>CABFWO010000018.1:646506-691246 GCA_902155825.1 Timema genevievae
GAAAGAGGGAAAATGTGGGACTACTTTTAGTATAGAAGAGAGAAGAAAGGAAGAAGATGTCACCTTTGTGTTTTGGATTCTTCCCACATTTTTCCTCTTTCCCTACAGAAGCTTTCTTCATCAAATTTACTCTTATTAGTTTATTTTCCCTTTTTCTTTAGTTTTACCAATTTTCATTACTATAAAATAATTTTAAGATTCAAGTTCAAGAAACATAGGATTCGACCCATCTCTACATTTAATTACGTCCAATGTATGGCCATTTAGACTCAAACCTGTACATTCTGGGTTAGAATTTGATTCATTACCCAGACACTATTATTTAATTCACCAATGTTATGTTCTTACTTTTTGAACGCCTTAATGCTTTTTGTTATTTTATTTTTGTCATGATTACTTTTCAGATTGCGCTTAAAGCTCAACTTTTGAAACCGGAAATGATTTGTTATAAAGGTCACAGCCAGATTCATTGTATGCAGGCCATCAAGAATGGGTAAGTTGACCTCCATTGCTTTCACATTAGTCATCTTTACTAAAACCCGCTTTGGTGGCCGCATGATCTAAGGCACTACTCTCACAATAGATCAGACTCCCTAAGACGAGGAAATCATGGTTCGATCCCAGTCGATTGAACTGAGGGTGTATTTTCCTAGTTGGCTATCCACTTACTGTCCACTCAAATGTGGGTACACTTCCTCTATATTCAACTGTCCTCATCGCTAACCCGTTAGCAAAATTAGTATATAAGAATATATAACCTGACCCGCCTCGGTGGTGTAGTTGGCTAATGCGTAAGTTTTATGTTGAGCTAGACTACCAATTTCCTAAATGGTTTTCCAATCTCCTTCCATGCAAATGTGGGTTCACTTCCTCTGTATTCAACCTTACCTATTCCTAACCCATTAGTGTAATTAGTACTTAAGTGTATAACCCAAACGGGTAGTAAAATGTGGTGCTAAGTATTATTAGTAGTATAACCTGAATGGGCAGTAAGATGTGATGTTAAAAAAATCTTTGTTAAAAATTACAATTGTAGAAAAGTACAGAACACAGGTATAGGAACAGATAAATGGGACAAATATAAGATGGACGATGATTTTTACAATGAAAAGAGGAACATTGTCTGCCCTTAACACTGCTGGCACTGGACTAGCAGATTCCTTCTTACATGTATAATATCTAAAGACGCTGATTTATGGTAAATAAAATGATTGTATCTTGTTTAATAAAAAGTTGGATTTTGGTAAATAAAACATTTCTTTTTGGCTAAAAATAGTAACAAATCCACTCTTACTTAAAAGTGGTATGGTGCAACAAATAAAAATATAACTAGGGATGTGCAAGTACTCGGAAATTTGAGTTTGACTCTTGTTTTATTAGCTGCTCAAACTTGACTCTAAATTTTTTACAAAACTCAAAAAATTTTGAGTATCGTACTTGGTATTTTTTAATTTTTTTCTTGAAAATTCCTAGTTTAATAAATTCTTTTAACTTTAAAGATATAATTTCATAGCATATAAAGTCCCTCGATATTTTCTTTTGTCTAATTAAAAAAAATACAATTATTATATTAAATGTAAATTTATTTGAAAATTTAAATTTGTGTGACTAAATTTTTTCACAAAAAAATGTAACTCCAAAAATTTGTGTTTGTACTTGTTTATGGGTTATGTATGGATCTAGTGCAAAAATTCAACTTATAATATATAAATATATATATATATATATATATATTGTACCAAAATTGGTTTATACTAATCTCTCCCTGAAAAAATTCATTTACACTCAATAGTTTCTTTTTCTTCTTCTGTATGAATAACTATTGGCCGCTTAATAGCCGGTTCATGCACATTGTTTACCATTTCTTTGGTTGAATGAAATAAATATCCTCGACTAAGGGAACTTTTTCGATTATTAGAATTTTATCGTTATCATTTAAATCAACAAAACTAACTATAAAACACATTTAAATGGTCAAAAGTCATTTTGATGAAAAGATTTTAGTTTGTTTTATTTCACAACAGTATCAGAGCTTTTAAACAAATTTCACTAGAAAAAACTGAAAAAAAAAGAATCTGAGTCTCTGATCCGAAATTTTCTTTAGTATCCTAAAGGATTCGAGGGCCCGTCACTATTTTATGTTTATAAAAACAAATCTCGCAAAATGTTAGTGTTTCTAAAAGAAATATCATTTCAAGTATGGGATCTTTTTGGAAACATACTAAAATTTAAAATACAATTGCTACTCAAATTTATTTATTTATTAACACCGCGTCTTATTACCCACTCGGGCTTTATGCTTGTGTATTAATTATGCTAATGGGTTAAAGAGGAAGATTTAATTTTAAGAAAGTGTAATACCCACATTTGCATGAGAAAATAGAGTCGGAAACCATCTGGAAAAAATCTCATTACACCTGGCCGAGATCGAGCCACGATCTCTCCGTCATCGGCAGTATGGTCTAAGCTACTAAATATTTTTTTTAAATGCCTAATAGTTTCGTTTACTTCACATAGATTTTTTAAGAGTGCTATTATCGCTCCTCCCCCCTTTTATTCCACCAATCAAGTAAAATAAGGGTATATCAGGTTTATATAAATATTTGTTTTGGGTTTAAGTTTGTGTTTTGTTTCGAAGTAAGGCCTTGGCTAAGCGTTTTAATATTGTGATTTTGTTTTATAAAGCCTTTGTTGTATTTGTTGTAGCGTTGCGGACGTGGCAATGTTGGATGCTGGGGATATATACACCGGAGGGCTCCAGCATGATCTCATACCGTTCATGTCCGAGGTGTACAACCTAGGGAAGCCCGAGTATTACGTGGTGGCCGTAGCTAAAGAAGAGGATCCATCTACTGAACTTACTTATCTCAAAGGTTTGTCATTTAATTTACAATTCAAATCCGAATCTTGGGGGAAAAAAATTATGAGCATAAGAGAAAATAGGAATATAACCAAAAAAAAATAGAAAATATAAATAGTAACTAAATGTTATCCTTTTTTCATAAAATGTATTCATTAAAACGTTAATACATTCATTTAAGTTCTAAATTAATGGTCTGAGGTCTGGTTAAGTTTTTATTGTAATTATGTTGCGGCTGAACCACCAATAAACAGTATTAAAGCTCTAAAATAAATTCCCATTCAAAGTTTTAAATTTTTTTTATTGCATCTTGAATATCTTTTAAGAACTTTTAAGACATACACTTTTCAGATAAGTGTGTAAGTCTTGCACTTCTATCCTCCTTTCAATGTCTATCAAATACAAGTTTATGGTTGTATTTTATTATATTTAGTTGGAAGAAGGTATGGTAAAGGTGGATAGAAAATCTTCTTCCAAATAAATATAGTAAAATACCACAGTAAGAAAGAGATGTTTTTCTTGTAGATATTTATGATTGTTTAACTAATGATGTGCGAAGCTTTGAATATTGGCTAACTTAAATTTTGCTCCAAAACCAGCTTAAATGGTTTAGTGGTCTAAGGTGTGACTCTCTCAATATACTGGACTGTTGATGACAGGGATATTGGGGGTTCGAATCCCTGTCAGATGTACCGAGGCAGGTTTTCCCTTGGTTGTCTCCTCATTCTCCCACCACACAAACGTGGGTACATATCTTCTAAATCCAGCTTTCCTCATCCATAAAAGACTATCGTAACTAACACATGTGCGTTTTATTTCTATTTGTCATTAAACATTATGTTGAAGAATATTAACTATTCTGACAATTTTCTGGAAATTTTAACTTTTTTCTTTCTATTTTAAGGCAAGTACACCTGCCACACTGGTATCAACACCGCCGCTGGCTGGATCATACCAATGGCGTACCTCATCTCAAACGGCTGGATTCGCAGCTACGGTTGCAACTCTATCCGTGCGGCAGCGGAATATTTCACCAAATCGTGTGTCCCAGGGGCCTTGAGCGCAGAGTACAACACCGATGTGCCTTACGACAATATGTGTGACCTGTGTCACGGGGCCAGCTACAGGTACTGCCGCAGAGACGCTTCCGAGGACTACTACGGGTACACAGGTACATGGTTTATAAATGCTGGTGTTTCATTCCATAAATATGATAGAATTGTGGAGAATTAACTCTGGCGTGAGTCTGCAAGTGGACTATACCGATAGAGCAGCCGCCACTGTTAGCTTTGCTAGCGCCAACATTTGCGGATGGAGGGTATCGCGTGGTCAACACAATGAATCCTCTAGCCGTTAATCTCAGTTTTAGAGACCGGAACCGTTACTTCTTTATTTGAGTTCTTTATTTAATTTCCTTCCCCTCTCAAGAGACCTCTGATCACTCTGGCTTATACCTTTCACAAATGCCTAGTGATTGAAAAAAAAAGGCTTTCCTTTAAAAAACCGTCTCACATCCGACTAACCAGAAAATTAGATGTACAATCATGGTCGAACCTGAAAACTGCATTTTTTACTTGACGGCAGCGATATTGGGATTAGTTTAATAGCGTATTTCATTTTAAACTAATTATTTTTATATTTTGTTGTATTTTTAAAGTGTGGTAAAACAGTTTCACTTGTCTTAATTTCACTGTTTTAAAATACATAAAACAGCATCACGTGACACCTTGTTCAAGCTGTGTTACCTAAGCTAGGTGTTATCCTTGAGCTGAAATGGGCTCTTAAGAGTCATACTAACTCAATTCAGTGGTCGCATGGTTTAAGGGCCTCAAAATAGACTATACTGCCAATGATCTGGAAATTGTGGTTCAAATTGGGTTTATTGAGAGTGGTTTAATAATACTCGGCTTCCTTGCCAATGTACACATCCTCTAAATTCAACTTCCTTCCTCATCCCTAACTATTTAGTATAATTAGTACATATGCATCTAACCTGAACAGGTAGTAAGACGGGGTGTAAAAAAAAGTTAAATTGAACTTTGGTATTTTTAATGGGATCAAGATGTCCTAGTTAAGTAGATTGAAGTAGAACCACTAAACAAAGATGACTTGATGTGTGCAGGGGCTTTCCGGTGCTTGGTGGAAGGCGGAGGGGAGGTGGCGTTCGTGAAACACACTACAGTGATGGAGAATACCGACGGCAAGAGGAGGGAGTGGTGGGCGCGCAACACACTCACTGACGACTACGAGTTGCTCTGCCCTGATGGTAAATTACTGCGCCTAAAACACACACAAAGAAAGTTTCACTTTTCACAAATCTTGAAGAAGCTATATCGTTGTTTTGTTAAGGAAACACTTTAAAATTAAACTTAATATGTTTAAGAATACTAAACATTTAATGTCGCCTTTGTTTTGTTTTCCTCCTAACTATTGGTACTTTGATGAAATTTATTTTTGCTATAGTTAAATATAATATATATTTTAAGAGTGTCAAACTCATTACCCTAGATTCAAGAATACTTCCATCTTCACTCCCCGCACCCTTCCAAAATCTTGGATTGGAATTAGTTTTAAAGCTGCCAAATACTTCCAACAACCAACCAGACCTCATACCATTAATTTAACACTTAACTGAATGTATAAATGCTATATTTTTATTTTTTATGTACATAATTTATCCCAAAATTTAGATTTGAAGGTAAAATGAAGACTCAAGATTCCTAAATAAGTGTATTCAACCCATCTATAAATATTAATAATTATCAAGTCTGTCCCCCAAATCCGAACCAGAATTTTGGAAAAAACTATTAACATTTTAAGATGAAATAGAAATATAACCAAATAGTAGAAAATACAAATAGTAATATAACGCTGCTAACACACATTAATTATAACATTCATACATTCTGTTAAAGTGTTAAATTAATGGTCTGGGGTCTGGTTATGTTTTTCCTATAATTATATTGGGGCTGAACCACCAATAAACAGTATTATGGCTCTAAAATTAAAATTTAAAATTTTGAAAGTAAAAATTTTATTTTTTTCAAATCTCGACCTTGATATTTTTTTGAATCCTTGAATCTCTTTAAGGATTCGGATTCGTGATTCATATCCTTAATATAAATAAATAACGTAATTTTAATGTGAGTTTGGATATATGGAAAATATTAGATTTTATAACTTTGCAGAATCAAAATCGAGGTTAAAATTTAAGAATCGGAATCGATAGAAAACCGGAACAGCGACATCTCTAATATGTTGTAGGGTCATTTTTCTCCTTATTCAATTCAGTATAATTCATAAGTCTCAACATAATTTAAAATTCCTGAATAAATAACTAAAAAGTGTAATGAAATCACAATATGTATATATTATTTTTTGTAGGCACCCGAGCAACCACTCACGATTATAAAAGATGTAATCTTGGTACTGTAAAGGCGAATGCGATCGTGACTCGTGGAGGTCTTGGCTACAACGAGACTCAGCTCAACGCTTACATCAACCTCTTCACTTATGCTCAGCAGTTTTATGGTCGCAAGGACGCTGATGAGTTCAGGTCAGTGCTCGTCAATATTATCACTAGCTGCACATAAATACCCGCCTCGGTAGTAAGACGAGGTGAAAAAAAAAAGTTGTTGAAAAACTAACACTTTTCCACATCTTTTGAGCAGTAACATTTTAATTGTTTTTAAGTTCTCATATTATTTAAATCAATGAAGGGGATGGCAATTGTGATGTTGATGCGAACAAATTTGAGCCAAAGCCATTTACAACATGTTTTTAATGGTCATCCAGTTTCATATTAATTCAGACCCAAATAATTCTTAAGGGCCGGCCTTTTTTTTTTTTTTNACATTTTCTCATCTAGTTTTGATAGTAAAAAGAATAAAACTCTGTGTTATTTTATCATTATCATGAACTAGGTCTGTGCGAGATCCCAAACTTAGGGAAAAAATTCTGGAAATTGGTTACGAAACTCGTGTGGGAAAAAATTTGAAAAAGTTATAACTAAGGACAGTCTATTATATAAATGATTATTTGGAATGGCATCCATTTGTTTTGGTCTAGTTTCATTTGTGTATTTCCTTAATTGAGTGATTGATCTATGTGGGTTGGTGTCCACGCATTATTTACCGCCTGTCTTTCTTGTAGTTTCAGCATGTTCTACTCCCCACCGCCTTACAGCGATCTCATCTTCCAAGACGCTACACAGCAGCTAAAGGTGATAGAGCCCAATGAGCGCTACTACGGTTCGTACCTGGGTGGTGACTTCTTGAGGGCCCGTCGTGTGGTGGACTGCCACGCTGGGGCCGGGTTACCGACTCTCTCCATAGTTGGAACATTGCTGACGGCCGCTGTCGCTGTGCTGATAAGCAGAGGAGTGATCTGAGTCTCACAACTTAGATGTTAGAACGGCTGATAATCAACAAATAACTGGCAGCTATGATGTTTTGCAGACATGAACATTTTTTAATATAAATAAGACAAGTTTTTTCGTGTTTTATCTATGCCAGTTTTACTACACACAAATACCATTTGTTGAGATCTGAACCTGAAATTTACAGAATTGTTCCAATAGGTTGAACTGAAGCAAAAAATGTGTAACTTAAAAATAGTATTTAATTGCAAAATAATTAAAAAATAAGAAAGGTTGTTTGGAAAATAGTTAAGAACTTAAGTTACCAGCCATAGAAATACCATTGGAACAAAGATAGTTATTGTTGTCCTATTAGGCTATTGAAATAACTACGTCTATTAGAGGTGTGTGAAAATTCGACTTGACTTCAAAATAAATATTAGCTTTGACTTGGCTTTGAAAAAAATTCCTGCTTCGAAAATTAAAAATATTGACGCATAAAAGATACCATTTATACTCAATTACCACCCTTTCTAGGTGTTATAAACATTACAAATTAATGCTCATACGTAATAATTTAATCGCATGTTGTGATCATAATTTGATTTATAAAATTAAAATGAAATATTACAAACCATTTGTGCGTTAAAAAAATCCAAGTGGTTTTAACGCATCCATTTAAATAAATAAACCCAATGTAATATTGTTTCAAAGCATAAAATTAACCACACATTTTCGAACATCAATTCAGCTTTGAGAATATATTTGAATAGCGTTTCCTGTTTATTGAGAAAGTAGACTTCACACACCCCAACATCTAGTATGTATGCACAAATAATGACCAACCCTCATCGGTCGGTTTGCGGATTATATATAAAGCTTGTCTAGTCTTGTATTTTTTGGCGAGAGGGAGGTTGGAGCTCGAATCCTAGCCAGTTGTATGAGGGTGGTGTTTCATAAATCGTTTCCCACTCTTCCTACACGCAAATACATATACATTTAATCCAAATTCTTTCTTCCTTGCGCATATCCCATCACCATAGTTAGATGCAGATAGCTATATATCATGATTTGTTGTGAGTAAAATTATTGACTTTTGTTGGATTAAAAGTTTGATTTCGGTATTAAAATTTGGTAAATAAAAGGCATTTTCCGGCTAAAAATGGGAAAATAATCTACTCAAACTTGAGCAATGTATATAAAAATAATAGCATATCCCTAATTCTTAAATATTCACCTTTGGTCACATTATGACTGTCACACTAAACAGAAAAATACATATTTTAATTCTTTAAACAAAGGAAAAATGCCACCAAACGGCTATTTTAAATTTTAACATTGAAAAAAGAAAAGAAGGTTAAGGCCTACACACCAGAAGTTCACATTTAAAAAAACACTACAAAACACATAATTAATAAATGTACAGGGTATATCAGTACCGTTCTTCAGCAGAAGAGAGCGCAACATCAACTGGACTATGCCACGCTGATGTACCCCGAAAATTACATAATTGTGTGTTTTGTTGTGTTTTTAACTGTGAACTTTGATGCCTACAGCTTTCTGTTAAGTTTGTAGGCCTTGCCCTTCGATCCTTTTTACTATGTTTAATTTTCTTTACCAATAGTTCTTGTATTTGGTAGAAGTATATAATTCTTCTAGACTGAAAACTTTGATCTGTTATAAGAATATTAAGAAGAAAATGGTAAAAGCAGGGTTAGTTTTTTTCTGTCAATTTCAGACAAAAACAATGCGGTCGGCTGCTAAGTAAAAAGTTATATAATTTTGGTATAATTAATTTTCATTAGAGTTAACATAATTGACCATTATTTGTAGATAAAAGGCCAAGTAATCACTTTTGAAAACAAAAAGTTATTTAATTTGGTTTTATTTTGTGTATACTTAATACATTAAAGAATACTACAATGAACTTTAAAAATATTTTTGTATTAATTTTGACGTGCTGAGTAAAAGTTTGTAAAAAACATCTCTCACGATATTTCTGGGTCGCTAGGTATTGATAATAATATTAAAATCTATTCTCGTTTTTTTGATACTATTAAAAATTTAAAAACCGTATTTGACATTCATAGCTATTTTTTATAATGTTTCTGTTCATCCTTCACAAATGAATCTGTAAATGTCAGGTGTGAATCAATTTTTACCGAACCTTATTTATGTTATGTCTAGTAAAGAGCCACAGTATATTGAAACAATATAGGGCTTATTATTGTTACAAGAATCACTTAGGGGCTGTCCTTAAATTACTAAGGGTTTTTTTAAACTTCATATTTTGCATCTATATAATTTACCAAATTGTAAAAAATTACTTAAGTTAAGAGGGGGCAGGGGGAATGGATGGAAGATCTTACAATCTCTTATGTGGGGGAGGTCAAAATTATTTTAAAAAAACAAGCCTTAAGTAATTTAGGATGGCCCCTTACAAGGTTAGATATTTCACCAAACACAACCAACTTGTACTTCAATGTCTTGGTGAAGTTGACTCTGTCTTTTGGAACTGTAGACATTATTAGAGGTTTATGTATTATAAAAGGATTTCACCGACCAACATTAGGCGCCTAAGTGCCTTAAGTAAAGCTTATGTTATTTCTTTTAGCAATACAAATAAAATTGCTGAAATGCATTTTTTTATACACGATTGAAGATCAAGGAGATTTTGTTCCATGTAAAATATTACATTTCTTTATAAAGATTTATTTTTTATTTGATAAATGGTTGTCTACTGTCCTTTATACAAATTAGTGTTATTGTAAAATAGGCTATTTATAATTTCATCATATTATTTGTCTGTTTATTTCAAAGCTAGTGGAAAGATACCTGTCATAAAAGAAAATAGTTTCATCTTTGGCTACCACCACGGATATATATTATTTCAAGTCAGAAAAAGGAATTTGATAGAATATGTATTTAAAAAAAATACCTTTAGCCTATGTTATTAGATCTGAATAATTATTTAGTCATGATTCAAATGAATACCGCTACTATTGAGTTATACCTTTTTAACAATTTTTAATGTATGTTCAAGTACCTCATCTGCTGCTATTTATTCAGCTTGTTTACATCAAGAATGGTGATGATGCAATCAAGGTAATGAACCATAAACATTTTAGCACAAAAGTAATAATATGTAAATGTTCAGTTTCAAATGAATTCCGTCCAATCCGTCCATTTAAAAAAACTGAAATGTGTTTATCTTATAAGTTTTGACAGTAATTATTTTTTAATGTGCTATTGCATTAAATGTGATACGCTTCTGATGTAAGTGCTATTGTATAAATAACATTCCATATATATGATATGAAATATTGTTACATAGGAATCTCACATTTTGATACATTTTCATATTTATATTCATCTTACAGTGGTTGTTGCTGCCATATTAGTAATCGTTAGTAATAACCATAGTTTGTCAAATAGTTTCTATTACACAACAGGCAGCAATATTTATTCTGTTTCATTTATCTTTATGTAGTAGTAATTATCCTAACAAATAATTATTTTCAGACAAAAGTTTGTATCGTATTATAGAGATTGTAACCAGAATTTTTGTTATTGAACTTCACGGACCAATTATTTGTGTTGTACTTTACTCTGAATAAAGTTTTATATATTTTAAACAAACAGACTTATGACAAAAATTCAGATTTATTTAATTATAACATTATAATTTGTATCATTAGATCTGACCTGCATTGCTTCACAAGTCTGTGACTTTCAATTAATGTGCATGTGGAATTATGATTCAAAGTTGACACATATCGTGTGTTATGGAGACAAATGAGGTAGCACAAAAGATTTCAACGATATTCATGATTAGAGTTCTCTTGAAATAATTTAATTTGTTGAAGTTGATACCCATATTTCATCACATAATTGTCTTATGGTATAGTCCCGCGTCACGTCAATTCAAAAGTTAGAGGCAAGCTATTTCCTTCCTCCTCATTTCTGCACACCACTAAATATCTATAACTGTTGACCTTAGATGCGCACTGTGAGCCTGCAATTCTCAGCGCATGCACTTTGTCATTATGTTTATTTCCTGAAACTGAGTTGTGTTTTTTGTAACAAGAAGAGTGGGCCGGCAGGCTAAGTTACCAAGCCTAAGTCACATGATATGTTAAGATTCGCATCTTCCCGCGCAAGCTAAACTAGTGATCATCTGCTAGAAATATTTTTTAAGCTTCACACAATGGTCACGCCCCCACTATGCAGTTCGTCCCCCACGCATAAAATATGTGACAATTATACTGTAAAATACAGCAGAAATAATACATACCTTGGTAACATAATGCAGAATAAACTGTTAGAGAGGAACACAATTGTGTTGGATATTTACGATTATCACACTAGTGGTGGACAAACAAGGCACTAACACTCACCCACCTGATTTATGAATGTTATGTATGCGAGTGCTAACTGATATCACATAACTGCGAATATAGTCGGGTCAGTTCATGGCCGTTACATTGCAACACTGACGCTACTCGTTTGTGTCATGCACAACAAGACTTGTATTATACATATACTACAGTCCTCCCCTCATAGTTAGATTATACCTTTTTTTTTCAGTTTTCTCCATAAGAAAAGCATTGTAGGCTCTGATGTCACCCCCACACTGGCATACTGCGAGTACTCATTATATCTAGGATATTCTAATCTTGAGTATGTCACTGGCTCATACACCCCTAGATCAACTAGCCTTTGAATTTCCCTATCCACTCTGTCTCTTAACACAAATGGTACTTGCCTGGCCTTACAATATTTCGGTGGTGTGGATGGATCCAGCTCCAGTCTCACCATAGATCCATTAAACTCTCCAAATGTGGGGTCGGCCACTGCAGGGTAACCTTGTACCACGGTGTTTAAATCCTTAACCTCACTCGGAGTAAGCAGGGTATTTTGCACTGTAGCCTTATTGTTTGTCCTGTATCCGGGTACCGGTAAGTCTTGTTGGCTATTAATGCTGGTAGGGTTTTGCTGTGTTCGCTAAAGTGTTGCCTACAACATTTAGCCCGTGAACTGTGAGTCCAAGGGGCCCAAACCACTGTTTTCCAAGTAGACTGGGTCCATGGCCTGTGGCTACTGCCAGGGTTAGAGTCACTCGTCTTTTTTTTATACTGAACCTCTACTGATTTTGAGCCTAGTAGTCGAAGTGGTGTGTCAGCTGCTCAGGTACACAAATCCAAGTCCAAGTACTCTAACTTTGGTTGGTGAGGCCACAATATTTTATAAGTTTCCTCCGAGATGAGCGTCAGGGCTGTCCCTGTGTCCACCTCCATGGTGTGAAACATACCGATGTGCAGGGACATTTTTATCGCTGGCATTGTGGGTTGCCTCTTGGTGTCAGGCACAATGTGTTTAAATACGTCTTTAATATTTTATAGCTCCAGCACCTCTATTGATAGCTCCTCGAAATCCTGTTAATGAGGCTCTGTTATATCCGTTACCTGATGTGCCCTTGCTGTATTTCTACCTTGCCTCGTCTCCGAAAGACAGACTCCACATGCCCTCTTCGATCACAAGCTGTACAATAAAGTTTGTTTTGATCCACCGTATAGCGGTGTGTTTGGTGTTGCCCTGCACATATCAAACACTGTCCCTGAAAGAAGAGTCATGATCTTCTCCCTCAGTTTTCCTGGCCAGACCTTACTTTGCTTGAGGGTGGATTTCCTACATGCGGTTGTGACCCGCGGTTTGTGTTGTTGGCGCGTCCGCTGGAAAGTAGATTTATATACAGCTCCGTGTGTTGTTGCTTCATCCCGTACATCCTCTACGTATTTTCTGGCAACTTCAGCCGCTTTGGCAGCTTCTATTGCTATTTTAAATGTTAGGTCGGGCTTGATAAAAAAAAAATTGTTGCTGTAACCGAGTGTCAGCGAATCCACAAACAAATTGACTACCGAGCATCTTTTCCATTACCACCAAAACCACAACCACAACCATCAGTGATTCGGCAAAGATCAGTGACAAACACATTTATACTCTCCCCTATCTACTGGCGTCGGCGGATGAAAAGGTGGTACTGCACTGTCTCGGTTGGTCGAGGTGCGAACCGCGTAGTCAGCCGATCAATCAGTCCTATAAATGGAATCTCACTAAAATCACGTGCCCCAAATTCGTCACTGAGAATTTTCAACATACCTAACCCACAACTACACAATAAATGGGCTCTATTCTGTGTATCATCAATTATGTTCGATACAAAAAAAAATTCTTTGTGTCAAGTAAAGCGGCCATGTTGAGGTCTCACTCACGTTGAATTCCTGTCGTTCAGACATAATGGCCACTAATTAATAATGTTCCAACCAATTATTTATACAGGCACACAGCTAAACTGAATATTATTGGCTACGAGATAGTGGAAACGGACGCTATCTGTTATGTATGAGAGTGCTGATGTCACAGTCGGGTCAGTTCATGACAGTTACATCGTAACAATAATGCTATACTCATTTGTCTGTGTCATGGCGGCTGCACACTTCAGTTGTTTACAATGCTTTCTGGCGCACAAGACTTGTATTATACATATACAATGCGGCAGCAGTGGTGAGAGAGTAATGCTATGAATGGAGAAATCACAATATCACGACCGCATTATTGTAAAAACCATCCTTATTTCACTCATAACGTTATATCCAAATCATGTAGGAAACAAAAAAATTAATTATAGGAAAGCTACCAGTACTCATTAGTTAGTATGATTTATCTAAATTCTAGTTATTTCCTTAATACAGTTTTTTAACTGATAAAACCTCATCAAAATCTTATATTTAATTTCATATTAAGGAAAATAATTTAGTTCTATCTATAAAAGTAATAAGGATAGGATTTTTAGTTAATGACCTTTAAAGTTTAATTGTGTAACCAGCTAACTGCTAGGAAGAATGACCCCAACGTCCTTTTAGGTTGGCTTACTACTTATCTTCCTCTTTTATCTTTATACGGAAACCCTCTTTTTATTTTATGAGGTAATCATTTTATATTTGTATGAAAGTACAGGAAAGGTGGATAGAAACACATGTATTAGTTGCTGATAATTAGTTTAGATAAATATGGGTGAAACTCACATAACATAAGTTATGTATATTCAGGCTTAATGAACCAAAGGTTTTATTATTTTAGTCAATACATTGAAATTATCACTCGATACATATTTGCACTGTTTACAGGTATTCATTAAAGAGAGTTGAAAAATGAACCTTGGTTCAATACCTGTGTTTAGGAGTCATTTTATAACTATATTTGAATATTTAAGTCGATGTAAGCATAGTTTTTATTTTGTTTTTTAAACTATTTTAAAAGACTAGAACAAACTAAATTTGAGTAAAGTTAAATAAAAGATTAATCAAATTCCAGTTTATTCAGCCTAATTTACAAAATTAGCCAAACAATTAAATTGTGAGATATAATGAAGTTTTTTTAAAATAAAATTAATGTATAAACATGGTACAAAACCCATGGAAAAAAAATCACCATTAGATGTACACAAAAATAAATTCAACACTAAGCTAATGGAACTGCAAGTACGGTATGTGTGATATTTATTTATAATATAATTATAAAGTAATCCTGTGCAAAATTATAACATCTTTCACCGGCACTTAATTTATTTTGTATTCACAATTACAATTGAAGTGTACAGGGAAAAAAAAGGGTGGAGTAGTCACATCACACACATTCTCCAGAACAACTTTTATTATCACAAACACCACAAAGACTCCAACAAATATATTTGTTTTAAATCAATTTAAATATGACAACAGACTTCTTTTAACGATAATCTAAAGTGTATTAGAAAAGTCTCGTGATTGTCTAACAGATGGCAGCACTAACTCAATTTGAGGTAAAAGTGGACTTTCCCGCTTTTCTCCTGTACACTTCAATATTCATCGAAATAAACTATCGCATTTAAAAAAAAATTCAGATGTACTAAACTTTCATGTATATCAATAATATTTTGTATGAAATAAACTGCATTAAGCATGTTATAATATGTAATTAAATAAATATTGAAAAGAATCTTAGGAAATAAAAGCACTAATAAAATTTAAAAAACAAAACAATACATAATATTTACACACACACACAACGCATCAAAATATTGACGTGTGTGTAAATATGTGTTGGTTTTTTTTTAGCTTTTATTTGTGCTTCATTTCTACAATAATTATATCATATCTAAGTAATGACTAACAAGCTATGATATAAAACAATATTTTGAAAAATCTTATAAACACAATAATAGCATAAGCTAATATAAATGTACAAGCGCCAAAACCTCAAAATATATACCCACAACCATAGTGATCTCCCTCTGAAGAAACTTTGGTTTGAACCCTGATGGAGTTGAAATTTATTACCCGAACAGGTGTGGACTGACAGATTCCAAGCTGCCCAAGAATTACAAATATGACGGCCATTAACACACATACATTAATAAAAACCACTAAAGTTATGCTAAAATGGTGAAATGAAGTTAACTTGAATCCCAAGGCTATTTCAGCTCATTACAGATGATAACGCCGTGATTCAGTCCACTCACTTCCCCAGCTTCTACTATCTACAGACATGAGCTAAAATGATTTTAAATTGGCAGGCAAAAGCTGGGAGTCCATTTTTGAAATGTTGAAATTTGTAAAATGATCTTCCACCCGCTAATTTTGGATATTACAAAGCTAATAAAAGTAAATATTCCATAAACCAAAATTTTTATCTTTGGCTTAAGAAAAAAACAACAATCGGGACGGTTTTACATTGACTGCCATCTTGTATCTTCACAAATGATGTATTCTGGGTACAATTTAATAAAAACAATAATTTAGAATTAATTGAATAGCTTTATTATAGTTTAAAGTAGTTGCGGCAGCCAAAATCAAATCGGGCCAGTCCACCCCTGTGTCTGAAATCTAAAAACAAGATTTGAAGTGAAGTTTATAAAATCTAAGGCTATGGCCAGACGAGCTGTAAAATACTGCCAAAAACGGCAATAAAATAAAGCTTCTACAAATCGTGGGTGGCCAAACGACAGCTGTAGTTCAGTTTCTTCACGCTACACTAGCAACAAGTAGCTTTTGGTGCAGCTGTGAAAATGAAATAAAGGTGATGAATCCTAATGCCAAATTGCGTTTTGCGTGTTACTTGTCTGACGTCGGCGCCGTCTAAAAAGAGAAAGAGTGGTGGATTCATCCCATCATTAGTAACCGAATAACACATGGGAAATTTGTTTTACTTCATGAAAAACTGAAATTGTAGCTACTCTATAAAATTATTTGAGTATTATCGAATGTCAATTAATTCACTTGAATACAAAATAAGTTTTTTTTCTTCTTCAAAACTGAATCCATCCCAAGCATCTCCTACTAGAGCTTCCATTACGCTAGACCAACATTGCAACTTCAAATCGCAGTTTTTGTGCTCTCAACACTTTACGTCATACAGACATAAGATATTTCTGTACTTCAATAATGAGCTGATCACTATCTACTGAATCAATGTCCATTTTGGAACAAAATGGTTAATAAAATAAAGAGAACAGACGAGGCAGGAATATGATGCTGCTACACAATACTGCACGTGTGGCCACTCTTTAGCTGTAAACTGTCACCAGAAGTATGGGCCCATGCCTATGCGTCTGCGACACGACCTTGAAATGAGTTCCACTTTCTAACTTAGCAGTAATTTACAGCGTTGTCGGCTCCATTTTAATCTACTGGGTGCATTTTCATGCTTTATTTTACAGCTCGTCTGGCCGTAGCCTAAGTTTGGCTCTGTGTATTAATTAATGGCTAAATTTGGTTAAGCATCTGTAAAAACCAATATTAACAACAATAAATTATCTTAGGTGCTAAATAATAAAATTATGTGGTTAGGTGTGCCATAAATTAAGTGTTGGGTTTAATCAAAGAATTTGTATATATTTAAAAAAAAACCAAAACCAAACTTATAAAATAAAGCAAATATCATATTTGCATAAAACTATGATTAAAGCGAATTAAAATTTGCATTTACACTTTGGAACAAATTACATAAAGGACAAAACATAGGAAATGTACAATGGATGCGAATTTATAATATATCTCTCTAAGGAAAACCTCCCTTCGTTTTTTGCAGTATTTTGCTATACATATTTGGAAGAAGGTACAGGAAAGGTGGATAGAAAACAGATAAAAGGAACAAACACAATATGGCTTTTAAAATTAAATATGGCTTTTACAATGAAAGGATGAACACAATTCACACTTAACAGTGCTGCCACTGGACAAAGAGGTAATGGCTGCCTCTTAAAGAAAATCGATCGTTACCATCCATTCCCCCCGACCTAGGTTTCATTCTATCGGAACCCACCAGAAGGGAGTGTGAAACGCACAACGCAACTTCCTAAAAGAGGAAACTAATAAACAAAAGGGAGAAAAGAAAATTGGTAAAGAATGATAGTATACTTTTTGTAACTTCTTCCAAATACATAAAACAAAATAACTCAGCAAAAAGAGGTTTTCTTTTTAAAGAGATATATTATAAATTCGTATCCAATGTTCATTTCCTGTGTTTGTATTCGTTACATTAACATGTTCCCATCTAGGTGCCCCAAATAATCATTCTTTACCATTCATAATTTGGGTAAGTCTCATCTTTTCTTGGAAATAAATATTTGTGCACAGGAAAATAATAAATAGTAAAATAATATCTATCTAAAAAAATATAAAGTGATATAAGTTATCATGCCACTTTTT
This sequence comes from Timema genevievae, assembly GCA_902155825.1. Lineage (NCBI taxonomy): Eukaryota > Metazoa > Arthropoda > Insecta > Phasmatodea > Timematidae > Timema > Timema genevievae. Next base: position 664,472 of record CABFWO010000018.1, read on the forward strand.
TTTTCACGATCAGTAGCAAAAAAAAAATATGTAAAACTCTTCTCTACAAAACATTTTTCATATTAAATTTTAAGTGAAAATAAGTTGAAGTGAACAAAAGCTTAAAGTAATAATAATAATTTAGTCTATTTAACCCTTTGAGTGCCAACGTCGCTCAGAGCGATGCGCGAAATATTTGCTAAAATTGCCAACGTCGCTCACAGCAATCCCATATTTTCGAGCTCTTAGTTCAGTATTAAGTCTAAAGATGGGGTGTATTTTATTTCCACTGTATTCTCGTATGTTCAAGCTACTTTTATTTGTCTTTGAATCAATAGTTTCGATATATCAAACATGAAAATAATTTTCTAACATTATGAGTTTTATCTTTGGCCTTGTTTGTAAACATGGCTACTAAGAGGGAAAATGTGATTCAAGACACAGAAATACTTGCAATATTTACCGATAGCTCATGCGAGAGTGATCAATTTGTTAGCGATTCTTAATTTGTAAATAATGAAAGTGAACAGGAATTATATTCAAGTGAAAGTGAAATATCAGAACAAGTAGAAGTGGCAGCCGACATTGATAACGCGAGTGTGAATACGGGTGATTACTATTGGGAATAAATAAATCTTGAAGATCAGGATAATCCACCACAACCTCTTCATATTTATGCAGAAGTACCAGGTTTGATGTCCCCACTCCCCTTCTGATTCCAAGGCAATTATTTATTTTATACTATATTTAACTATAACCCTGCTAAAGTTGATGGTCACTGAAACAGCTGCTATGAATAACCCAATTTTAGCATAAAATCTAAAGTTAGTTTTTTTGTAAATTTTATTATTTACTCAGTTTTTAATGTTCTTTTCAGTGATTTATTATATTTTAAGTTATTTAAGTTTTCAAAGCTTAAAAATGAATGTTAAATAAAACAGTATTTTTTTTAATATCTTGGTTAGAGATTTTTTTATTTTATTTAAAAATTAAAAAGTATATGTATAATTATATAATCGGATTGGCAAGCATGTTAGCTAGTTTATGTAAAAATTTTGAGTGCAAGAAGTTCAAAGACTAATAAGTTATTAAAATTTAAACAAAATCCAGTATTTTTCAGTAAAATAGCTTGGCACTCTTAGCACAGTGTTTTGTCATTTCTCTTGGCACTCAAAGGTTAAACAATGATGACATAATCGAACACAATCAGCAATTGAACTCGGCCAGCTTCAATTGATGCTTTTCAATGTACTTCTGACGAGCGTTTTCAATGAGGCGAGCTTTGCGTTCATGGAATGACATCATTCTTTCTTGAGCAGATCGTGGGAAAGATGCCACTGACGTATCCAGGCATGCATTCTACAAAAATATAAAGTGCATGTTATATTTTATTTATCTCCACCTCTTGCCATCCATTCGCGTTATACTCCTATGTACTAATTACACTAATATTCTAGAGATTAGAAAGGTTTAATTTAGAGAAAGTGTACCCGCATTTGTGTGGAGGGAAAGTGGAAGGCCAGTCAGAAAAAAAGACCACCAGTACACCCGACCGAGATCAAACCCCAATCTCCTTGTCTTAGGCAGTCTAGTCTATTGCGAGAGTACCGCCTTACACCATGTGACCACCAAAGCAGGTTGCACATTATATAAATAAATATGGTTCTTACCGTCACTAGTTGGCCAAGATAGTGCCAACATTTGCTGATAGAGGTTGTCATGTGATCAGCACAACGAACCCTTCGGCCGTTAATCCCAGTTTTCTAAACCAGAGCCGCTACATTTTTATTCAAGTCGAACCTTATTTGACCTCACAAGGGTTAATTAACCCCATAATAGACCCGATGCTTCACAGTTTAAATCTAGAATTACCGGGAATCAAACCCGGAACTTTGAACATAGAGGCAGTCAATGTTAAGGAATGGAGATTAAAATTCAATTATCTGAATCAAGAAAAAGAGGGATCATGACATCTTTACAGATGATGCTTGAATTTACCTGTGTATAGGACGAGGCCTGTGAGTTGGTACTTGTGCCAGAGGTCGAGGCGGCTCCATTAGAGCTCGTATCAGGGGCTGTTTGAGGCACAGTCAAGGGAGTGTAGGATACTAAACCTTCCAGGATGTTGGAAATGGTGATATCTGTACTGTGTGACCGCACTGGAGACAAATTAAAATGGTTTGACATTTCCAAATTTTGCACAATTTAAGCTAAACTTTATGGGTTTATTTTTTTACCAAGGAAAGGCATAGGAAAGAGTGAACGAAAGAAATAGTGAAGGTAAAGAATTAAAGTTGGGTCGAATTGTATATTTCTTGAATTTGAATCTTAAAATTTCCTTTCAAATCTCAAACTTTAATCTTTAAAAAAGAAAATATTTAAAATCGAATCTAAAAAACAATTGTTTTAAGCCTTGGGCCGCCAATAAATGCTTTTTGTTTGTTATGTCTATTACATCACAAACAACAAAGAAAACCCTCTTTTGGTAAATCAATACAATTTTGTACTTTTTTTGGTGATTTTGTTACTCACCCAACTACAAACCTCCATATTCCCAATTCCCAAATGTTAAAAATTATTTTATCAAGTAAAGGTCTTCATAAATTGCATTCAAGATACTTTTTTGAAATATTTACGAATGTATGTGTTAATATCTATCCCGCAAATTCTTTTGAGAACCTTCTTCAGTTAGTTTATTTTGGAATAAAATTATATATATTTTAAATGTGATCATTTCTGTATCATAACTATAATAATGTGTTTGAAATTACAAACAAAAGTTGTTAATTACACCTCTGAATAGCGGATTTTTCTTTAGGACAGGCACTTTAAATTTCCTCGGCAAGATAACATGGGCTCATACAGTGAAATCACCTCCTAATAATGGACTTTCTCAACAACGGACACTTCTATAGACGCCTATTTATGCATAACAATCTCTAAACAGTGGATAAAAATTGAAAACGCGAGTCTATTTACAGTATTTGATTGTCGCTGTCTCGCTTTCCCCTTCTAGTGAAAGTTTCTAAAATAGTCTGAGTAGAATTAACTACGGTACTTCAAGGTCAAACCTCGCACCCCTACCGAGCCAGAGGCAGGAAGGTGTTGCGCCAGTCGTCTGTGCTTGTGTGCAAATATAGTACAGAAGGCCTAGTGTTCACATTTCATAACATTCACTATTGTTCCGTGTATTTTGCAATCTGTACAGTAAGCTATGTACAAAATGTATTCATTAGTCATAGTTATCCTTCATACAATACTGCACAGTGCGGTGATTAGATTGTTGTATTTAATATCCACAGTGCATAGGTTCATAGATTTAAACTATGTACAGGAAGTATGATTAAAAAAAGAATAATAATCCAAATAAAGAACATCTCTTAATAAAGGTTATTTATCCCGGAATGTGTCCGCTATTAAGAAATTTCACTGTACCAAAATAAAAATAATGTACAAGTAAATTTTCCATAAAATTGTTAATGGGAAAATTTCTTGTCAACCACAAATTGAATGGTTTTACGAGATTACTTTTATATTTTATATATATATAACTAGTTGCACTTAATAATTGATATAGGCCTAAATTTAAAAAGGTTTTGTTTGGTTTCAATATATTTAATAGTAATTATTAGGTGTGAAATTTTGCCAAAGTTCGGTCAAACAGAATAACATTATCCCACAATAAGTAGACTCAAGTGTGTATAACCCGAACGGGTAGTAAGACGCGGTGCTAATAATAAAGTACACTCAAAACAAATCAAAGGGAAGTGTAATACTGGCTAATTATTAATAAATACGAGACAGCACATTAAACCGCTATCCTCCGCTATATAGCAAAAGCCGCTACTCACCAAGATCCTTTAAGATGACATCGTGAGGCACATAGGGTAGCACTTCGGCTACTTGCCGTACCATTCGCTGCAGTTCTGGGCTACCCGCATATTGCGACAATTGTGGCGTCACAGTCCTGGCCTGCTCCAGAATGTACCTCTTCTCGTGCTCAGTCTAGGGAGGAACAGTAATATAATACTTTAAAAAAATATATATACTCACAACTTCTAGCATTTTATGAATTATCTAAAGCAGTGTTCATTTATGGTTTTCTTCTTTCTCTCCACACAATAAAGTGAGGTACAAATCCTTAAAAATTCTACCTCCCACATCTCAACCTCATTAGAGTAATTAAATAGGTATAGCCTAGACAGGTAGTAAGACGCAGAGCATATATGAAAATCTTTCATCAAGTTGACAATTAAATAAAAGAGAAAGTACCTTATCAGCCGAAGTGTGGCAAGTCCTGGGAATCCCCAAACTGTTGGCTACAGCAGTCTCCACTCGGACTGTGAACTGATCGTCCCCCTCCCCTTCCTCCACTTGCATCACAGGAAGATACCTGCAACACAAATACAGCTAACTGACACCCAACAATCGAGATGCAAACACTCAATAACATTAATTCTGTTTTACTTGGCAGAGGGGCCATTACACAGGAAAAAACCAATCATTAAACAGTGAATCATTTAAAATATCGTCTCTCCCGAAATAGTCTCAAGATTTAATCAACATCAAAGTAGTTATTAAACCGCTAGAACCTATTTATATTAAGTTTTAAACTAAACGTAGCCTACAGTTCTTAGTAGATTTTATTATTATTTGTATGTTTAATATTAGGGTCAACAAAAACAAGTAAAATTCGAGTGTAAACTAAGCCGCTTTATCACCAATGTGGTTCTTGATCTTTTAAGACACATATCCATGAGCTCATTTTTTAAAGTTATTTGGGTAAAGTGTCAATTTCATAAACACAAAAATTATCAAAGTTGAATTAAATAAAATAACTTTTTGCTTGTAGAAAAATGAAATGATTTATGTGAGCTATCTAAGAAACTGGAAAATGTACAATAGTAATGACAATTCCAACTTACTTCAAAGTAAAGGTAGTGTAAGGAACAAAGAGGAACCAGAATATGTCCACAAGACAGCCTGCAGCCAGAACAGATGGTGATAAGTCAGACACAGCGGGACGGCCCACGGTGAGAGCCACTGGTTGGACGGGCGCACCGATACTGAATGGCCATGTTGAGAATCTGTGTCATTAGCATTAGTAAAAGGTTAATACAATGGCACTTAAATAATTATAGTAGACGATGATTTCTATAGGAAGACTACTTCAAACCACTAACATCTTGGTATTCTAGAAATATGTATTATTTGATTTATTAGTTATTAAATTCAACTAAAAAGTTATCTAAAGCTTCCAATAAAGCTTTGTTATGGATTACTATATATTTTATATCTTTACATCATTATTTTTTTAGCACCGCGTCTTACCACCCATTTGGGTTACACGCTTATGTACTAATCACACTAATGGGTTATGAATTAGGAAGGTTGAAATAAGAGGAAGTGTACCCACATTTGTGTGAAGAGAGAAATAAACCATTTAAAGAAAGAAAACTTAGTACACCCAACCGAGATCGAAACAAGATCTCCCCGCCATTAGCGGTGATTGTGTGTTGTGAGAGTATTTACAAGAGTAGCGCCTTGGACCACGCAAGCACCAAAGCAGGTAGCACATCAGTGTTTTAGTGCATACAAGCCAAACGGTTAGTAAGATGTGGTGCTAAAATGAAAAGGTAACCAACCTGAGAAGACCAACTCTACCATTGGTGGTAGCCGCTTCAGGGTGAAAAACTACCGGACTTGGGGACTTGTTTAAATGGCTCCTGACACTGGTGAGGAGCGTATCTCGGCCTTGTCTCAGACCCAGATCCTTAACCCCTAGAGCCCAGTTCAGAAAGGTTGGCAGCTCCCATATGTGTGGCTAAACAGAATAATCACAGATCTTGTAATCAACTGCTAAAGACACATAACTATAAATTACTTATTTACCAAAGATATTTAACAAGCACTTTCTGAACTGACTAATTATATCAAAACAGGGCTTAAAAACTCACTTAATTCTAGAACAGTCACAACACCCAGCAATTAATTCATCACTGCAAAAGGGGGAAGCCCACATTCTACCAATGATATTTTTTTTAGCCATGCTAGGAGTAGAAACCCTTGACCCTTAGCTCAGTAGGCACAAACGCTACTTAATGATGGGAGACTATAACTAGAAATGATTCCTTGAATATCAAGTACAATGAATATAAACAGACAAAAGTGTAAATCATTGTATTTATGAGATTCTTCGTATGGAGGAGATAACAATTTAATTTATTTTAATTAGTTGAAAAATGACATCTGGACAAGAGAAATTAAACCCAGGACTAGTGGACAGACATGCTGACAAATGAAGTCCTAAGAAGAGTGGGTGTGATTCTTCAATATAAAGCAAACTGGATCTAACACATCCTTAGGTGGAACTGTCTTCTTCGCGAACTTATGAAGAAGGAAGATTCAAATATTGGATTACTTGAAGGAAAGAAGAAAATTCTGGGAACTGAAGGAGGCAGAGAACAGGGCACATTGGAGGTCTAAGTTCACTGACAAAAGGAATGGATCCATCGTCAGATAGAACACCTAATAGTAATAACACCTTGTGATGTTTATTCTTCTTTGAAGCATTAAATAACCCAACAACATCATTAGAAATATGTGACACATACCATAGTCCAGTTTTCGTTCAAAAGGCTTATTAGAAAATACAATACCTTGCAATCGTACGGAACTTAGTTAGTTAATTTAAGAACATGCTGAAAGAGAAAAATATTATTTCTGTAGACCAGCAGCTCCCAAACTTTTGGAATGGCGTACCACCCCAACAATTTCCTTAATTTGGAGTAGGTACCACCGTTGGCGTGTTTATTATAAGACTGTGCGACTGCACCATCTGTCTGAGCTTTAATCAATGTTGCCACCCCTACAATCACCGAGTGAATCTATTTTAATTTAGGTTAGACTGGGTCGTAATATATTTATTAGATTTTATGAGTTCTACGACTTTAATTTGTTTGTTTTGTTTGGCTTCTCACCATCAGGAATAATTGTACGTCCCACAGTTTGGGAACCGCTGCTGTAGACTTTTTAATAAGCCTCCATTATCTTGGGCGTATTGCAATAAGCCTGTAATCAACTAGAATGATTGAGTGAACAAAGGTGCATTTCCTTACTAGCCTAAAGCTGTATGGACTCATCGCAATAAGCCTAAAAATTATCAGGCTGATAAGCAAATATAATATTATTTTCCAATTAGCTTGGCTCATTGTAAATTGAGGGTGCCTTTTGCAATGGATTTTCCAATTCGCCTATGACATATATATAATACACTTATATAATATATACATATAAATATATATAAATGCAAATATATATTACGGAAGTCTTTAAATTTGGAAATTGCTGTAATGCTCTGTGGGTGGGATGTTCCTCGTTTCTCTAACAGTGTATATTATTTTGTTATGTTCTTTGGTAGAATGTGCAACAATGTCTACTATCTCGTTTCAAATATCTTATGAGCTTTAAGTAAATATCTATTTTTTATTTACAGTAGCGAGAAAGTCTATGCTGTGCAACCTCCCCACCTTTATTCAAAAACAAATTAGCCCTTTTGTAAGGAAAAAATCTATAAATTTGATTGGGGATATAACTTAGAAAAAAAAATCATGCTAGAAAATTACGAAGCTTAACTCCGTTGGTAGTGCATCCACCTACAGAGCTAAGGGTCCTGGGCTCGATCCCTGGCATGGCCAAGAAATTTATCATTGTCGGAATGTGGGTTTACCCTTTAACAGTGATGAATTGATGACCCGGGGATGAATTTTATGTCTGTCCTAGATTTAAGATTAGAGTAATTAGTACAAAGGTGTATAACCTGAACAGGTATTAAGACACGTTGCACTAAAAAAAAAGTTAAAAAAAATAGCATCGACAACCTACAATGGCATCATGTAACATAATTTGAGAGCCACTACTGTATTAGCTAGGTTCAGGTTACAGACATGTCCAGATGGACACTAGCAATATGTGCATTTGTTCACAGAATGTCTACATCAATATTCCACCTCCACAATCATAACACTATATATAGGCCTACATTTTCAATCACACTTTTTTACATCCTTTTTCGTCAAATTTTTTTTCCTACTGTATTTTCTCCCTTTGTTCAGACGTAGAGAATTAGTTTTATAAACAACTATCAAAACATAGTTTGTAGGTTCCAAGTTCAATTCCTGTGTCCAGATGTTATTTTTTAATTTAAATAATATGTGGATGAGGCTATAACCCTAACTAACAAATACTCATATTCGACATCATGTAGAGATGATGCTTTAAATACTTAACATCCACCCCCCTTTCCCTCCACCCTATTAGTTCGGCATATAGCACACTTAGTGTAAATAATATTTATATTTTTATTAATGACACTAGTGTGTTAATGATGAGAAATATCTAAAACATAGGTAATGTACCCACATTTTTGTGGAGGAACAAAGGGAAACCATTTGGAAAGATGCACCCTTTATTTACCCATTCGGAATTTGAACCCAGGCCACCATTCATCGTTAAAATAAACTAAATGAGCTTAGTGTTTAAGTCAAGTTAAGGTTAACTTTAAAAATGAACCGATGGTTTAGTTCGGTCCGTGACTTACAGTTTTCATTCATAATAGCCAGAGAAGAAGACTGTCTACCTGCTAACGCTCTCCGTCCCCCATCCTCCCTACCCACCCCCAAAACTTCATCCCAAGACTTTCCAGTCACTCCACCGCTGACGAAGATAGGTTTTTTTGGTTCTCAACGGAACGAAACGGTAGCATCGGCTTTCACCTTTTCCTCAACGACACAAACGCTATCTTAGAGATTTTTCTCAACATTAGCTCTGTTCGAACACCGTTAATGTTGATGCCATCAACTGTTTTCAACCCCGGGGCCTCCACAGCTCTAAGTCTGGCTCTGGCTGCCTATAACTTGGCAGAAATGCATTTCTTTTTCTATTTTGCCTGTTTATTTTAGTGGGGTTTTTTTTCTAAAAATAGGCTCTAGAATATATTCTTATATTTGTAAATATATTTCTTAGAGTTGCCAAGTATAGTTCATGCCTTATGCAGATTAAACAAATATTCGAACAAATGTCTTACCGTCACACATCCTGTGGCGATATGAACTGCAACATGATCACACCAGGTCACATGGTTTGTCACAATCACACGCGCAGAGGGGTTTTTATTCCCCAAATCTTCCTCTCTCACAACAATCCCAAGAACTACACGCGTACACTGGAGCACATACCTAAGAAATAATTGTAAGTTTTACTTGAATATTATTTTTGAGGATAATACGCTCGGCTTAACCCAACCCAATCTCAGCCTTTTCGTTCTAAAAATTACTAAAATATTAATATCAGCTGTAGATACATTTTTCCAAACATAAAAACATGTGGAATCCATTTTTTTTAAACTGTGAAATTAAATTAGAAAAACTTTCACTCACCTTAGTGGTGAGATATTATATATCTAATGATGTAATTGTTGTAGACAACTTGTTTAATTCATTAATACTTACATTTCGAAAACTATTTGGGCAATCTGTTGTAGAATTTTGTTAAGATTAGTGTTTAGAAGTGGTTAAAAAAAAGTATGTCATTTGATTCAACATATTCTTGTGTGCTTAATAAAGTGGATAAAATATCTAAACCTTGTATAACTTAACAATGTAATACTATTATTTTATTTCACTAGATTTTTAATGTGTTTAGCATAAAATAAAGTTAAAAATGTTACCATTATGAACATTTAATTATGATTTAGCACACTTTAATATATTGTTTTTTCACCCCTTAAACACACTGGTAGGGTTGATAACGTTCGACAGCTAACAAAGACTGGCACAACTAGGTAAATAATCTCTACAATGCTTAGTACTGAAATTAAACGTTCATACCAATTTTTTTTTTTTAAAGTTTACCTTTTAACAGCAGAAATTTGTGGAAAGAGTGCTGCAACTGCTAACGTCTGTAGTGCGATGAGTATTCTAATTAGCGTAATGACAATCCCAATTGGTGAATACAATAACAAAACAAATAATTTACTTCCTGATGGGCACCTGCAAAGGAAAACAAAATATAAATTAAAAAGTTTAAAATCGTTAAAAACCTAATTTAGATTATGCATAGTATTAGTGAATAAGCTAAATTTGTACATTTATACATAATGTTTCTTACCTGCTTTCATCAAAAAGGTCCTTAATTTCTACATTAGACATTTTAAATTCGTAATTTTTTTATTGCAAATATATATGTAATTTTTACAATGACAAGTAAAACTTAAAACCACAAATTATTTCTTTACATTTGAAGGAAGCCATATTGCAATTGACTTGAGGTTGTGACAGTCACATGACAAACCAAAGATAAAATATTAAGATATCTTGAACTGCCTCGCTAGTTTATGCTGGCGAGTAGCATTGACGATAACTTTATGAACTATTTCAAACGATTATCGGGGGAAAAAAATAAAGTGCTTAGACCTGTATTTAAGATAAAGGTCCAAAGTAAAATTAGAGAAGTTAAAATTTTGGCGGGTTCCTTATGCTTTGTTTTGTTTGTGTTATGTCTATGCCAATTTGATTTAATTACAAATACTTATTTTTTAGCTTTCATGAACTTAATTGCTTTTGATTAGTATTTGGCTAAATTGTATTGAAATTTTAATAAGAAATGCCTTGTGAAATGATAACTCTGCAACTGGGCCAATGTGGCAATCAAAGTAAGTATGAATCTTGGTAGCTAATCCATCCTTATCAGCGAGTTTACCAAACATAAAGTAACCTACCGAAATTGTTTTTAGGATGACAAACCATCTCGTATCGATCTTAGAAACCTGTCTTGAAGCTCAAACTTTGCTCTATCCAGACAAACTTCATTAACCTACACATATAAATTCCTGACTAATAAAATGATCTCTCATTTCACCAATGTCATGATTTTTAGATGAGCTGTCAGATCTGACTTTCTTGAAAATGTGAACTTAATCGTCATTCGTCACTACTGCTTTGTGCAACGTGGATATTGCAAGACTATGGAAATATTTTTAACTTTAGATGGCTCTAGCAAAGTATTGGTTACCCCTTAAATAATGAATGGTAACTTAATTGTTATGTAGTGAATCTGTAGGTAGAGAAATTTATGGTCACTTCTGAGAAAATATTTTACTAATCCATCAAAAATTGTATTGTAATTTAATTTTCATAGACTGGGAAGGTTAGGTTAAGCCTGGTTGATTTTATTTTTTTATTGTAAACACAGAATTATTTTGTCAAATTATAACATTTATCAGATTGACAGTCTCTTGGTTACTACCTCTTGCCAAAGGATAGGCGCATTACAAAGATTTATACAGTTGAGTAGTAAAATGACCGAAAACATTCTTGATCCGAATATGTGAATGCTTAACAGTAATTATTTTGCTATACAGGCATAATAATAATAATAATAATAATAAAACCAAATTTAAAATGGTAAACATTCTTTCATATTTGTTACCAATGATGGAAAAATAAACTTAATCTTTAAATCAAGTCGTCTTAAGAGCGTGCATCACATGCCAATCAACTCTAATACAGTCGTTTCGAATTCGTAAATCCACACGAACACTGTTGCAAGTGGATCATTTCTGATTAAACATTAATAGAGATAAAGAGTTAATAGAAGTTCCAAATACCAAACATTGTTGAAACATAAATTATATTTGGATAAAAACTGCATTGAATAGGCTGTTTTTGACCATTTCAGAATGGCTTCACAACTAAGCAATGTGCACAAATCTTCGTTCTGTCATTATAGGAACATTCTATAGTTAATAACAAGAAACTTTGTCGCTTTGTCCCCCATCGTCACTGTGGAAAATGTCGAGTAATCATTTAAATATTAATGTACTGCACACATTTTTGACGTATCTTGGTCTTTTCTTTTTCCCTTTTATTCCTGCACCTTGCGCGCATACACACACACACACACACAAACAGATGCAAGCCAGGAGTTGAGTTGGGCCTGCTATGATGAATGCTGGTTTACATAGTGCTAGCTACTGGCTATCCAGTAATATAGTAGCTAAAGTATGTCATGTTCACTTCCCGCGATATATTCTAAAAAAGCTAGTTGGGCATCTCTATTTTTCTAATCAGGATTATACACATTCTATAAATTTGTATGCTCTTTGTGCATATCAACAAACTTCACACTTTGTTGATCACACCTCCTTTTCGACATCCCAAAAATCTACGGTATCATAAAATTATAAATTAAGTGACAAATGCCGACAACCATATTCAACCACGTGTGCTACTGACACTTGCGCTCATACGGTGCCAGCGCCTGGCTTATATATGCCTGGTGGGGGAAGGCCAGTGGCCAGTAAAGAAACTGGCCAAACCACATAGGTAATCTTGTTTTTTATGAGTTATTAAATATGCACTTTTTGAACTGACTATATCAGTAGGCCCTACACAACTTATAAACTAACTTATATATAGAGCAAACACAACATCCAACCCCAGGCCGTTAATGGATCACTGTGAAAGGGGAAACCCTCATTTCACCAAAGATAATTTTTTCGGCCATGCCAGGAATCAAACCTGGAACCCTTAGCTCAGTAGATAGAAACACAACAGACTGAGCTAAGGTGTTGGACAACTCACACATTTAGTCACTCAGCCGACCTCTTTACACAAATCCAGTAGTTGACTCTCAGCTACTGGCTCTTATCAACTCCCAAGCTAACTTACACCTTGTAAACCGAGCATCAGTACCACTATAAATAAACAGTTTTTTTATGGTTCAAAGAAACAGCTTATGGATGTGAGACAGGCTCTAAAAATACAGTCTTGCTACATCAGGAATGTTTGGCAACCTTGGTTCAAATTTATCATATATACTGTATATATATGCCAAAGATATATTAATCGACGTATTCTCTCTGGCCTTCCCCAAGTTTAAGCTCGAGATATTTTGTCGATTGACCTGTTTTAAGATTAGAAACCCACTTCAACATTCATACTTTTAGCTTCACTTTTACTTTCTCTCTCTACCACATGTGTCAAAACGCTACCGGTACAGTGGACCAGAGGGAGAGAGAGATATTGAGCAAGCACATAGTACACTTATCATGTCGTCCATTGCTGCTAATAATCTGAAATTAATAAAATTGCTACGAGAATAAGACAATGACAACTTGCTGCTACTAGCTTTATTAATGGAAAATGAAAAGGTAAATCCAGAAAAGATATTTACAAAAATCGTAAAGAAGAAGGGTGTCTTTATAACCAGCCACATTTGCATAACATAAAACTGGGTATTTTGATACAAACTCCACTAGCTTTTCGTCATTCGAAGGGGAAAAATACATTTTTAATGCACGGTATACAACCTACAACTGTGGCAGCGTGGCTGCAGGCTACCAGACTGCTCCTAGTGCGGCCTGGGGGTGCCGCGGCTATGACTGGTGGCGCTACACAGGCAGCGGCGGCGGAGTTTGAAATGTGTTTCTACTAATTACATTAGAGCAGTAGTGATCTTTGCTGCCTTGATAGGCGGTAAGGTTCACAAGGGTACCTTAAGACAAACTAGTTCCCAGAACAGAATTGCAGCATATGATGAGCATTATTGTAATCCCCCCCCCCTCCCCCCTTTCCACTTCCACTTCCCAAGGCACTTATTATAAATTAGGTTATCACCTGAGATCGGAATTATTGTGAACACAGAATCGCTTTCACGTTTTGAAAATACAGTTGAAACTCTTTAGTCTTGAAAAGTATCGGACCACAAAATTCGACTCCAAAGAACCCTTTATATACCCATTATGCCCAGGCTCAAGGCTTGCCATATCACTTAACATCGTACTTATTAATTTGTCATACAAGGTAGAGTAAAGCTTAAAACAAATGGTGGCAGATACAAAACATCCCAGACTTAAAGAGTTTCAACTGTATGAGATGTTGACAGCCATTCTTGAAGGTGATAGTTCAGCTTCTGGAACGCCTTTGCAGTGCACTTTAAATTTTAGTGTGTGCCTCTGTTGTGGAAATGTTTTAAAAGATAAAAATAATTATTTATCATCTTTTCTTGTGAATAGTTGGCTTTGAATTTTGGAAACGTCTTTGCGAAGAACATGGAATAAGTCCTGATGGCATCTTGGAGGACTTTGCGATGGATGGAACAGATCGTAAGGATGTGTTCTTTTATCAGGTAGGCTTATAATTACATATCTCCATCAGATGATATAAAAAAAACGTGCACTTCTTACTACTCGTTTGGGATACTCTAGCAGAGTATGGATGAGGCAGGAAGATATTGTGTGGAGGGAGAGGTAGAAAACCGTCAAGGAAAAGCCAAATACCGTGATCTTCTCGTTACAGTTGAGAATGTCAGATGAGATAACCAGGGCTGAGACAACTGATGATAGAATACATAATAATAAGTTGGGTTTATGTTACATGCCTTTAAGTTATTTTTTATTAATTAATTTAGCACCGCGTATTACTACCCGTTTGGGTTATACTCTTAAGTACTAATTACACTAATGGATTAGGAATTGGGAAGGTTGAATTTTAGAGGAAGTAAGCCCGCATTTGCGTGGAGGGAGAGTGGAAAATCATTTAGGGGAAAACCACCCCCAGTTCACCCGACCGAGATTTGAACCTCGATCTCCCCGTCTTGGGTGGTCTAGCTCAACACGACTGGCGCATTAGCCAACTACGCCACCGAGGCAGGTCATGCCTTTAATGTATATCTTGCGTGCACCAGTGGTAACATGTTCTAAGATGTCAGACTCGCATTGTACTGGATTAATGGTGATGGGGAGGTCGAGGTTCAAATCTTGGCCGGGTTCTTTGAGGGGTGTTTGTCCACGTGTGATTTTTACTGTGGTTTCCCCAGCGATTTTGTGAGTTCACTTCCTTTAATACCCGTCTTCCTCATCCCTTATACTAATATCAAGTCGTTTTATAAGCCCTATGAACCCACTTAAGTGGCCCCATGGTCTAAGGCGTCACTCTTGCAATAGACTAGACTGCCAATGACAGAGAGATTGTAATTCGCATCCTGGTCAGGTGTATTGATAGTGGTTTTTACTAAGTGGCTTTCTATTCTTTCTTCACTCGGATGTGGGTACACTCCCTCTAAATGCAATCATTATTATTATTATTATTATTAGCACCGCGTCTTACTACCCGTTCGGGTTATACGCACTTACGCTAATGTGTAATGGTAGGGTGATTATGGGATGAAATGGAGGACCTACAGTTTAACGTGGAATCCGAACCACGGTGGAGGCTGGCATTCCTCACATTCACAAGTTGTGATTAATACACGTCTTGTCAGAGGTGAAGGAAGGGTTTGGCAATCAGATAAATCTGTGCCGGGACCGAGGATTGACTAAATGCAATCAACCTCATCCCTAGTTCATTAGCATAATTAGTACATATGCATATAACCTGAAACGGTAGTAAGACGCTTGTGTTAAAAAAACTTAGGTTAAAACATAGCAATCAATATAAATGTAGTCCAACACCTTAGTGTATCGGGTTCGATTCCCAGCATGGTCGAAAAAATGTATCATTGGTGAAATATTGGGTTCTCAGGTTTCATAGTGATGAATTAAGGACTAGGGGTCTGGGTATTGGGTTTTTTCTAGATTTAAGTTAGTTTGTAAGTAGTGTATGGATATAATCAGTTGTTTCATAACGTGCACGTCGAATAATTCTAATAAAATTTTGTAAAATGATAAATGAATCCTAATTAAATTGCTCGTCATCAAGCTCTGGACTAAGTCAAGCACTATATGAATATTCTTAAGTTTAAAAATTAAACCTTGACATGGGAATAGAACCCAGGACCTTTGACTTAGTACTCCATTGTTCTTACCACTGAGCAATCCAGAAGTCGTCTCGTGCCCAGGGTCACTCATATTTTAAGATAAAGTCTGGGCACGGGACGACTCCTGGATTGCTCAGTAGTATGAGCATCAGCGTACTAAGCACAAGGACCTGGGTTTGATTTCTGGGTCCAAATGTTGTTTTTCAATTTTAAGAATATGATAGTCAGATACCTATACAACCATACTTAACAGCTATATTGGTGACCTGGTGGTCTAGGGGTAAGGTGTCAGGGTTCTGTGATGGAGGTTCAAGGTTCAATCCTCGGTCCTGGCACAGATTCATATGATTTCCAAACCCTTCCTTCACCTCTGACAAGACGTGTATTAATCACAACTTGTGAATGTGAGGAATGCCAGGCCTCCCCCGTGGTTCGGATCCCACGTTAAACTGTAGGTCCTCCAATTCAACTCACAATCACCCTACCATTACACATTAGCGTAAGTGCGTGTAACCCGAATGGGTAGTAAGACGCGGTGCTAATAATAATAATAATAATAACAACAGCTATATCCATCACTATATATAGATACCTGTTAAATGATTGTATTTCTATTTATAATATTGTAGTTTGAATCATGTTTAGTTGATATTCAAGCTATAGTTAGTTCATTATCCACAGGCAGATGACGAGCACTACATACCCAGAGCTGTATTATTAGACCTTGAGCCTCGTGTCATCCACTCGATAATGAACTCGCCTTATGCAAAGGTGAGCTGTGTATCAAATGATGTGTAACATTATATTATTACTATTATGACCATAGGTGTACTGGCAGGCTAAAAGCGTCCCAGGACTACAAATTAATATGATGGCCCCTAACATACATTCATACATACCGTCAAAGCTATGTTTCAATGTAAGCTGAAGTGGTGGGGTGAAGTATTTATATTTTTGTTATAAGCTAATTTAATCCCAAGGTCATTTAATTTACTTTAACAATGATTGCATTGTTATTAATGTCCTCTTAAAAACAACAGCTTCTACTGATTTGAGCATAATAAAATTCTTAGTGGTTGGACAATAGCTGGGATTCTATTTTTGGTATATTTAAGTTTGTAAAAATTTACTAAACATGCTACTTATGTATAGATTAAAAGTTAGTAACAGTCGGGATTCGATAAAAACGATTTTACGTTTGGCTTTAAGGAATTGTTTATAAACAACGTCAAGAAACAATAAAAGGGATGGTTTTACATTTAATGCCATGATATATCTTCACAAATGATGTATTATGGGCACCTCAGACTTACTCACTGGAACCTTTGATAAAAAAAAATCATTTATGAATGGATAATTTTATTTTAGTTTAAATTAGTTGTGGGCAGCTCAAATCGACCGGCCCACCGGGGTATCTCTCGGTGTCCTGGCGGCCCAGTCCACCCTTATTTATGACAAGCACAAATATGTCAAATCTGCAGACCACCTGGTACACCGCCACGGTCAACAGTTTGAGAACCACTTCTATAACAGTTCGGCTCTCTTTATGGACTCGGGTTGCTAATAAACCAAGTAATATTAATGAAAATCAAAACAGAAGTTTAACGATGAAGTGAGCTGAGATGACAAATGTTGAGTTGCTGTTATGTTCGCAGCTGTACAATCCTGAGAACATCTACCTGTCGAAGCACGGGGGCGGTGCCGGAAACAACTGGGCCTCGGGGCACAGCCAGGGGGAGCGACTTCAGGAGGAAATATTTGATATCATCGACAGAGAAGCCGACGGAAGCGACAGTCTTGAGGTGGGTTCACTAGTTCCATCTCTAGTTCTTGATTGATCAAAGTTACAACTCGAGCCTAATTTCTAACACGGGTTTGTGAACTCTAGTTTTTTTCGTTTTGAGTTGAGCTTGAGCAAACTTCCTAGAAAGCTCTCACGTATCTAATCATACCGAGTTTGAACTGAGCAGTCAAAATATATACTTTTAAAACCTAATTATTTAAACTAGTATTTCTGTGAGCAGTGTGCATGTTATTATTGTTACTACAGTCTTAATATTTCAAGTTAAAATATCTCCTTTAATTTCCCCTTGGATTTTAAGTTGATATATTCTTCCTTAGTGATCAAGTTAGAAAACAAATGAATACTTTATTCATTTGTAAATTATATTCATAGATAATACCTGTTATTTATGTAGTTCAAGGCATGAACCTTGCAATTATAATAAGAATTTTAAAAACAAAACTATGTACATAATTGTTTTGACCAAGTTCCTAAGAAGATACCCCACCAAATTAAGTTAAAATTGCTCCATGCATTTGATAGTAACCAGCTCCGGCCATTAAAATTAAATTATCATTATAATTGAATAAAAAGTTAGAATGAAGTAAAACGGTTTTTTTAAATGGTAATAGCATTAATATTCTTACACGGAACATATAGCACCTGCACATTTCACAAACAACATCAATACAAGTAAATATAAGAGCAACCCTAACTAATTTATCACCAGACACACACACACTACAGCACAGAAATAGGGTTATACAACAAGTTTGGATTTGCCGAGCATTAACAGTGTACAAAGTCCACTATTTCAATTTTAAGTAAAGCTGAATCGAATAATATGCGATATTCCCAAAGCCGAATCAAAGCTCACTTATTTAAAAACATGTTTGCTATTGTATACAAATATTATAATAAATTGCATAAATATGTAAATTTAGGTATTAAATATAATTTACAAAATGCTATATTCCAAATATAATAAGATGAAAAATTACATCGTCACAAAATATAATGAATACTTTATTTCAGATTTCTTACACCTAACATTAATTTGTGATGGAAATAGCAGAACATTAAAAAAATAAACATAAATGTGTGTTTTAACTTTTTTTTATGTATCTTTGTAATGGTCGAATCTGCAATTTTACTCTCTAAGCAAAGTCGAAGTTTTCGAAGCTTTGCACACCCCCCTACCGGGCCGATAAAGCTTCCAAGTTTCTCTTAAAGACTTTATCTCAAACTTTAATTCAAATTTTCACAAACCCATCTTATTTAATTGACTGTGATATATGTTCCAGGGTTTTGTCTTGTGTCACTCCATCGCTGGAGGTACTGGATCTGGAATGGGGTCCTACCTCCTGGAACGTCTCACTGATCGCTTCCCCAAGAAACTGATTCAGACCTACAGCGTGTTCCCCAACCAAGATGAAATCAGGTTATTAATACGCATATGTAGTAGACTAAGTTTCCCAACCCCATCTCTTTGACTGATTTTACTAAGCTGCTACATCTTTATTTACAGTCTGATTTTTCATAGAAAGCCCGTTATTTGTAAAGTGTAAACTCATGTTGCCACAATGGTGAGGGAAAAAAAATTATAATTGTGTTTACATTTGGTCGGTTCCTTAGCCCGGTCAGTAGCTGGTCTTTCTACTGAGCTTAGGGACCCGGGTTTGATTACCAATTTGTCCAAAAAATTTATCATTGGTGAAATATGGGTTTACCCTTTCACAGTGATAAATTAACACCCGGGGACTGGATGTTATTTCTTTTATAGTCTTAAGTTAGATTATAAGGCGTATGAATCTACGACAGGTCACAGGTGGGAGACACTTATGGATTTAAATGGTAAAAGTCTGTTTAATTAACAGTGAAAATATCAATTATACAAAAATCTATAAGGAAGTAATAATGGAAGCTTTTTATAAATTTTTAGATTAACTTTATAATCAATAAACCACACAAGACATATTTCTAGATTACCAACAACTTTCATATCTCAAACCTCCTAAGGTCCTCGGTAATTTTTTTTTTTTACTTTATTAATTTAAACATGACAGAGACCTCTTTTAACCATTAATCTAAAGTGCATTATAAAGGTTTCATTATTGTCTAACAGATAGCAACACTAACTCAATTTGAGGTAAAATTGGACTTTTCCCCTGTACCCTTCAAATGTTTAGTGACTTTCAATCAATGTCGGTGGTCGAAAGTTGGTTTCATATACAAATTAGGATCTAGCTTACTCAATAATCTCCAATATTGATGTTTAATTTCAAAGCATTTGCATGTTACTGTTTAAATGGTGGGTCGCTGTAGTTGGAATTGAAATCTGTGGACAAACAAATCAAAGGGCAACTTATCGACTTAAAAATTGATATTAGGGATGGGATACTCGAATCAGAATCATTGAACCCCTCGATTACTTAAGGAGATTGAAGGATTCGACAAATCATAGGCTATTTTTATTAAGTAGCACAAATGCCATTTCCCCCCTTCTTTGAAATCTGTCAGTGAAAAAATTACCAACTCCACTAACACAATTTTCTTCTTAATGTTCCTATGATTAATTAAAGTTTACAATTGTATTTTCCTCAACCAAGACAATTTTTAGAGAGAAAGTAAAATAGGTTTTCGGTATGGCTATTATAACAGTCATATTGTGACTGCAACTACAGTATATCTCTATAAGGAAAATCTCTTATTTGCATCCAATGTCCTTTTCCTGTGTTTGTCCTTTATGTTATACCTTTTACATGTTCCTATCTATGTGTTCTATCATTCTTTACATTTTTTTTCCCTCCAGGAAGTTGTGTTACGCGTTTCACGCTCCTCCCTGATGAGTTCCGATAGAGTGAAACCTAGGTCGGGGGAATGGGTGATGACGATAGATTTTCTTTAAGAGGCAACCATTACCTCTTTGTCCATTGGCAGCAATGTAAAGTGTGAACTGTGTTCTTCTTTTCATTGTAAAAGCCATATTGTGTTTGTCCCTTTTATATGTTTCTATCGACTTTTCCTATAGCTTCTTCCAAATATAATACAATACCTCATAAAGCGAAAAGAGGTTTTCCTTATAGATATATACTGTAGTTATAGTGAATTTATTTGGCAATTTTTTTTTAATATGTGGCTACTATTTATATTTTCTACTATTCTCATATATTTATATTTCCACCTCTACCTGATTTGGTGGTTGCATGGTCTAAGGCTTCACTCTCCTATTGGACCAGACTGCTTATTACAGAGAGATGGGGTTTCGAATCCTGGTTGGTGTACAAAGGGTGGTTTTCCCTAAATGGTTTCCACTCCCTCCACACAAATGTGGGTACATTTCCTCTAAATTTGACCCATATTTAGTTTAAATTTTAAATATATTTATTGGCAGAGCTTTCTAATTGTTAAATTTAGAATTTTATTTTAGCATTTTATCTTACTACTACCTGTTCAGGTTATACTCATTAATTATGCTAATAAATTAGGGATGAGGAAAGTTGTATTTAGAGGAAGTGTATCTGCATTTGCATGGAGGTAGCATGGAAAAAACCCTCTCATTACACCTGACCGAGATTCAAACCTTGATATATCTGTCATTGGCAGTCAGAGCTATTGAGTACTTTAAAATATAAGTTGAAGTTGATGCAGAGGTGAAGTTTTTGAAGTTTCGCACCACTCATGCTGAAAATCCTAGTTAATCATGTACTTTCAGTTGTTTAGATACACCTAATGTAAGCGCTGTATGTGTGTGTGTGTGTGTGTGTGTGTGTGTAGTGATGTGGTGGTCCAACCCTACAACTCCCTGCTGACCTTGAAGCGTCTGACACAGAGCGCCGACTGTGTGGTCGTTTTGGACAACACTGCTCTCAACAGAATCGCCACAGACAGGCTACACATCCAGAACCCTTCCTTCACACAGATCAACAAGCTCGTGTCCACCATTATGTCCGTCAGCACCACCACGTTGCGGTAAGTCTAGTCTGGAACCAACCGATTGTAATGGATCGTGTCTAAAAAAAACTAGGGATTTGTGAAGCTTTGGTAAATAGATATCGATTTGAAGTTTATATTATTTGCATTAATAACTCAAATCAAACCAAACTAGAAAAATTGTTTTTTTTATAGGGTTTTAGGCCGTTGTAAATCCCACATTGTTAATATATTTTTAATAATAATTCTTGTGGGGTAAAGTAAATTCTTATTAAATATTACCATATTGATCGGAAAATAGGCCGCACTTTTTCCCCAAAAAACAGCCTTTGTAAAACCTTTGTATAGCCTATAATCACACCCTCAGATAATATGTAACAAGTGTGTTAACTTTGAGGACTGAAGAGATATAATTATTGAAATAGTTTATAATTATCACAACAGATGGTGCTCTTCACAGCTTAAATTTGATATGCTGAATTATTGTTGCATGAACATGTTGAAGAACTTACATTTATACATGATAATTTACAGGTCTAGGATAAAAAACTAATTTAATTTTTTTTAATAATGCGTAACTCTTTTTATTTAATATAACAAGTTTAACAGTCAAGTGTGAGTAGTAGTAATGGTTTCGACCAGGTAAAAGCAACGGTTGAACTTTGTTTCACTTTTGAGAATTTTTTTCAAATTCCAACTTTGAATTTAATTTTAAAATCTCCTATAAATTATTAGTTTGTTTTCTTTATAAATACAAGTTTCAGTGTAAAGTTATTTTAATGATGTTTTAGCTACCCCTCGTACATGAACAATGATCTGATTGGTCTGATCGCTCCGCTCATCCCCACCCCACGTCTTCACTTCCTGATGACAGGTTACACTCCACTGACCACAGACCAAGAGGTAAGTCTTGTGTTTCCGTCTTATACAACTTTCGTGGATATGCTATAAAGTAGATCTTTATTATGTAGGGTCACCCTCTGTGAGCTTGCCTCAAGACCTGATGTTTGTGGGTTCAAACCCAGCCGAGGTCAACATATTTTTTTTTAGTGATAAAAATACGTAGCACAACTTCCTTCGAAGGGGGATTAAAGCTGTCGGTCCGATGTCGATTGTGGCATATGAAAATACTTTTCCCAGAAAAATTGGTGGGCCTTTTCGTTCCCGCTAATATAAATTCTCGAGTGCTGATAAGATCACTCGGTTCATAAAGTGTACGTTAAATACATTAAATAAATAAAATAATTATGTCAGAATGGGGTCTATGAGCGTGAGGTTTTATCGTGTGAGGTGAACTTGAGCAAGCTTTTTAGAAAACTTCCAAGTGTCTAGTCAAGTTTGAGTGTCAGTGTGTTTTTTTTTAGAGATGAAACTTTTAAATCCTCTAATATTTGAAAGAGTCAAGATTTGTAAAAAAAATTGTATAAAATTATCTCTGGTACAATTATGAAGTCCTTGACTTGATGTGACAATTTTAAGCAATTGGTTAGAAGACTTATATATTGTGCAGTTGGTAGGATAACGAAATCACAAAAAAAAAAGAGGACAAAATTGAATCAATAAAAATAAATCATTTCGATAAAAAATTATCTTTGTTTATGATGTTACAGTTACAGGCGTGACACACAAAATATCATTGGTCACTGGCACCAAACCTTAGATAAATTTTTAAATTCAATTTTAAATATTTTAATTTTAACTTTTTTCTTCCCCCCCCTCCCCCCAAGATTTAACGATTCGAAAGAAAATTAAAAATTTTGATTTGAGAAGTATATGATTCGACCCTTCATTGGTATTCATTCTATTATTAGAGTGACCCGACCATCGAAGCGGGTGGTCCCTAGTTTGGTTGGGTATTACTAAAGTATGTGCTATTTCAGGGGGCGTCTGTGAGGAAGACGACGGTTCTGGATGTAATGAGGCGACTGCTGCAACCCAAGAACATGATGGTATCCACAGTTCACGACCGCAGTGCGGCTCACTGCTACATCTCCATACTCAACATTATTCAGGTAAGAACACTCGGGCTGTTTTTACTTTACATCTATTACTGTTTCCCGCCTTGGGCCTGGGTCAATTTTTTATTAAAGCCATATATTTTACACTAGCAGCTTGCTAGGTCTCTCGTAGCTTTATATGCCTTATAATCTTATCTTAAGACTAGGACAAGCACAACATCCAGTCCTCAGCAGTCATTTTATCACTGTGAAAGGGTAAACCCATATTTTCATTAATGATAAATTTTCGGCTATGCCAGGAATTGAACCCGGGACCCTTAGCTCAGTAACCAGACACACTATCCACTGAACTAAGGTGTCACACAATCCAGTGTTTACCTAATCTTATTGTGATACCTAGGGGTGTGCGAAGTCCGAAGTCTACCTTTTTAATTCAAAGCAAAGTCAAATGGAATACTTTGAAATATTCCTTTAGCCGAATTGAAGGTTGAATATTTAAATCAATACAATTTTTTGATTTTTGGGGGTGGAATATATGTTGCATATCTAGTGGTCAAAGTTCCTGGCTACATATCCAGAAGTCCTGGGTTCGATCCCCAGCTTTTCTAGATTTTCCCTTTGAAGTAGTAGGTCTGTTAAACTCAAAATCTCGTTAGGATAATTGAGGAGCCACTTGAATAAAGAAGTAGCAGCTCCGGTCTAGAAAACTTGAGATTAATGGCCGCAGGGTTCGCTGTGCTGACCACATGACACCCTCTATTCCTAAATGCACTATCTCCGCCAACATGTGGCGGCTGCTCGGTCACTTTGGCTCACTTGCAGACTTATGTCATGGATATTATAATAATAATTAGCACCGCGTCTTACTACCCGTTCAGGTAAGTGCCAATTACGCTAATGGGCTAGGAGTTGGGAAGGTTGAATATAGAGGAATTGAACCCACATTTGAACGGAGGGAGAGTGGAAAACCACATAGGAAAACCACCCCCAGTTCACCCGAGCATGATTTTAACCTCGGCCTCCCCGTCCTTGGCAGTCTAGCTCAACACAAAACTAGCGCGTTGGCTAGCTACGCCACTGAGGCGGGTTTTACATCCTAGATATATTATTAAAGCTATACAACTTTATGTATATTGCAAATATGATTAACAGAGTTCATCCAAAGCTGATAAATTAGGCTATATCCCAACATATAACTCTATTATTTAAATATTTTGTTATGTGAACATCAGTTTCTGATTTACATATTGACACAAAATGACAAAAATTTAACATAAAGCTGTTTTTTTACCTTAAATAATAGAACAGGCTGTGTTTTCATGTGTTTTCTTAGGGTGAAGTTGATCCAACACAAGTTCACAAATCACTGCAAAGAATCCGGGAACGAAAACTGGCGCAGTTCATACCGTGGGGGCCGGCGAGTATCCAGGTGGCTTTGTCCCGCAAGTCCCCTTACATCCAGAGCGCCCACAGAGTTTCCGGACTCATGCTGGCCAACCACACCATCATCTCGTCGGTAAGTGCTTGAGAACATTAATAGTTTCTATCTCTGTGAAATAAAAAAAATGGAAGCTTTGAATCTTTCTAAGCAAAATTTTGTTTGTCGAAGTCGAAGTTAATAAACATTTGATTATACTTTTAGCTGTTTGAAGTTTTGCACACCCTTACCATATATAACATAATGCATCTCATAAAGGAAAAAGATGTTTTTGATTTATAAAAAAAACTCCATGGCTCTAGGCCACAAGCGATCTAAACTGAGCAGACACCACATTTTGGTGAAGAAAGTACCAACATTTGCAGTTAGAGGGTTTAATTTAGTCAGCACAACAAATCTCAGTTTTTTAAACCGGAGACGCTACTTTTTCATTTGATAGCTGAACTTTCACACAACAATTTCTTTCCTATCGAGGTGGCTCCCTTAATAAAATGTATTTATCAAAGATTGATTATGACACCACGCGTTATTGATTTGTTAGTTATTTGATCGAGCGCTGCAGCAGTACGACAAACTGCGCAAGAGAGAAGCATTCCTGGAACAGTTCCGGAAGGAAGCCATGTTCCGAGACAATCTGGAAGAGCTGGACAACTCACGGGAGGTCGTCCAGGAGCTGGTGGACGAATACCAGGCGGCCACCAGGGAGGACTACCTCACTTGGAAGGAAGGGGTTGTTTGAGCGCATTAACACCACACACCCTGGCCCACTGCAAACATTGTCTTCAGTGAGTGAAATAAAGCTGAGAATATGTCCAAGACAAAACATGGCCAATTGGACGAATTAAGTCTAGCTTAGACCAATTTTCTTTGTACCTGTTATTGGTTTAACTTTTATCACGTAGGAACCAGGGCTGCGGAGTCAGTACGCCAAGCCTTACGACTCTTACTCCTTTATTTTTGTACTATCCAGGCTTCGACTCCATCATAAATGGATAACGTATTTCAATTATTAATAACAAATTTACTGCAGTAAAATTATCTAATACAGATGACTTATTGGGAGGCTTCTTTGGCATTGTGAATGTATATTTGAATAAATTCAAAATTACAAATATCTTTTAAATAATAAAAAAAAGGTATAAAATTAAAATGATGTAGCTACCATTTATATTGTTATAATATTATACATTTTATTTTAAGCTCAAGTCGGAGTAGGTAGATTTTTACTGACTCCGACTCAGACTCCACGGCTCTGGTAGGAACTATGGAATTTGTTGCTTATGTGAAAGTGTTTATATTAATTTTAAAAAAAACTAAGAATGGGACCTTTGCATTCTTTATTCCTTTGAAGCCTTAAGGATATTTTGATATTCAAGGATTTAAGATGAAAAAAAATACTTAAAAATTTGCAATTGGAATTAATCTTATAGCTTTAATTCTGCTTATTGGTGGTTTAGCATAACATAATTATAAGACAAACTTAACAACTAGACACCAGAATATTAATTTACCACTTAATTGTATGTATAAATGTTATAGCATATAATAAATGCATTATATAAAAAGATAGCATTAAGCTGCTATCTTTGATTCTTGCAACAACTTAAGAATTAATGTAGTAAGATTAAATACCCGACTTATTTCTTTAAAAAAATCAAATTTATTGAAATTTTTTTCAACTATGGTGAATTTAAAAATATTTCATTGAAAAATTTATAGTTAAATTCCACCTAAATTAAATATTCGTCCATCTTCATAATTAGTTGTAATATTATTTATTTGATAGTTTACAATAAATAAGTTGTTTTACTATTTCATTGTCAACTTATATGTTCCTCATATCGAGCTCTCTCTTTTTTCTTCCCCCC
>CABFWO010000018.1:698810-709545 GCA_902155825.1 Timema genevievae
GGACTCCAATCCGCCCCCTCATTTGGAACACCCACATGGGCGTACTTGGTTATGACGTCACGCTGTAATATCAGGCAGGTTAACCTGTCCCTTGTACCCATCTGGGGGGGGGGGACGCGTAGACAGGGACGCCGGTGTCGATAAGAGTGCGTGGTCACCCCTGGACACACAGGAAGACCTTGACGACACCAAGCAACTCTCTAAGAACAATAGGTGAGCCCTATGACCTTCCCGCTATACACAACACACGCTTTAATTTCACAACCGCCCTCCTCCATTTCCTTCCCCTAACTAGAACCGGCTGTTAACCGACGACTCCGCTGGCTCGCTCGCTCACGTGGTACCGAGAGGATTCCTCAACAATGGTCTCAAAACAACCACTCGAAGGGTCTAGGATATCGACTCGTTCGGCAACTTAATTTCTGGGTCCGGTCACAAAGTATGATCTTTGATTCATCTTGTTGGATCATTAATAATAAAAGATAATATTTAAACATACTCATAAAAAATAAGATGAGTAAATACTAAATATTGTAACCCAATTGTACTTGGAGCATGATCATAATAGCATACGTATGTACTACTAATATACCAAATAAATCATATATAATGTAAGTATTAATTTTATAGTTATTAGTAAATATTTTTTCTGACCTAATCACGCCTTTCCCTGTGCATATAGCTATAAAAACATCTCTGTACTTAAGGTGATTGGCCCTTTTCATTTGGCGTGGAAATGCAGAGCCTTGGGAACAAACGGTTATCTTCAAGAATTTTTATTGTTCTGCAATTTTATTTTCGGAAACGGGTTGTTCAAGAATAGAAGCATTTTGATTATGTTATACTTTTTATACACACACCTCCTCTATAATTTTAAAAGTGATCAAATATCAATAATTTTGAAATTTTTCATCAGAAAACTACCAGCTGCGTAACAAAAAATAAGAAAATGTAATACCTAATAAACATCGATACTTTATCTTAGAAGGGGTGTTGAAAATATTAACATAAACATTTCACTCGTTCTCGTGAAAACTGATATTTCCAAACGTATGCTTTTTCCGCAAGGCCTGTCCTGTAGCTAGCTCCATCTACGGTTTTCGTGATCAATCTGTTCTTGTTGGCGCGGAAGGATACTTTGGTCGGTTGTGAAGCCACGCCACGCCTTTCACCCTACCATCCTATAAAATAGGTTTTAGGCTTGCACTTGACAGGTCCAAGGGCCTTAAATAATCCATCCTCACTAACTTTCTCCGCGCGTTCCTATCCTTGTATACTCCCTTCTCTTCATCAACAACCATACATCGAGCCACACATGCTCTTCAAGCTATTCAGATAATATTCTCGCTATTCAAATTAGACTGTAGCTGCAAAATATGTTTATAAATTGAGTTCGTTTAGTAACTATTCAGTATCCACGACCATAACTGTCCCCGGGATGTGGAGGTGTTCAGTGCACCTGGGTACGAGTCTAAGGGTCCCGGGTTAGATTCCCAGCTGGTACCATGAGTATTTTTTACGAAAGGGTAAACACCTCGACACTTATCCACAACCGTGGTACTCCGTTTGAGGTGTCCATACACTATCAGTTAAACGGTGCTGTTTAACTTTGTAAAAGAACTGAACAGAAAACTGAACTGGATGTTTTCTGTCACAACACAGCTTTACCATCAGGTTCGTCAATTCTCTAGAACAGTGGTTCCCAACTGGTGTGCCGTGAAATTTTGAAGGTGTGCCGCCAACATTTCCTAAGGTTTTAATCTAACTAAACATCTCGTAATAAATCTACTACTAGTTCCAGTTTTAAGCCTTCCAAAGTGTTATAGCGGTAGATAATTTTAGGTTTCACTTGAAAAGAAGATTATAACCGACCAGTTTCTATCTGTATCTTTTGTGGAGAACGTCTGAGCAATGAAACATTAATTCTGAGCCAAATGAAGCGGCATCCAACCACCAAACATCCCAGTGAGAGTCTCAAAGATCCATCATCACAACACAAGGCACAATAAAATGGAAAAAAACCTGTTTTAATTTCAGATAGTGCATTTAAGGCATCATTCAAAATTGCTGAATTGATCACAAAAAAAAACACAAAACCACATGTTATTGGTGAAAATGTGATTGGGTCAGCTTGTCAGGTCATTATTGAAACCATGCTTATAAAATAATCTAAAGCGCAAGTTTCAAAAGTGTGTTTATCGAATAATAAGATAGGTTGACGTATTTCTTAAATATCTGAGAACATCAGTCAAAATGTTGAAATAATTAAAGTAAACAGGCAATTTTCTCTGCAAGTATATGAGAGCACCGATAGAAGAATACATCTATTGTCAACTGCATTTCGATACTCATCATTTTAATTTTTATCCAAATTGAATAGGAAAATGTATTATATTACAGCCTTTACACAAGTGTGCCGTGAAAATATTGTCTTGGACCAAGTGTGCCCTGGAGTTAAAAAGGTTGGGAATCCCTGCTCTAGAAGCATCTGACTCCAGCACTCTCAGTTTCTCAACAAGGTTGTTATAAGCCGCTGACTTTCTGACTCTTTATGTAAACGCCGATTTTCAATGTCCCAAAGTTCAGGCGAGCTTCAATAAAAGCTAGGGTAACCTCTTTTTTTGAAAAGTTGATTGATTCATTTAAGATGTTACCATTGTGGTGTAATGGTAGGTAACTGAGGGAACTGTGGGATTCCCAGAGTGAGCTGCGCAGTTGTACGTGGAGGAAAAGAACCTCCATTTGCTCAGTTCCGAGTCCGGCGTTATTATCTGTACAAATTGTACAGTTCACACAGTTTTTCCTTCAGGTACATGGGCGCCCATAAATGGAGGATAAGGGGTCTTCAGCCCCCCTTATCACTTTGCAATATTTACTTCTTTTTTTGGTCAATTTTTATGAAAAAATAAAATTTGGGATTTGTCTGCTGTTAACAACTTTGAATCATTAATCGTTAACAGAGATAAAAATGACACAATGTAGATTTCCTCCCATTCCCTTTTCATCAGATTTATTTTCATGTTATTCTGTTCAATAGACTTAAGAAAAATATCTTTCTTTTTAATGGGTTCAGCTACAACTAGATTTTTTTGGGTTAATTTTTCAGAAACTTTTATTTTGCGAAATTTGGCTCTTGAAGCTCATATAGAGTAATTATTTAGCTCAGAATTATATTCAGATGTTCTAAAATCCCCTCCCGTAAAGTTAAATTCCTGAAATTTTCTCTCGAGGAGGCGGGGTATAGGGGGATACCACACCCCCCGGCAGATGGGACTCCAATCCGCCCCCTCATTTGGAACACCCACATGGGCGTACTTGGTTATGACGTCACGCTGTAATATCAGTCAGTTTAACTGATAGTGAATGGGCGCCTTTAGGTATACACTCAGAGCATTACGTTAAACTTAAAATAATATTAAATTTAAAACAGTTGCGATGCGATAAACGACTAAAATTTTTACATTAAAAAAATGGGTTTGACTTATCAGAAGTTTTTAAAAAAAAGCAGTTAATTTCAACCAAGTTTGGTAAACCTACATAGTTCTCCTTTGATAATTAATTTTAATTTTTCACAGTTCACTAATCTAAACGGACACTCCCTTCGTTTACACTGAAAGGTAGCCTTACAAAAAAAAGCTTACTTTGATTGTTTCCAATGTGGTGCAGCTAATATTATGATAGGTATTCTGAAAATTGAAAAATGACACCTGGACACGGGAATCGAACCCGGTACCTTTGGCTTAGTACGCCAATGCTTTAACCACTGATCTATCCAGGAATAAATCCCGTGCCGAGGGTCATTCTTCACTCATATTTTAAGGCCGAGTCTATGATGGACGTGCGGAAATCGTCGGCTACAAATATGTGAATTTTATTAAGATCACGAGCTATCAGATAACGCAGCCACCTTCGACTCGGTAGTTGGCTTAATGCTGCCACTTGTACAATTATTATAATTGTAAGACATTGCATATTTAGGAATCAAATAGCCAAAGCTTTCCACACGTCCATCATAGACTCTGCCTTAAAATATGAGTGAAGAATGACCCTGAGCACGGGACGATTCCTTGATAGATCAGTGGTTAGAGCATTGGCGTCCTAAGACAAAGGTTCCGGGTTCTATTCCCGTTTTCAGGTGTCATTTTTCAATTTTCAGAATATGATATCTAGATGGAGTAATCCTCTCTAAAAGCATAAATAATAGCTTTGGATATTTGATTCTTTAATATGATAGAGCCATAGTAGAAACCATCAAGGTAAGACTGTAATTCTTCCCATAAACCGGGTGGGTACATTAGATGTTAATTACCACGCTAGAGTCCAATTTACTTAGCAAGAACCTTATCAGACAGCTAGAAATACTACTAGATCTACTTTCACGTTTTCAAGTCAGGTGAGATGTAGCTGTCACTTTTTGATAGATATTATTATTATAAAATAACACCACCAAAATAGTAAAATGAATGGTAAAGGGGGAAAGTCACCTCACACATATTTTCCAGAACAATAATTTTTATGTCTCAAACCCCTTAAAGACCTCAGCAAATACTTTATTTAATTAATTTAAATATGACAGAGACCTCTTTTAACCATAATCTAAAGTCTCATGATTGTCTAACAGATGGCAGCACTAGCTCAATTCTAGTTTGTATTGAACTCTTCCCTTTTTCCCCTATACCTTTCAAAGGTTATCACCGTTGACCACAAAATATGTGTTTGTATTTTCTAAAAGCTCCTTCTTACCAAAATCCTACTAGGCCTATATTAATGAGAAAGTAGGATTGGAATAAGAACACAATTTATGAATAGGGTGGACATAATATTTTTTTGAAAAATAGATTTCGTGAATTTCGAGCATTTGTTAGTTCCATAGTCCTCTTTTTGAATCATAATTGGAATGGTACCAACGTTCCGGCGGTCCAAATTACCAGTCATGAAGGGCGTGTACCCATAAATCTGTATCTGGGGAGTGAGGGGGGAGGGTTAAACCTCTCGCCCTGAGCGTCGTTATCTGAGGGTAGAAGGAACAGGGGGGGCTCAAAGACAGGATTTACTAGTTAGCACTCACTAATTTAGACACATAGAAATAACTTTTTTTTTATAAAGCTATTGATAAATATATATTTGAAACTCAATGGTACTTTTTTAAAGGAGATAACCAAAATAGTTAAAAGGGGGCGTGTCCCCCCTTGTGGCCATAGCCGTGCACAGAAATGATGTTTAGGTAGGCCATACATAATGTTGTTCCCTTTATCCATGAATAAACATGCTTAGGTAGGCCATACATAATGTTGTTCCCTTTATCCATGAATAAACATGCTTAGGTAGGCCATACATAATGTTGTTCCCTTTATCCATGAATAAACATGCTTAGGTAGGCCATACATAATGTTGTTCCCTTTATCCATGAATAAACATGCTTAGGTAGGCCATACATAATGTTGTTCCCTTTACCCATGAATAAACATATTTAAGGAGGCCATATAAAATACCCATGAACTTGCTACAATATATAGCCCTAAATTAAACACTCAAAAGCAAACAGAATAGAGTCATTCTCTTCATAAAATAAATACAATTGTGTCATGTTTGCTCTGGAAAGTTAATAAGAAAGTACTTTACGAAGTTGGCTTGAAACTAATCAAGGTGTAGCCAAATACTGTGACTAAATGGAAGTATTTACTACGTTATTTGATGTCACGCTATGAAACAATTGGTAAAAATTATCGGAAGTACAACTTAACACGTGACTACCCGCTTCGGTGACCGCGTGGTCTAACGCGCCACTCTCGCAGTGGACCCTACCGTCCATGGCGAGGAGATCGAGGTTCGAATCTCGTTCGGGGTTATTTAACCTTTAACTAGTGAGGTGAAGTTTACAATCACAAGTGGTGAGGTGGGGTCTAGGGGACCCCAGACTTAATTCCTTTGTTATATACGCCCAAATTTTTTTATAGGTCATTAACCTTTTAATACGTGTTCTTGCAACCCAATACCATAAGAAACTGGTTAAATTTAAAATAATATAAAATTAATAATAAATAATTGACACTAATAAATTTACTTTATATTTAATCTTTCTTCTACAATTTATTTAGTAACAATTGCCAAAACATGAATTATAAAATAATAAATGAATTTTGTGTCAGCTTACTATACCCATGAAAAAGGAAATTATGAATAAAATAGATTAGATTAATATTTTATGAAATATGCTCAATGACATCCAAGCAATAAATTTTTACGAAAGGCAAATTGAGGTTCCTCACAATTTTCTTTTTTTTAATATATACTGGTGTAAAAATGACAAAAATTGAATTAAAAAGAGAAAGCCTACAATATAGAAGAAATAGACATGTAAAGAAAGACAAATGATAAATACAACATATAAATACAATATAAAGAAAGAGAGGGAGAGAGAGAAAAAAAAGCACTCGATGCCTACACACAGTTTTTGCATATGGCATGCGAACATTCTCCACAAATATTTTGGTTGCACTTAACACAAAAATTTGCTGTCTTCCTGTCTTTGTTTCTGGGACAAGTGTAGCATCTCTTCTTCTTCGGTGGGCCCCCGTGTTGAACAGGATCTTCCGGTTTTATTCCTGATATTGCTTGGATTTTTTGACGAAGCTCACGGGGAAGTCTGAGATTTACTGCTCTTCTCTCCAAATGTTCCTTTATCAAAAAACAGCCGAGTTTTTTAATAAAACAAAAACGATTCATTTGACTCCGTTCCCGACTGTCAGAGTACAAAACATAGGCATTATTTGCGCTAATATCTAATAAAGCAAAGAATAATGCCAAAGTCCACCGCCGTGTTCTTCTATTGCAAGAATATATTGCACATTTTTTATCGAGGTTATCAACTCCTCCTTTGAAGGAATTGTAATCAATTATCATTTCCGGTTTACCTGAAACTTCGTCACACTTATCATCGTGATGGCAGGAGCTTAGAAGAATCACAGCCTTATTTTTCTTGGGGACGTAGGACACTAAAGTGGCTGCGTTAGTGAATCCGAATAAGCTGCTTCCAGGTGCTCTCCCCCGATTGGGTAAAAATTCTTTCGGAATTTCGGGTTTATTTTTCCTTAGAGTTCCAAGAACTGTTAGGCCTCTATTTTTTAGTTCATTTAGGAGTTCCATAGACATAAACCAATTGTCACATGTAACATTTCTGTTCGATTTTTCTATGGGTTTTACAAGACGGACAACTGACTGTGTGGGGATAGATAATTTTTTTTCTTCATGTGTTAGGCCAATGCTATCTGAATTTTTTCCTCCATATAAATACGCATTGAAAAGATATGAGTTCCGAGCATCTGTAAGGCATAAAACTTTCAAGCCATACTTTGCCGGCTTATTAGGCATGTACACGCGAAATTTGCATCTTCCGCGAAAGGGGACGAGCATTTCATCGACGCAGGCATTTTGGCTTATGCAATACATCCGCTGGGAATTGAGAAGAAATTCAGCCCACACTTCATTTACAGCTGCAGTTGGATCCTCTTGTTTCCGTGCTTCTCGAGTATTTTTATCATCGAATCTAATACACACCGTCAATATAAAAAATCTTTTCATTGACATGGTGCATCTAAAAATGTCCCTTCCGTGCCCGTCGTCCGAAAAAAGGGAACTCATGCTTTCTCTTCCGGATTTAGATATACTAGAAAGCAAAAGTAGACCTAGATAAGCCCGCATCTCAACCAGGTCTACATTGCGTAAGTCAGTACGGTTCGGGTCTTGGAAATTACTTCTATATGCTTCTAATTGAGTATTTGTGAAATTCACAATTTTTTCTAACATAGTATTGGGCATTAGAAGTTCCCACATCACTAGAGGATTTATATCTCCTGGAGATAGTGCTCTGGCTTCGTTCCGCAATCCTGGTAAATGACTCACTATATTATGGGCAGGTGCCCTACCTCTGTGTCTTGGTTTTTGTTTTCCCCAAACATACGGAATTCTGTTTTTACCTTTCCCTCTGTAAACATCACGAGGCACACTCTCACCATCCTCATCGGTAGATTCACTATCACTCACCTCACTCTGTTCCGAATCAGATTGATGATCACTCAGAACAAAATCTGCATCTCCACCATCATTGTCACTGTCTTCCAAATCAGAAATAGGCAACTCATCACCCAGTGGTCTGTTGAGCTCCTCCAAAATTAATCTAGCAAACTGTGGATCATCACTTCGAAAGATTACCCGTTCGCGCGACATTTATACCAGAATATTAGAAAAAACTATATTTGAAAAAATCCGAACACTAGCAGTGAGGTGGGGTCTGTGGGACCCCAAGACGTCTTTCCTGACCAAACACACGAAGGAAACTGACTGGAAAAGTGAGTTACAGTGAGAGCATGTTGAGACAGGAAATGTCAGGTGGGGACAAGATGTTAGCATGAGGGGAAGGGGATTCACAGAAATTTAAAGGGCTGCTGGGGTCTCCTAGACCCCACCTCACCATTTAAAGGTTAAGGTTTTTTTACAGAATAGTTTTACACTCTCCCTCTTAGCCAATGTGGGTACACTTGATTAAATATAACCTTTCTAATTCCTAAAATAACTAGCGTAATTAGCACGTAAGCGCATAACACGAACGGGTAGTAAGACGCGGCGTTATAAAAAGAAGAAGACACGTTTAGTTTAATTTTCCACACATAATAATCCCGAAAGCTCTTGAGTATTTTTCGTGAGCATCACATAATTTATCTTTATTTAAAACTAATTTTCTTGGAGGGAGAGTGGAAAACCATTAAGGGGAATACACCCGACTGGGATTCGACCCCCCAACCACCCCGTCATCGGCGGTCTAGTCTATGGTGAGAATAGCGCCTTAGAGGCCTAGACAACCCAACCACCTAAAAGGGTGAAACACCTTAATCATACATCACACAAATAAATTATTATAAAAAAATTAACTAGGTTACCTGTCAACAAAAAATAAATTGGCATTTCAAAATACCGTTATAGCGATATCTGCTATCATTTTGATGTACAGGGCTTGTTTCTGATTAGACCGAGCAGACTATTTGTTACCACGCTTCGTATCAGCGGGTTTCTGGTTATTTATCAGACTTTTTTTTATTTAAAAATAAAGATATCACCACCAGTTTGAACGACAAAAAAAAACTTCTATTGGTGAATATTTTCTTCCGGGAGACCGAGAATTACACGGTTATTTTACTGTTACTCGTTCACGTGAGCTAGAATTCTATTATTTACATTTCCTGATTTATAAAATACAAATCGTATTCATGAAAGTGTGAAGATTAAAAATAATAATTGTGCGATGCATCACACTGAACTTATCTTTTATCTTAATTCTTAATATAAAGATATTTACTAAAAACTATTAAGATTTATTAAACGAATCATATACATTGTTGCAGAAACCCTACATTAAAGAGTATAAAATAAATAATAAATACTTTTAAAGAAACATTGCGAAAAGAGGGATATCTTTGTCAAGCAAAGAGCATAGCAATCCATTACAAATTGTCAAAGAGCGCCATAATTTGCTTACTGTTCCGAGAAAATTGGTTTTATAAAAAATGTATTTAAAAAAAATTAGCTTACAATAGTACTACAACTTTACAAATATTAGTTATTTTATTTCAAATATTTGCAAAGATATAATTAAAATTGAAAATCTCTGCTAATGTAAATATTCTTAAAGTCATTTTGATGGGATAAAGAGAACTGCCATTTTCTTTGTAATGATAAACAGTGCCTGGAAAAAATTTGATCAAAATTATCAGATTAGATTTAGAGACAATTGATTTGTTCTCTTTTTGCACTTCAGTAAACCACCCTTAAAATTAGGGTTGGATATCTAATTCCAAAAACCCCTCTGGGGGACCTAAGAAAACCCCAGATACCAAGTTTTAGCCCAATCGGTAAAATAGTTTCGGCTCTAGCCCGAGGTACAGACAGAGGCAATACGAAAACTACTTTTTTTATTTTTTTGTTTCAGGGGGTCATGTAACATCGATATTTATCAAAATCTCGAGTTAGATTTTTTTGACGATCACAATACTTTCTCTTCAAGGTGTCGAGAGAAAGTAAAAATTAAACCACAACTGTGGCTAAAGTCGAATTTTCATATAACTACCCTTTTACGACAAATAGAAAAGGTACTAGATCTACTTTCACTTATTCATACATCAGCTAATTTTATCAATATCTATAAAATAACATTAATAAAATGTTAAAATATTATCACTCTTGAACGTAACGTATTTTCTAAAAGTTCCTTTCTTTCCAAATAGTAGTGTAGTGACATCACCCTGGCATAATCTGGAATCAATCCAGGACCTCTAGACCTGTGAACTCTCTGCCTTGACCTCGAGTCTGTCACGCGATGTATCAATCGCGTAATAACTCGTTGCTATGGCTAAGAGGCTCGTGGAGCCAATGACAAATCTAGGTGACCATGGTTCGATAACGGACGTGACCAGAAATATATTTTTTCTTAACACCAAGTCTAACAACCATCCAGTCAAATTATTACGCATCGTTGATGTGTTAGGAGTGAGGAAGGTTGAATTTAGAGGTAGTATACCCGCATTTGCTTAAAGGGAGAGTGTAAAACCATTTATGAAAACCACCCTCAGTACATCCGACCGAGATTCGAACCTCGATCTCACCGTCATCGGCAGTCTAGTCTACTGCGAGAGTTGTGCCTTAGAACATTAGCGTCAATCTTGACAACTTGAATATATATATA
>CABFWO010000018.1:712038-730478 GCA_902155825.1 Timema genevievae
ATTTCTTCAATGTAATGGCTCTGTATTTAATTTGTCTATCATCGCAATAGTTATTAATGTGGCGTTACTATTATAGTTCAAATATGTAACTATGTAAAAGGCAAATGTTTTCAGCAAGGGTGTAACATAAATCCATAGCGATTGTATGTAATCATATGGGCCGTTTCTACGTTAGTTTACTGTGAGAGGATAATGTTTTCAACAAGGGTGTAACATCACTACATAGCAATCACTATTGTGTATAAGTATAACATGTCTCACTGTAAAAGGGCAATGTTTTAAGCGAGCATGAAACACATAACTCCATAGCAACACTATAAGTAACCAACCAGTAACCACATGGGACGTTGCCACGAAATGGATATGCCAGGGTCTGGATGCGGAATGCTGGAGTGAGTGAAGACAGCCCATGAAACAGGACAGAATAAAAATTCCAAACGAAAGGGAATATATTATGCAACAATAAAAAATTTAAAAAAACAAAAAACATAAAAAAGAACGAATGCATGATGGCGCCCTCAAACTTTTTTTTTTCGCGTTGTGGATAAATAGTCCAGAACATGCGTTTGACACGTTGGTATGACGAGATAATTGAGGCAGTGTTGCCAAATTTATAGCGAATACAATCAAAATGTATCGTCAATGTGTTGTTTTTTTCATCGCATTTTAGTAGTTTGGATAGCACATAGTTTAGCTAATACAGTTCAAGCAAGCATCTCAAAAACTTTTTTTTTTTAGAAAAATGAACACTCATTTTTATTTATCATGTAAAATAATTCCCTAGATACCCATTTTTGTTTAATGCTAAGATTATTTTCGAAAAGTTAAAAATGTTCGAAGATCAGTAGTCATTAAACTACCCTTAAACAAATTCCCCCATAAAACAAGTATAGAGCGGTTTTTTTAGCACCGCATCTTACTACCCATTCGGGTTGTACGCTTATACGGTGTTGTTTTACATGTCAAATAATCCCCAATTATCAATTTTAAACAAAATCGTTAGAGCCGTTTATCTAAAAATTTCAACTTAAAAAAAAGACATTAAATCATCAGTAAACTATAATTAATTTGAGGGTTGGAATCAACATTGATAAAATGCTTTGAGGTATGACCTTAAAACACACATATATATATTATAAAGTCCAAACAAAATCAATCAACCCGTTCTGACTGTAGCCTCCAGGGACAGACGGAGGGGAAAACGGAGGGGAAAACAGACATGGGGGGGAAGACAAAATTTTAAAGCCCACTCTTTTGTAGGTTCGAGCCTCGAGGGCACATAAAACTTTTAGGAATCATCATAATCTAGAGGTTAAAAAATATCCACGGCTACAATACTTTATCTATATGAGAAAGTAAAAATACAACACAAATTTAAAAAAAAATTATCGATCACAATTTCTCTGTTGTTAAGGTTGGAGTTGTAGGGGACGCGAGTGAAGTCTTGTGTTTTTGCAGTTTTTATATCAAAACTTTTTTTTTGTCTAAATAAATCAAATATTGCTCCAGTAGTAACATAGAGTTTAATTTTCTTCACGTAGTGATATCAACATTTCTTGAATATCTGTCAAGGGTGTCCTGGAATTTAATAACAACTTTTTCTGTTCATTTAAAAAGTTTCTCATCTAATGCCTCCATGCCCATGACAGATATTCAACAACTGTTGATATCACCATGTGAAGAAAATTAAACTCTATGTTTCTACTGGAACAATATTTTATTTATTTTGGCCCAAAAAAATAATGTTTTGCTCTCAAAACTGCAACAACACTTACCTTTTCTCGCGTTCCCTACAACTCCAACCTTAAAACGGCACTAAACGGGACTCGTGTGAGTTAGTTAGAAAGTGATTGAGGTTGTTTGAATTAAGTTTGTATCAGTTTTAAGTGAAGAATTCAGAAAATCAAACATCTTTGCTATTTCTGATTCGAGCTTAATCTCCTGGTCGATCGGCGGGTCTTTAGGTGGGGAGATACTATTCGAACGATCTTATTGATGGCAACCCCTCCTCCACCTTTCCTTATTCCAATTTATCTTTCAAAATTTCATCTGTCTTTCAGACGAATCTCGAAACATCTTTCCTATGCAACCCATTAAGCAACGTCTGTTGATTTCCAATCCCAGATTTATCTCATAAACAAGTTGAACAACAAGGCAATATTTATCACCGGGGTCAAAGACTATCTTTGGAGGAGAAGGTGACTAGGTTAGCAGATAAACTTTGGGTCAAGACAGAATTGTGGTTGTTGATGATAGGCTGAGGAATGAGTAACAGATCCTACTTTACTATCTCGATGGAAAGTTTAGGGGAGGATTTAAGTCCGAGACAGGGGTGTAGAAACCTGTCGCCCACTGAAACGGATGAACTTTTCCCATAATCTCAGTAAACTGTCTGCAGTGGCGGCTTGAGGCCTACTAAGTAGGTGACGGAGCAGGGTCGGGGGAGGCGGCGCCCAGAAGCCTATTACAATATATACATAAAACCGTCAAATACAGTAAGACCCCGTTAGACCGAACCCCAATAGTTCGGAATTCCGGATAAGGCTGCGGTTACGGAATTACAGGCGCCCGCAAGCGATTGTTTCGATTTCTACAGTTTTAAATTTTTGCGGAAGAGTTTCTAATTTTCACACGCGCTAGCTGGCACTTGCAGTTTTCCATACCAGTGAGTGAATCGTTCTTCATCTATTTGCTCGCGCTAGTTGAAGCTTGTCAGTAGAGTAGTGAAGATGGGTTGTGAGAAATTAATTTGTGAAGTGCAAAAACGATGCTCTTGTATCCTATTCAATAATAAATAATATATAATAAAATGTAGCTGGCATCATCCTATAGTAATCAAAAAAAATTTTTTTTTTTGTTTTCTTTAAGCATTTTAATGCAAATGGTGGAATTCCCCCAGTTCACGTCGCTTTTCGTAAATTGGATGCATTGAATGCCTTCGTCATCGTAGGTATCTAAGATTTAAAATAACTACTTTAATATACAAATATCTTTTCATTCATAGACAACTCCATTATGTGTGCACTTTCGAAAAAGTCGTGTGATATTGAGTAGCTGAGAACTCGCTCAATTTCATAACCACTCTACAAGCGAGAACAAGCGCAAAAACGTCAACAAGCTACTAGCTCTTACTAGCGCTAGTAGAAGCGAGTTGTTTCTTAAACCACTCTACAAGCGAGAACAAGCGCAAAAACGTCAACAAGCTACTAGCTCTCACTAGCGCTAGTAGAAGCGAGTTGTTTCGTAACCGTACCTTAATCCTACCACAATTTTCGGAAAACGAGTAGAAACAAAAATTAAGTCAAATGAAATATATTTTATTGGGCAGCTCAAAGTTCAAAGAGAAATTGTAAGAAACAGTGATATCTGATAATAAATTGCTTAACATCTACATGTTGTAGTCAACACAATAGGATTAGTGTTCGATTGGCTTTTCCGTAATTAATTTAAAGTAAAAAATTAATAAAACTTTTCTGTTTTGAGGTTGTGGCAACAAGAGATATGAGAAGGTATTAAATAATAAATTAAAAATTATTATATTCATACTTGTATCTTATTACTGGCCACCAAAATAAATAAAAAAAATTTTTATATAAACTACAGAAAGAGCCATATAAAATATTAGTTTCAAGATAAAATGTTTTTTATTTTGCAATCACATGCATATGAACACAACCGAATACGGTTTGTGTAACGTCATCAATCACACCCATTTTGTGATGTTCGACATCTTTTTATG
Source organism: Timema genevievae (assembly GCA_902155825.1). Classification (NCBI taxonomy): domain Eukaryota; kingdom Metazoa; phylum Arthropoda; class Insecta; order Phasmatodea; family Timematidae; genus Timema; species Timema genevievae. The sequence goes on from CABFWO010000018.1 coordinate 715,778, forward strand.
TATGAAGAGAAGTGAATCACAAAAGGTTACTTTCATAAGTTTACGTTTCAATAATGTAAAAACGCTTTCAAAAAAAATCCATTAAAAACAACTTGTTTGTTGTGAAAGGTTTGACTGCCAAACGTGACAACAACTCAAGGCTGTAGTTGGGGGGCGGAGAGGGTTTGGGGATTCAAACACCCCTGAAATTTTATGAATAAAATATATATGGCTTTATTTATGATTCAAACCATATCAACATTAAGATACAAGTACAAATTAGGGGGCTGTGTTACCATAAAAAGCACTTCATATAGCTTCTAGAGGTGTTTAATATTTAGAATTTTTCCTAACTTTCAGCAGTTGGGGGGGAGGAGGGAGGAGCTATGTTGCCATTAAAAAAAAATCAGATAGCTTCTAGAACTGTTTATCATCTAGAATTTTTTTTAATAGCCTTCCGCAATTGGGGGATATGCCCTACAACCCTCCCCCCCCCCTCGAAATTATTGGCTGGCTACGGCCTTGCAGTGAACAACTCAACAAATGGTTTGATCCGACACCTTAGCTCAGTCGGTAGCGTGTCTGCCTACTGAGATAAAGGTCCCGGGTTCAATTCCCGGCATGGCCAAAAATCTGTTCATCTATAGTGCGGGATGAAACTGGACTCCTTTTAAAGGAGCCATCATAGCCCTTAGGGCTTATGAGTGAGGAAGAAGGGATGATAAGAAGAGCCAAAGGGAAGGTTAATGAGTCAGGGGGCGACTAACGCCTGTCGAGAACAAAAAAAACACGTGTTCCCCTTGCGGGAGGCGGATGTTTTTCGGCCAGTTAGTAGGTAGTCACGTGCACATGCACAAAGCGATCAGTTGTGTGTTTGAGGTTGGAAAGGGGGTGTAGGCATTCTAAACTACCTCACGTTTCTAGATAAGTCAGAGAAATGTTGAAGTTTTTCATACACAGGGTTGTACAAAATATCAAACTACAGAAAGAAAAATTCTTCTCGTCTTTGAATCTGTAGTCAAAGATATACAACTTGACAAAACAACTAGCATTCACTTGTCAGTTGTCATATAGGCTTACCTTGAACGTTTCTACTATGGAGTAGATTATAAGATAGGGCTATACCATAGTATAATCCGTCAAGGAAAGATTGATACCTTTCAGCATAAACGGAGGTTACAGTTAGGATTTTGGTAGGAAGGAAATTTTAGGAAATACAAACTTTTGTGTGTGAAACGATGATAGCATGTTACTATATTATTGGTATTTATAATATCTAACAGAATTGACAGCTGAAGATCACATTGCTTGAAGTATGAATGTAATAAAGTAGTTTTAGTAACTTTTTTTAGCTCCTCACTATACTGTCCAATTTTCATAGGAAGAACCTTACCCAACAACTGGAAAACTTTTTTTAGCACCGCGTCTTACTATCCGTTCGGGTAATACGCTTGTGTACTAATGTTATTAAGTAGGAAGGATATATTTAGAGGAAGTGTACCCGCATTTTCGTGGAGGGAGAGTAGTAAACCATTTTGGAAAAACCCACCCTCAGAACACCCAACCGAGATTCGAACCTCAACCCTCCCATCATCGGCGGCCTAGTCTAGTGCGATAGTTGCGCGTTAAACCGTGTGACCACCGAAGCAGGTGCTAGAAAAGTTACTAGAGATACTTTGACGTATTCACACGTCAAGTCCTGTGATCTTCAGCCGCAACACGTGACAGTAGATTCACGCGCGGCTTCCAATATCCTCCTTCTAGCCATCTTAAACCTAGCACAGACACAACACCCAGATCCCCGTCCGTTTAATCACCACTGTGAAAGGGGAAACCTGCATTTCACCAAAGTTACTTTTTTTTGTTGCCATACTGGGAATCAAACTCGGGATCGTTAGATTAGTAGGTCGGTCACGCTACCGACTGAAACATTTAACAACTAAACTCTTACATTCTGCTAAATATATCATTATTTTTAAATATCTGCCTCTCAACGCAACCCTCTCCAGCTTAGTTGCAACCTCACCAGATGGAATGTGTATTTTACAACCAGACAAGCAAAGAGGATAAAAAGTTCATTGTCTACATAATCTTCTCATTCCGACAACTGTGTGATTAAAAAGTGTATATTTGATTATTTATTTTATATTATTATTAGCACCGCGTCTTACTACCCGTTCGGGTTGTACACATTTATTTTATAAAAAATTTCTCCATGGCGTTAGCCCGCAAGCGAGCTGTACCAACCGAGCTGACGACGCATGTGGGCTAGGATTTTGCCAACATTTGCGTATAGAGGGTGTCATGTGGTCAGCACAGCGACGTTTATCTAATATTGGTTGTATTTTGCTTAAAAATGACTCAACGATAACGGAAAACAATAAAAAAGAATTACCAAAGAATGTTCCCACAACCAAGGCATCTTGGATATAATTTGATGAACGCATTAGCATTGTCTGTGACCTACAATTTATTTAATTTATATATACAAAGGAGGAAGAGGAAGAATGTGAGGAAGGATAGAGGAAGATGGAGGCAATTTACTAAACTGACCCGGCCACAGGCTGGAAACAGTCGATTTTTTTAAGCACTGCATCTTACTACCCGTTCGGATTATACGCCTATGTACTAATTAAACGAATGGTTCAGGGATTAGTAAGGTTTAATTGAGAGGAAGTGCGCTTCCATTTGCTTGGAAAAAGAGTGGGAAAACATTCAGGGGAAACCACCCTCAGTGCACCCGATCTCATCTTCAGCAGTCCAGCCCAACACGAGAGTAGCGCTAGACCAGGAAAAAGTTAAGGATAATTATGATGATCACTGTCCATGATGTTATATATATCATATATATTTTATATATAGGAATAATAAATATATATAATGTTATCGATGTTGGCTACAAAAAAGTTTTTTTTTTCGTTTATTCCTACCATAAATCTTCTTTTCGATGGATTGTGTTCTGGCAAGTATTCGCCAGCAGTGAGCTTGATGCCAGTCAGGGGAGGAAGAAGTTTATCTGTTGGCTGTGTTCAGTCTGCCCCCCTCCCCCTATCAAGAGCAGATAAAACACTAGACCGGAAACAAAGAGTTCCTAGTAAAGAATGGACACATTCAACATACATTGATCAACCCGTTTCAAGTTTTAGCCAGATCGGTAAAATGGTTTCGGCTCTAGGGCCGAGATACACAGACAGACAGCATAAAAAACACATTTTCGGGTTATACAGGCGAGTTTTCGCGATTGACTTGGTTACGTCTTGGTATCGAGTGTTTTCAACCAAGTGGTTTTGACCAAGTGGTTTTGACCAAGGTGGAGCGCGAAAACGACTTTGAGTGATTTTTCGTAAAAAAAAATGGCGGTTGGGGTAGAGTAGATAATTCTAACAGCTGTCAAGTTAATTTATGTAAGTTACCTATGTACTGAAAAACGACGGAAAATAAACCAAAAAATTGTATTCTTAGTTAGATTGGAGCCTATTTTGATTAGTATTTACACAAACACAACATATCAAGCTAAACATAGCTTCTCAAAAATAGCCTTAAGAAAACATTATGCACGTGTGTAAGAATAAATATGCTTAGATCATATACTAATAGTCTCTTTTATCCGTAACCAGACGGTTTTTAGGTACCTGCTTACTGTCATGTATTTCTATTTTCTAGCTAGTAGTTGCTGTCCATTTTAATTTACACAAACTTAAAATCCATTGACTACTAAGTTATACTTGTTTGAATCTAACATAAGAAGTGATGCTCTTTTGAAATGGGCGCACAAATTCTCGGCTCATTGGTCGTAAGTCGTAAACATACTGTTTAGTATGGTCAAGGAAAGCGTTACAAAACCAAGCTCTGGTATCATCTTGGTCATAAACATTTCGTTAACATCGATACCAGGTCAACAGGGAAAACACGCCTAGTGATTCATGTGAAACGTCAATACCCATCAAGATCTGGAATTAGAATATTTTTTTTACGATCACCAAGGGATCACGAGAAAGTAAAAATAAAATTATACTACTATAAAGCCACATGGCTGACTCACTCACTCACTCACTGACATTAATGTTTACCCACTTCCAGATGAGCTAGAAACTTGAAATTTGGCAAACTTATAGCTCCTAGCCTGTAACCGACGGTAAGATTCCAAAAAGTTTAAAAAAATAATTTTTAACCCCCCAAAAAAATTCAAAATGGTGGAGCAACTTTAAAGTCGGTGCGGTATATACAATACAATACTGGTAACTTTAAGTTGTTACGTTCACAACAACGCTGGAATTACATTAGTTCACATCCACTTGCAAAGAAAACTCACCGGGGGTTTGGGGGTGGAGCCCCCAACGAGCAAAACTAGTTCTATTATATAAAATTGTAAGATTAAGTGTGATATTTAATTATTTAATTTTTTACCAGGAATAGATAACCTTTTAATTGCATAGAAACCCACTTTGGTGTCCGAGTGGTGTAACGAGCTACTCTCGCAGTAAACTAGACTGTCGAAGACGGGGAGATCGAAGTTCGATTCTCAGTCGGGTGTATTGAGGCCTGAGAGTTTTTTTTCCAAAATGTTTTTTCACTCTCCCTCTCCCGGGTACACTTCATCTAAATATACCCTTCCTTATCCCTAAAACCATCAGCGTGAGCCGTACATAAGAGTATACCCAGCCCGAATGTGTAGTAAGAAGACAGGGTGCTAAAAAAAATTATCTATAGGACTCAATTTGTTTTTTACAGAGGCCATATTGAATCCACCATCTTGGACTTGTCAAGTTTCAGATTCTCCTCATAAAGATGGCATGCTCTATGGAGTCAGTACCAAATTTGATCCCTATAGGACTAAGTTTGTACGTTACGTCCGTCATATTGGATCCACCATCTTGGAATTTTCAGGTTTCAAATGTTTTTCATAAAGATGGCATGCTCCATAGAGTCAATATAAAATATAATCTCTCTAGGACTAAGTTTGTACGTTACGTCCGCCATATTGGATCCACCATCTTGGAATTTTCAGGTTTCAAATGTTTTTCATAAAGATGGCATGCTCCATAGAGTCAATATCAAATATAATCTCTCTAGGACTAAGTTTGTACGTTACGTCCGCCATATTGAATACACCATCTGAGATTTTTCAAGTTTCATTTTTTCTTCATAAAGATGGTTGTGCTCCATAGCGTCCACACCAAATTTCAGCTCTATAGGATATCGGGAAGTGGGAGAAAGAGCTCTGGAAGTACAGACATCTAGAGATGAAAATTTTCCTCAGTGGCGGCTTGCGGTGGAGGCCGGAGGGGTTAAATTGTGGCACCTAGAGCCTGTTATACTTCAAAATATAGTGTGTTAAGAGACGAGTGGGTGATAAGAAGGGGGGGGAGAAGGAACGCGAGTGGGGGAGGGGTAGATAGGAAGCACGGGAGATAGGGGGAGAGACAAATATTGGGTCAACCTTAAAATTATTTTAGTTAACTCATTGATGATAAAAAATTGAACTATGATTTATGAACATAGTGGGTCTACAAAGGCTCGCATTCATTTGTTTCTTTACTACTTTTTTTTAGCACCAAGTCTTACTACCCGTTCGGGCTATACCCCTATGTACTAATTACGCTAATGTAAACGCCATTCACGACCTAAGTTTACTTGGATGACAGCTCAAAAAGTAACTAAAAAATAGTCCCTAAAATATCACTACGCCAACAGCTGATATCTGCCACTGTCACTTGGGACAGCTGTTATGAAAACATATGGTTATGTAGAGTAATGTGATAGTTTACCACAGTAATTTAGGCCAATATTATGCCTCAAAGAATTTTGAAATTGAAATTTTTGAATGACTTGGTGATCTGTAACTTCTCTTCTTTTTTTTCTCCTGGAAACTCATTATCAAAAAAACACACACAAATCCATCCACAAATAAAAAGAACCCCTTATAAAATTTCGTGAGATTAAAGTTAGATTAAACTTATATTTAAGTTTGATAAAAGTTTAAAGTTAGATTAAAGTTAGATTAAAATTAACCAAATTAGGCCTAATATGTATTCGAACTAAAGAGAAAATATCTGTATACACAAAGTTATTCTTAAAATAATTAGTAATATGATCTAGGATTAAGTTTTTTTACGTTAATACAGAAGCCCAATAATTAAAATAAAAGGTAATTTATCTTAGCTATAAATTATTATAAGTTAGAGTAAGGCGTGGACCTAACAAACTAGAGACTTAATTTAAAGTTAAAAATATAATAAACGCGCACAGTAATAAATTCTATGAAATATATTTAAATTAAACAAAGTCTTAATATTTATTTGAGGTCGTCCACAAAGCTTATTTATCCTTCTATTCAAGTTAAAATAATTATTATTCCGAGCACTTTCACAAAAGGTCTAACAAATATGGCTTTAAAATGGCGACCAACGAATATTAGCCATGTGGTTGATGATGACGCGGACAAGTTGTTTAAAATGGTGTATCCTCGCAGCAGACGATTATATTTTATTCAGTTAAATATTTCTAAAAACAATAAACTAATAATAAAATAGTTAATCATATATAAAATAAATTACAAATATTTTATCTTTACCAAGTAAATACGATGCCTTTATTAAAAGGTATTAATGCATGCACTATACTACACATCATAGATAACATTCCAAAACAAAGAATAGGTACTTTTAATATATGTTTAAAATATTGTTTCGGATTGGGTAAAAAGAAATTGTTAAAAGTAATGAAATAATGTGAGAAAACTTAAGTTTAAGTTATTTTAAATGTAAAATATAACATGTAATTAAAAAACTTAACATTAATAACAAAACAGTGTTCTTTTACAAGTGTTGGTAACCTAAAACCTAAACCTATGATTTTTGAACTGTCATCCAGGTAAAGACCTATCGTGAATGAATTATATTAGGGATAAGGGAAGTTGAATTTACAGGGATTGCACCCGCATTTGTGTGAAGAGTGAGTGGAAAATAATTTATGGAAAACCTCCCTCAGTGCACCCAAATCGAGCCCCGATCTCCTTGTCATCAGCAGTTTATTCTATTGCGAGAGTAGCGTGTTGGACCGTATGATCACCGAAGCAGGTGTTTCTTACTACTACTACTACTACTACTATCACTACCACTAACTATTATTATAACTGTTATTATTATTATCCATTTAATTAACACAATTCACAAAAATAATAAAATTATTGAAAATTTTCCAATTTGGAAATTTTTCTGGAAAAATTATAGGGAAAATTTTCCAAAATAGAAAAGTAGTTCCAGAAAACGACACATACCATTGCATTCTAAGCCGTGTGTTTGGCCTGACAGCGATTGATTCTTTCTTTCTGACCAAGGCGGCCGCCTTAACCTTAGAGTTAAGGCCGATACACACAGAATGCTAATCTAAGCTAAACTAGGCTATGGTTCCTCAATGTCTTGTTTGAGTTCAGGTTATAGTATTGAGGAAGAAAAGATGCTGCTGTTAGCAGTAGTTTTGGAAGATGAAGAAAATTTAGGAGGTGGAAGTTTGACTTGTTCAATTAACGCTTCCCCTTTAATATAAAAACATTTATTAAATATAAAACCTAAATAGAATATTACTTAAATACACGTGAAACAAACTGAAAACAAAACTTCAACACTTCTTTAGTTATTTTCACCAAACCAGCACAGCGTCTGTTCAACACGGAGCCCAACGTTACGTTATGCGCATGCGTAACGTAAGATGGCTCAAGATGGGAGGTGGAAAAATTGTCCGGCCAGCAATCTGAAAAAACATAGCGCGGCGTAGCAAGGCATAGCTTAGCGTTCTGTGTGGACTGGCCTTTACCCGCTTCGGTGGCCGCGTGGTCTAACGCGCTACTCTCGTGTTTGACTAGACCGCTGAAGACGGAGAGATCGGGGTTCGATCCCATCTCTCATCCCACATCCCTACAGACACCTCATGGGTATTAAATACGTAGATTTTTAAAAGGTTCCTTTTAATAGGATTAGACTGTAACTTGCAGTTAAATGGTTCGATTCCCTGCTCTCGTGCACCCCTAGTCCGACCTTTAATCCCAGATAATGGTCCCGCGCGGTTTATAGAGATCCCTCTTATCTGGTCGACCCTACGCCCCTGCCTTTTTTTTTGTGACGACCTTCGACCTTGGATATCACGAGCCTACAATAGCAACGACGCCTCTCTTGGGTCTGCTGCTTCGACTACATGGGACTAGAACAAGCGACTTCTACTATCTGGATTTAACCTGACATTGGCTGACCCTTCGTAGATAGTTCTGAGCTACTGGATCTACAATCGTGTACTTACGAGTCAAATAATATGTCCTTTGCCTATAGTTATTGACATTAATTACCCCGGTACTTTATTAACAGCGTTAGAAACTCAAAGTTTTTTTAGCACCACGTCTTAGTAGCCATTCGGGTGATACGCCTTTGTACTAATTACACTAATGGGTTAGAGATTAGAAAGGCACACTTTAGAAGAAATTCATCCGCATTTGTGTGGAGGGAGAGTGGAAAACCATTTACGGAAAACCACCCTCAAGACCACCCGACCGGGATCGAACCCCGATCTCTCCGTATTCAGCAGTCTAGTCCAACACGAGAGTAGCGCGTTAGACCACACGGCCACCGAAGCGGGTACCGGTAACTCTAAGGTTAAGGCGGCCGCCTCGGTCAGAAAGAAAGAATCAATCGCTGTCAGGCCACACGGCTTAAAATACAATGGTTCGTGTCATTTTCTGGAACTACTTCTCTATTCTGCCTAAGCTAATGCTCTCTTTCACCCTTCACCTGCAGCCAACTTTCGTCTTGTGTACCCACATTTGCGTAGAGGGAGAGTGGAAAAAAACATTTAAATAAAACTACCCTCGACCGGGATTAGAACCCCGATCTCAATGTCATCCGCAGTCTAGTCTATTGCGAGGGTGTCGACTTAAACCATGTGACCACCGATGTGATATCCCAATAGAAAAGTTCGAGGCAACGCGACAGAAAAGCAATTATTGTGATTTTCGGCCAAACTCTGTTACAGAAACAAAGTGACAAAAAACAAAAAAAGAAAGGAAAAACGAGCTTTTCCCGTGAGTTACTGGGTCAGGATTATTTGGGTTGAAAGGAAGAACATTGTTTGATTTTTCCATTGTTCAAAAAAGATATCCATTCCCTCTACACAGTTCAAAGCAAGAAGCATCATTGTCCCAATATAATATCACTGACATGAGTGTAGCTGTGTAGGTCATGAGCTGGTGAACGAATGTACTATCAGATGTTATTGGAGAGCGACAGTATTACAAGCTGTTATTGGCGAGCGACTGCACTACAAGCTGTTATTGGCGAGCGACTGTACTATAAGTTGTTATTGGCAAGCGACAGTATTACAAGGTGTTATTGGCGAGCGACTGCACTACAAGCTGTTATTGGCAAGCGACACTACTACAAGCTGTTATTGGAGAGCAACAGTACTACAAGCTGTTATTGGATAGCGACAATATTACAAGCTGTTATTGGCAAGCGACTGCACTACAAGTTGTTATTGGCAAGCGACAGTATTACAAGCTGTTATTGGAGAGCAACAGTACTACAAGCTGTTATTGGATAGCGACAATATTACAAGCTGTTATTGGCAAGCGACAGTATTACAAGCTGTTATTTGAGAGCAACAGTACTACAAGCTGTTATTGGCGAGCGACAGTATTACAAACTATTATTGGCGAGCGACTGCACTACAAGCTGTTATTGGCAAGCGACAGTATTACAAGCTGTTATTGGCAAGCGACAGTATTACAAGCTGTTATTGGAAAGCGACAGTACCACAAGATGTTATTGACAAGTGACAGTATTACAAGCTGTTATTGGCGAGCGACAGTACTACAAGCTGCTATTGGCGAGCAACTGCACTACAAGTTGTTATTGGAAAGCAACAGTACTACAAGCTGTTATTGGAGAGTGACAGTACTACAAGCTGTTATTGGAGAGCGACTGTACTACAAGATGTTATTGACAATTGACAGTATTACAAGCTGTTATTGGCGAGCGACAGTACTACAAGCTATTATTGGATAGCGACAGTACTACAAGCTGTTATTGGCAAGCGACAATATTACAAGCTGTTATTGGAAAGCAACAGTACTACAAGCTGTTATTGGAGAACAACAGTACTACAAGCTGTTATTGGAGAGCGACTGTACTACAAGATGTTATTGACAAGTGACAGTATTACAAGCTGTTATTGGCAAGCGACAGTATTACAAGCTGTTATTGGAGAGTAACAGTACTACAAGCTGCTATTGGCGAGCAACTGCACTACAAGTTGTTATTGGAAAGCAACAGTACTACAAGCTGTTATTGGAGAGTGACAGTACTACAAGCTGTTATTGGAGAGCGACTGTACTACAAGCTGTTATTGGCGAGCGACTGTACTACAAGCTGTAGTTTGCGTACGATTTAACTACAGGCTGTAGTTTGCGAATGACTGTACTACAAGCTGTAGTTTGCGTACGATTTAACTACAGGCTGTAGTATGCGAATGATTGAACTACAAGCTGTAGTTTGCGTACGATTTAACTACAGGCTGTAGTATGCGAATGATTAAACTACGTACTGTAGTTTTCGAACTAATGTATTACTACAAGCGCTAGTTCACGAACGATTCAACCATTGAACTAGATAATTGAACTGCTCATTTCAGTGAACTTAATCACTTAGCACTATTGCCAACAGTGAGCTCGCTGTCCAACAGGTCGAGGGTTCAAATCCCTGGGGGCCGGAGGGCGTTGACTGGCTACTGCTGGCAGGAGCGCTTATCGGTGACTGCTTGTTGCCTGGTCCCGTCTCGACCCTTGTCCCGAGGCGGCTGTTTTCTATGTTCACTTTGCAACAACAACCGACTATCTACACCAGTGAAATCAAAACACTTCTTGCTGCGCCACTCTACGCTAGTTTACACTGAGTTTTTTTTATTATTATCACTATTATTATTAGGTGTTCTATCTTACGACAGGTCCATTTATTTTGTCAGTGAAATTAGACCACCAATACGTCCTGTCCTCTGCCTCCTCCTTCAGCTCCCAGAATTTTCTTCTTACCTTCAATAAGGAAAACCTCTTTTCGCTTTATGAGGTATTTGTATTATATTTGGAAGAAGGTGTAGGAAAGGTGGATAGAAACATATAAAAGGGACGAACACAATATGGCTTTTATAATGAAAAGAACACAGTTGACATTTTACATTGCTACCACTGGACAAAGAGGTAATGGTTGCCTCTTAAAGAAAATTGATCGTCACCGCCCAGGCCAATCCCCCGACCTAGGTTTCATTCTATCGGAGCTCTATAGGGAGCAGTATGAAACGCGCAACGCAACTTCCTAAAAGAGGAAAACAAAAAAACACAAAAAGGAGAAAATCATTATATATATTATTATATATTAGCATCCAATGTCCTTTTCCTGTGTTTGTCCTTTTTGTTATACCTTTTACATGTTCCTAGCTGTGTCCTATCATTCTTTACAATTTTCCATTTTGTTTCCTTTTGTGTTTTTTGTTTTGTTTACTCTTTTAGGAAGTTGCGTTGCGCGTTTCTCACTCCTTCCTGATGAGTTCCAATAGAATGAAACCTAGGCCGGGGGATTGGGTGGTGACGATAGATTTTCTTTAAGAGGCAGCCATTACCTCTTTGTCCAATGGCAGCAATGTAAAATGTCAACTGTGTTCTTCTTTTCATTATAAAAGCCATATCGTGTTCGTCCCTTTTATATGTTTCTATCCACCTTTCCTATAGCTTCTTACCTTCAAGTGATCTTATATTTAAATCCTCCTTATTCCTGATCTCCTCTTTCCCTCAACCTTTTCTTCTCTGACATCATGCAGAAGACAGTTCCTCTTAATGATGTGTCCGATCCAGTTTGCTTTGCGCTGAAGAATCACATCCAAAATGGTTCTCTTCTCACTCAATCTTTTTAGAACATCATTGGTCTCCTTGTCTGGCCACCTGATTTTCTCAAGTTTATTTAGATACATTTTGAGTAATCTATAAATAACAGATAATGAGGGGAGGGGGGAGGGCGGGGGAAGAGCAAGCCCTTTTATTTGACAACACCAAAGTAAAAAAAAACTCATGTCATGCATAAATAAGATCTATTAGAATATTGTAGAATGTTTGCTTTATAAATAATGGAGATTCAGAAGTATATAGTTGTTTTGTGACACCCTGTACGCACGTTTATCATAGCCCTCTTCCAGCTTCGTGTCGAGTGTCCCGGAATTCTATCAGAAACAGTGGGCAGCCCTACTCGTGGGACATAATGTAACAAACAACAGGGTGGGCCGCAAGCATAACAAATGGTATCACACCATTTGTCCATACTCATCTACATCGGGTTGGTCCAACGTTTTTCATCTCAAGAGCAAAATATGACTATCGATTTGTACCGTGGGCCAAAGATATATTTAGTAAGCCTATAAACTTAATATAAGCCTACAAACAACACTTAATAAAGAATAACTTTCAAGTTTTGGTTGGAAGAATAGTTCAAATTTTACTGCAAAAAAAAAAGTGTATTCATCTCTCCCAAAAATATATGATGAAATATGCATGCCTATAATAAATACACTTTTACAAATAAATACATATTTATATACATATTTTTACTAATAAAATAAACGCGTAATTAAATTAAATCATTTAACTTTTTAAATAAATACTTTAATTTTAATCATCAGCTATCTCACATCTGCCATCGAGGGTTCCCCTTTAAAAAAAAAATTCCGGGATACTCTAAGGAACACATTTTTAGTGATCTTGGGCCACATTTGGCCCGCGGGCCACCAGTTGGAGACCACTGATCTAGACTTACAGCACAATACGTAAGGGCGGCAATTATTAAATATATATATATATATATATATATTGAGCATATGTTGCGGCAATCTCGGCCAGACTGACAGTATATTACGAAACAGGTGATTATATTTCACTAAATTTGCTTCCAATTTCCACATTAAGCTACTAAACATCAATATTCACCCCGATAAAAAAAATAACAATGTGATCAACACGCCTGTATTTAAAATAAAAAATAAAGATCCTTGTGAAGCATGTTTGAAGTTACAGGAAGTGTCGTGGACGTTTGTTTATGACCTATGTTACTATAAGGTTCATCTGATAACATTATGAGGCCAGGTAATTCGATATTATAATGTGGTGGGCGTTATCCAGGAGTACTGTGCTCGCAGTTTATCTTGAGGGTGTAGAGTTTTTACAATGATTGTGTACAGTCTGTTTGTTATCGTAGCTGTGGTGGGCGTTATCCAGGAGTACTGTGCTCGCAGTTTATCTTGAGGGTGTAGAGTTTTTACAATGATTGTGTACAATCTGTTTGGTATCGTAGCTGTGGTGGCTGATGGGCGTTATCCAGGAGTACTGTGCTTGCAATATATCTTGAGAGTGTAGAGTTTTTACAATGATTGTGTACAGTCTGTTTGGTATCATAGCTGTGGTGGACGTTTTTGAAAATGTAACAAACTTTAGCAGCCTCTCCCTCTGACTAGCTCACACGGTTAAGTCTCGATTTAAGCTCCTGGAACAGAAGAAAAATATATTATTGATGTAATTTGTGGTTTCTTTTTTCTTAGTGTTAAATTGATGGTTAGGGGACTGGGTGTTGTGTCTTACAGAGTTTAAGTAATTTGTAATTAGTGTGCTGATATAATTAGTTGGTTCAAAAAGACAATATTAAATTGCTAAATTATATATTTGTATGTACAGTCAAATTTTCATACGAAGAACCTTATCTGACAGAAAAGTTATTAGTATTACTTTCACGTATTCATACGTCAAGTCATGTGCTGTGCAGCTATCATTTTTGATAGATTTTATCAAGGAAATAACAAAAATAACCGAAAAAAAATTGTATTTTCTTTAAAGACCCATTCTTTAAAAATTAGACTGTATATATATATTTTAATCTATGTATAAATACGTATATAATTTATATATTTATCCGCCAAAATTGTTGTGTGGGTAAAACAATCAGTCTGCATAAAAATATAAGTTTTTTTGTTGTCAAACAAAATATGTTCCTTTCTAGTCTTTGTTTTTTTAATTCCTGCCTCTTACTATCCACTCAACTTATAAGCATATATGAAAATGATGAGGAAGGAAGCATTTTAGAAGTATTCCACCCGCATCTGCGTGGAAATAGAGTGGGAAACCATTTAGGAAAAACCACCCTCGGTAGACACGACAGGGACTCAAACACAGATATCCCCGTAGTGAAATGTGACTTTAAAAAAACGTAAACGTAAAAATAAGATAAGTTTCATAATCAGCTTGAGTACACCTTAAGTGCGGTGCTTTATTAAATACAGGACGATACCTACCTAGACCAGAATGGAATGGGCTAGTTTCATATGTGAGACTGGCCCTTCCAATCTGGTCTAGTTAGGTATAGTGTTGTATTTAGCGTAGCGCCGCACTTGAGGCTCAGTCAAACTATCAAACTGGCCCTTAAGTGTCGTATAACCGGTTGTTGTTCGAGGACCTTAGAGCCGCTCAAAGTGCGGGGTTGTGCCTCCTCCCCATTCATTAGCATATTCGCTGCGTCCCCCCCTTTTCCTGCCCCCCCAGACATGCTAAGGTCTAACCGACATGAACCATGGCGGGACTAGAGGATGGACAGACATGTGCGTGAAGTTGACTGACTCAGCGCCGGGACCCCCCCCCCCCCCCCCCCCC
>CABFWO010000018.1:734494-748045 GCA_902155825.1 Timema genevievae
GTCTTACTATCCGTTCGGGTTATACGCACTTACGCTATTGTGTAATGGTAGGGTGATTGTGAGATGAAATGGAGGACCTACAGTTTAACGTGGAATCCGAACCACGGTGGAGGCCTGGCATTCCTCACAAAGCTTTTATTATTTAAAGGTATATAGAGCATTTTCTAGCGGAACCCCTCTAGAAAAACTAGCTTTACGCGCTCTTAGAAATCAAGTGTTTTTTCCTCAATAGTTTCCCAGTCGTTCTATGCGCAGATGCGGTTACATTACATAGTACCTAACCACCATGTTCCCTTACGGGGTAGGCACGAAGCTGTGCATATAGCTCAAAAAACAACAACTTCGTACTTAATCTATCCTCACTAACTTTCTCCACACTTCCCTATCCTTGTATTCTTCCTTCACTTCAACAACATCCATACACCGAGTCATACATGCTCTTCTATTCTTAAAACTCTTAAGGTTTCTCTTTTTTTTTTACACATTAATCTACAGCATTTAGTAACGTCTTACACGGCCTACCCCTTCCCTTTGATCCACACTCTACCTTTATATATTTCCTTCATCATTTCATCCACATTCATTCTCTCAACATGTCCAAACCAACGTAAGACACTTCTTTCACATTGACCTTTTGGATTTTTGTATTCCCTTCCAAACCGCACTCCTCCAGCTCATCATTCATCACTGACACTGTCCATACGAGTTTTTCCACATACATTTCGTAGAGTGTGTTCATGATAGGTTTTTACCTGGATGACAGTTAAAAAATCATAGGTTTAGGTTTTGGGTCGCCAACACTTGTAAAAGATCACTGTTTTGTTATAAATGTTAAGTTTTTTAATTAGCTACATGTTATATTTTACATATAAAATAACTTAAACTTTAAGTTTTCTCACACCATTTCATTACTTTTAATAATTTATTTTTACCCAATCCGAAACAATATTTTAAACATAATTAAAAGTACTTATTCTCCGTTTTGGAATGTTATCTATTCTGTGTAATATAGTGCATACATTAATAACTTTTAATACAGGCATCGTATTTACTTGGAAAAGAAAAAAAATACTTGTCATTTTTTATATATAATACATTATTTTATGATTATTTTATCGTATTTCGAAATATTTAACTGAATAAAATATTTTTATCCACTGCGTGGGTGCATCATTGTAAAGAAATTGTTTCCATCACGTTCAATCAAATGGTTTAAATTCGTCGGTCACCATTTTTAAGCTATGTTCGATTAGACCTTTTGTGAGCGTGATGTGAATAATAATGTTTTTAAGTGGGATAAAACAATAAATAAGCTTTTTGTCCGACCTCAAATAAATATATAAATAATATTTGACTAAATTACTGTGGTTAGCTATCAAAGTCAACCATTACCATACGTTTTCATTACAGTTATCCAAAGTGACAGATGTCAGCTGTTGGCGTAGGGGTGTATTAGGGATTATTTCTAGTAACTTTTTGAGCTGTCATCCAAGTAAACTAAAGTCGTGAATGTACTATAGATTACATTTACTCTTGATTCTGCCTCCTTCTTTCCCTAGTACCCTAGCGTAATTAATTATTAGAGCTTACATGCGTGTAACCCGAACGGCTAGTGAGTGAAGCGCGATGAATGAAAACAACATAGAAGGCGTCTTCATGAAACGACACATTATAAATTAAAACCCCGCGCGAATTAATTGCCTGGTTGCACTGGTCGTGCGCCGTTTTGTAATTGTGTGTAGCTTTTTTTTAATTTCTCATATCAAGAGAATGTTAAGAAGATGAGTGTGGATCGAGTGACGAAAAAAATATATGAAGGTAGAGTGTGTGTGTGTGTGTGTGGATCAAAAGGAAGGGGTAATCGAACCCGGAACCATTAGTTTCACTTTTTCATGTTTTTTTATTTTAAATTCTTTTATTTAAAAATAGTTCTTAAAAAAACTTTATTTAAACAGCTACGAAACAAAATTTTTGACTTTTAAATCTTTAATAAACATAATTTTTTTCGTCTTTAAATATAGTTTATATATATATGTTTTGTCCACCCCTAATCAGATAAGATATTGATAGTTTTGTTCACTTCCCAAAATGATGGTCACAATAAAACCACCATGGAAAAAACAAACAAAAAACACACACAAACACTCGAATTTATGTCATTTTTGTTTGGAAGTGTAAACTACCCCTTTTACACGGTTCTAAGTTATCAACGTCAAGAACATTAATCATGAAAGCGGCCATTGTTAAATATAACACTTGAGCACTTTTAAACACCCATTTGAAATAATTTTTTGTCGATACTTTCTTACTTAATAATATTTTGTCTTTTTTTTTTACAAAAAAACTATACTTTTTTTTCTGTTTTAATGGGTAGGATTTCATGGTTATAAACTGACAGAAATTGAGGCGCAAGGGAAGAACCGAATATATCCTTCAGACTTCAGGTAAAAACATTAATTAATTTAAAAATTCAAGGATTTATACTTTTGTTTCATGAGTACTACTCGGGTTGATGAAAAAGGAGTAGTTGCACGGATAAACCGATTTAATAGTAAATTTAATCTTCCATCCCATCACAAATGAACAATTCTTTAAACAGGTTTATTTGAACAAATAGTTCGTGATGTTTATCAGACTGCAAAGTTCAAATGCTACTCTTCGGAACTCAGTAATTCATACATAGCATAAAATTGATAGTTAAAAGAAATCCACTGATGGATGGATAAACCGTAAACCAGATAACCCATTCACGAAGAATCGGATGGATCTAGGTTTTGTTATATCTTGGTCCCGTTAATTTTTAATTAGAAGTTGGCTAGTAATAGTTTAAATTTATTCAAACTGTCAGTTTTGGCCAAAACAAATTCTTCACAGACATTAGTGTTAGAATATAAAGCTATTTTAAGATAAACGTCCATTGGTCCGCATCGGATTTTAATCTCCCTCACGGAATTTCATCGGCATTGCCGACGTCCGATGCGTGCGATGGGGACCAGTGGACGCCTACCCAACGGTGTATAAAATATGAACTTATGTTTAAGTTTTGAAGGATCATGAAGACTCACTTATTCGATTGTATTGTTTAAGCATTTGATGGATTCAAAAATTGCATTGGCCCCACAACAAATTTTCGTCGAAATTACAGATATCAAAAACAGTTTTTGTTTCTTTTATAAAGACAATTACAATCAATTAACAAGCGATGATTCGCTAATCACTAATAAGTTACATGTTTATGAAACCAAAACATTATTTTAACAACTCCCCCCTTCCCCCTTTTATGTATATATATATATATATATATATATATACTTTTTTAAGCACCACTTCTTAATACCTGTTTAATTTATACGCATATATACCAATTACGCTAATGAGTTAGGGATGATGAAGGTTTGAATTTAGGGGAAGTGTACCCGCATTTGCTTGGAGGGAGAGTGGAAAACCACCCTCAGTACACCCAACCTGGATTCGAACCCTGATCTTCCTGTCATCTATCACGAGAGTGACGCCTTAGACCATGTGATCACCCGGAGCAGTACCTTTTATAATTATGGCTCTGAAATACATATACAAACCTCTCCCTCCCTTCTTTCGTAAACATTATACAATTAATCACAATACGAGATATACGACCCGCATAATTTAATAGTCTTACAATAAAAAGAGGAAAGTGTGTATTATTTAAATTAATTATCTTATCATTTAATTACTATTCTACATTTAAATATTCTTTATTATGCCTCCCTCTGCACCCGCCTTTCCCCCTTCTAGTGATATCCCTCCGCGCTAATTGCATGTCTTCACTAATAGAGGGCAAGGCGCGAGGAAGCTATAGTTTAGAGAAAAATAGACCCGGATTTAGAGCACACTCGACCGGGATTCGAACCACAAACTCTCTTTAATCACCCAACCAGACGAGGTTAACGTTTGCGATACGGCTTATACCGCTTAAATTAAGAGTCGTAAGTAACCCTTTTATTAATCGTAAACACTAAAAAAATTAATAAAAATAAAACTATGCTAATACAATCGATGAATCAATCGTATCCTTGATAACTTTCTAAAAAAACAAAAAAACAAATACACGAGAATACAAAATAGAACTTTAATAGCTCTTCAGGAAGGGGGGGGGGGACAAAAAAATCCCTATAAAAATATATCGTGCCTCCAACCCCCTCTTCTCCTCGGAGATGTGGCAACAATGCCTCGGAGGTTCGGACGTGACCATTATAACCAGTAGCTTCCCTTTGAAGGTCGGCCGTTTAGGTTTTAAATCACGGGTTAGCAATTTCCACGACCTCTTTCAATAAGTTAATAACTGTGTCATTCACAGAAGGAACGCAACATTAGGACAGACAGACAGACAGACAGACAGACAGACAGACAGAAAGGGAGGGCTACTTATATCATTTTATTTGGTGAATGAGTTGGTCCTACCCAACCACAACGTCGTTTAGTGTTTTTGTGTGTGTGTACCTTCTTTATCTTTAGCTATGATTTTAGTACAGTCCAATTTTTATAGGAAAAGCCTTTTAGAAAAAATACAATTATATATATAAAAAAAATGCGGTCAACAATGTTAATATTTTACTATTTTTCAAAAATATTTCTTTTCAGCCCCGCGTCTTGGCAAGAATTTCGGTTGAACACGAATATAGGCCTCCACCGATAATATATTACTAGACATGAGTAAGTTTTAATAAAGATGAAGTGCACCCGCATTTGTGAGGAAAGTGCTAGTGGTAAAACCTTTATTAAAAACCTGTGGGTGCGTTCCTCTATAGATTATTCTAATTGCGTGCCTACGCCATGGAGTTAAATTCTATATCGAAAATTGACAGCTGCAGATCACATGACTTGACGTATGAACACGTAAAGGTAGATGTAGTACCTTTGCCGACTGTCAGACAAGGTTATTCCTATGCAAATTAAGTCTGTGGGAAAGATTATCAAAGTTTATTAAAACTATTTTCCCACATTCACACGTCAATTAAAGTGATACGAAGCTGTCGATTTTGATTGATAAATATCAATAACTATAAAATAATAACCCGCTTCAGTGGCTGCATGGTCTAAGGCGCTACTCTCGCAGTAGACTAGACTGCCAATGACGAGGAGATAGAGGTTCGAATCTCGGTCGGATGTACTGAGGGCGGTTTTCCCCCCCAAAACGGATTTCCCACTCTCCCTCCACGCAAATGCAGGTACACCTCCTCTGAATATAACCTTCCTAATTTCTTAAACCCTTAGCCTAATGGGGGCGTTCAAGTATTATTACGTAAGCACCTCAGGGAGAGGAGGGGGGTTCGAGCTTTGCTTATTTTTGCTGACAAGGGGGGAGGGGGGTCAGAACAATCCTTACGTAAGACAGAGAAAGACGGGTATAATTGAGGGAGGGCGCATCGTAAGCCACTTGGACTTCGGGCGGCAATGAATGTACTGATTGGCTAAACGAGGAAGAAATGGAGAAGCCTATAGAAGCAAGCCAAAGCTTGAGTGGCCTAGTCCTCCCAAATAGAAACATAACAGTTGAAAGTGTTGAGAAGTGGATTCAAGGTCATCGGATTAAATGGAGTTTAGGGTGGTTTTTTTTATTTATAAATATAATATTCATGTATTAATAATACTTTTTTTTATAACTTCAATTAAAAGCATATTAAAATTTTAAATTTTTCTAATGTTATAACTTGTTTTAATTTTACCTTTTCAATAAATTTAAATTCATTGTATACCTATGTTAATAATTATCAGCAATTTATAAATTGAATGAATTTTTTTTTATCGTCGCGTCTTACTACCTGTTCATACTATAAGCAAAATTGCATGAAAAAAAGAATGGTTATTCCTGTGAATAAATGAAAATATGTTGACAAATCTTACGTAAGCAAGAGAGGGGATGGGTTAGGCATTTGCTTATGTTTTGCTTACAAGGGGGGAGAGGGGTTTAAAACGGCCAAAAATGTTCTTACTTAATACTTGAACGCCTCCTAATTAGTACATAAGCGTATAACCCTAACGGTTAGTAAGACGTGGTGCTAAAAAAAAACTATTAAATAACACTAAAAGTATGATAAAATGTTATCATTGTTAACCAAAAACAAAATTTGTATCTTTTAAAGTGTTCTATCTTTATATCTTTAATATTACAGGGAGCGACAAGCACTCGACTTTCAATGCACCGGGTGAACACCGCTTCAGGACAAGACAGTATTAACAGCCAGTTTTATGATGGATTTAATCGGGAGCTTAAGATACAAGACCATGCTCTAAGCAGTAAAAGTAATGAAGCGAGGTTTTATGTATTGCAATTTATCTCTCCTTTATCTAAAAATTGAAACATTTTACTTAAAACTCGTAAGATTTGTGAAATGAAATATTTATTCATTGTTGTTGAAACACGACGGAGGAATAGGGCATCGCATTCCACCAAAGAGGAGCATAAATGAAATAATAAAGCCTGTGCGAATCCATGATTCACCATTTCAAGTCTAATCCGAATCTTGGCAAACCAGATCGAATCGATTCCGAATCGAATATAATGCTCAGATTTTTTTTTAGAATCGAATCCAAATCGAATATCATACTGAAAATAAAATTTAGAATCGAATCAGAATCGAAGATTTTATTTTGAAAATGTTTCAAATCTAAATCAAATAACATATTCTTAGGAGTCTTTGAAAATATTTTAAACTTAATCTTAAGTTAAACTAGTAAACAAATCCTCATGACTAACTTATGAAAGGTTATAAACGAAATAACTATTTTTGTATAATGGTTTGCTGTATAAGACGATAGAGAGTTGAAATTAATCTTAAGTATGAATAGATTCGAATTTCGAACTAAACCCATCGAATCCGAATCTGAAATTTACATAGATTCGAAATTTCGAATCCACCACGAATATCTCTAATAATAAGACTCAAAAGCTCGAATCGATTCCGAATCTTAGTAAGATTCGAGTTTAGATTCGAAATTTCGAAGGTTCGCACAAGCTTAGAAATAATATACACTTTTACAGAAACATTGAGATAATAGGAACATCTCTGTCTATCAAACAGTACAACCAATTCACTTTAAAAGTACCTCAATTATAGAATGGAAACTATTGGTTTTATAAAAAAATATTTCAAATAAATCATTTTTATTTTAAGAGTACTACAACTTTACAATGATAAGTTATTTCTTATCTCAAATATTTGCGGAGATAATGATCGTCATTGGAAGTTTCCGCTCATGTAAAACTAGCCCTCAAAATAATTTTTATGAGAAAATGAGAATTACCATTTTGTTTGTGGTGAACAGTCCCTATATACGAAATCCAAATAAAATCATTTGAGCGTATTTTGAAAAAAATCTATTTTATCTATTTTTTTTTCATTTAACTGCCCTTGATTTTAGGGTTAAATGTCTAATTCAAAAAAAAAATCTCGGGGAGACCATATAAAAACCCTAGATACCAAGTTTTAGCACGATCGGTAAAATGGTTCAGGCTCTAGTCAGACAGACAGACGGTATTGCAAAAGAATAAGGATATTCGAAGATTCGATAAAATTTTGGATTCAAGACTTGAATCCTTAAAAAAAAAGATTTTTTTCAATTCTTCAAGTGAAATTTGTTTTGGATGTCTAAAATCACTTATTGGTGGTTCAGAACCAATTATGATTACAGAATGGACCCAACAACCAAGCCCCAGACCAGTAGCCTAACACTTAACTGAATGTATGAATGTTGTAACGAATGGATTATAAGAAAGAATGTTAGCAATTATGTTAATAATTATTCCAAAATTCGGATTCGATATCCGAAGATAAATTGGAGATAAGGATTCGTAAAATAGTCGATTCGACCCAAATGCTAATCACAATAATTATCTCAACCCACTTCGGTGGCCACGTGGTCTAACGCGCTACTATCGTGTCGGACTAGACTGTCGAAGACGGGGAGTTAAGGGTTCGAATCCCGGTTAGGTGCACTGAGGGTGGTTTATCCTTAATGGTTTCTCCACGCTTCCTCTCCACGCAAATGCGGATGCATTTCCTCTAAATTAAGATTTCATAATTACTAACCCATTAGTGTTATTAGTACATAGGCATATAACCCAAACGGGTAGTAAGACGCGGTACTAAAAACAAACAAAATTTCCTCTCCGGGGGGGTTGAGAGAAGGTAATAATAAAGATGCATGGAAAACATACAGACACATATAAATTTGTACATTCGTTATAACATCCAACTTTTTAATATAAGTAATAAGGATGATGAGGATAACTGAGAGTGAATAGATCAGCATTAACAATGGAAATCACATTATTTTTGAAAACTTTTCCCGAATGCAACCGGTTGGTATTCTAACCCTGAACTACTGTGATCGAGAACGATTTGAGTATAACGCCTAAGACCACTTGGTCCCCAATGCTGATACACAACCACGCAGCAGTTTCATAAAAATTGTATAGGTTTTTTTAAAAAATAAGGTACTTTAATATATATATATATATATATATATATATAAAACTTGGAAGCATAATTTAATCTTGTATTGCTCGTACAGAAGAAATGACTGAACAATAAATAGCAAGACGTTGTTTACATTTTCCTTAGATTATAAGAGACATGTTTTGTAGCGTTATTACAAATTAATTAATACCAATCCGGACTCTACGCATAATTTATAGTAATAAAAGTGGGTCAAGGATTAAGGGTGAAGACGCATTGCAGACGTTTTAAAATCCTGCATTATTTAAGAAGCTTTTTTAATATTTTAAAATATAATTTTCAACTAAATGTAGGAGAAAAATTATCAACAAGTTTCTGAACAATAAAAAAAGTTAAAATTTTGAGTTTAGAGTTTAAAAAAATATATATATTCGACGACGATTTACGCAAAAAAATGTGTACTTGTGAGATTTAAACAAACGGTTAGAACCCTAGATCTAACCTTATTCCATCAAATAAAGTCATGTTTTGATAGGATCATAACTTAAGATTTTAAGATGATGTGGGATTGTTTTTATTGGGTTTTATGTAAGTTATCACGCTTTTTTTTTTAAACCATTTAAGCTTGAAATTTTAAATTTCTAACTGTTCAAAACTTTCGGCCTACATTTTAGGGAAAACAGTATTTTAAAAAATATCAAAATCACTTCATAAATAATCCGGGATTTCTAAACGTCTGCGAAGCTTCTCGATGCTCTACCATGTAACACTCTTAAAGGGATTTTTTTTTGTAACCGCGCGTTTCATTACCCGTTTGGATTGTACATATGTAGGCTGTACTAATTTACACTATTACGTTTGGGACGAGAAAACGCATCCACATTTAGGCGGAAGGAGAGTGGAAAAACCATTTAGGAAAAAAAAAGCCATCAGTGCACCCAACCGGGATTTGAACCCCGATCATCTCCACCGTCAGCAGTCCAGTCTATTGCTAGAGTGGCATCTTAACCCAGTGGCTCACAAACAGTGGGTTCGTTACCTGAATTTTGATGGCTCGGGAAAAAAGTTTTTGAAATATGAAAATTTTACTAAACAACGGAAAGATGCGCGCCCACTTCACATGCCTTATTTTGAGAAATAGATAGATTTAAAAAAATTAAATATATTTTTAAATAGTTAACATATTAAAAACTCACTCTCCTCACCCATATCGCAAAAGTTGGTCGTTCTAAAAATTGGGTAGTGGTTCTAAAAGGTTTGGGAGGCACTGCCTTAGCCCATTTGATCACTGAAGCGAGTATGAGTAATGTAGATTTTAAGAGGAGATGTACCCGAATTTTCGTGGAATAAATGTGGGGAAAACCAATCAAAATACACCCTCTATATCGCCGGCAAAAATCAGACCATATTAATATTGAAGCCTCAGTCCATTCACTCCACCGATGTCAAATTAAATCCCTCCAAATCCACTTCAGTGGCCACATGGTCCAAGGTGTCGCTCTCGCAGTAGGCTATACTGCCGATGAAGGGGAGATCGAGGTTCGAATCTTGCTTGGGTGTACTGAGGGTTTTTACAAAATGGTTTTCCACTCTTTCTATCCACGCAAATGCGGGTACACTTCATTTAAATATATAACTTTTCTAATCCCTAAAACCATTAGCGTAATTTATTTTATTTATTTATTTAGCACCGTGTCTTACTACCTGTTTGGGTCATACGCTTATTTACTAATTACGCTAATGGGTTAGGAATTGGGAAGGTTGAATTTAGAGGAAGTGGAGGGAGAGTGTAAAACCATTTAGGAAAAACCACCCTCGGTTTACCTGACCGAGATTTGAACCTTGATCTCCCCGTCCTTGGTGGTCTGGCTCAACACGACTGGCGCGTTAGCCAACTACGCCACCGAGGTGGGTCACTAGCATAATTAGTATATGAGCGTATAAGCAGAACGGGTAGTAAGACGCGGTGCTAAAAAATAAACTAAAAACAAATCCCTCCACTCCACCCCCTTTACTTACTTAATTAGAGAGGAATCTCCCAAGTTGGCAACAATGCGGCCCTCCGAACCAAACCCAGTCACACACCGCGGTGCTATAAATATCACGGACCGATGCAGTAAAGCTAATTTATGAGTCAAGATCAAGCATGGTGATAAATTCAACTGTCTCAAATATTATTCCACGTCTTTCTTTTTAGTACGGCGTTCAAACTGCTGCATACATTTTCACACCAAGTAGGTTTTTTTTTACCCTCTTTACTCGTTTACAGATCTAGAAGAAGATGTTTTTAAATCGAACGGATGCCAAGTGTAAATGACGGGAAGGATAAACACGTGTTTTATTTATTTTTTAAATTAAAAATAAACTGTTTAATGTTACTATAACATGCCATCCTTTAGGTGGTGACCTTAGATGATTATGGAAAATTGTTTGATAACGTGTTTTTTATTTTCTGAATAGAAGATCGTCTGTACGATTCTTTGAAATCGTTATTTTAAGGTGGGCGTGTAGAGGACATGAGAAAAGGCCAGTGTTTTTTCAGTTTTTAGAACAAAACTTTTTTTGGTCAAAATAAATCAAATATGTTATTATTATTAGCACCGCGTCTTACTACCCGTTCGGGTTATACGCACAAATCAAATATGTCTTCAGTAGAAACATAGTGTTTAATTTTCTTCACATGTTGATATCAACAGTTCTTGAATATCTATAAAGGATGTTCTGGAATTTAATGAAAACTTCTTATCTTCATTTAAAACGTTTTGTCATCTAATGCTGCTAAGCTCATGACATATATTCAACAACTGTTGATATCACTGTGTGAGGAAAACTAAACTCTTATGTTTTTACTGGAGAAATATTATATTTATTGTGGCCAAAAAAATTTTGCTACAAAAACTACCAAAAATACTGTCTATATCTTTTACCAATAAAAGTTTTTGTAGGTATATTTGAACCCTCCTTAGGGGGTACATCAAATTCCAGGGGGGTTGCGGACCCCCTTACTCTGTTTTTTATGACCTTGATAGGAATGTTTGGTATATTTTTATTCTACTTTTTTCTTTTAAAATATGGTCTCTATAGTCATAATAACTACATCAACCCCATACTTTACTTATTTACTAATAGTCTTTAGTTGAGAGAAGTACATTTTCTAGAATGGGAACTTTGATTAGTTACAGGAATAGCCCGTTAGACTGAACCTCGGTAGTCCGAAATTTCGGATAATCTGAACACAATTTTCGGAAAACCGGTGAAAAATTTATGTCAAATGAAATATTGGTATACATTTATTGGTTAAAAAGCTCAAAGTTAAAATAGAATTGTAAGAAATAATGATATCTGATAATAAATGATTAATATTTACATGTTGTATAGTCAACCCAAGCTGTTTTCCTGTAACTAAAAATAATTACAGTATATTTTACGTGTTGCACATCAGTTAAATACAAGAAAATTTTATTATACCCATTCAAATGTGATTTAAAATTCGTAAAAATAATGTATCCCTGTGTATTGAGTTTTATTTTTGTAATAGTGCAGTTGATACTTTTTTTATGACAATTACAGGCAAAATTTTTTTACAAAGAATGATGCCATCTGTTACTTAGTAAAAATATGTATTATTAGAAAAAAAGTGTATTCTTACTAAAAACTACATAATTGACCATTATTCGCATATAAAGGGTCAAGTATTTAATTTCGTGTAAAGATCCAATTAGTTTTATTTTCACGTGCGTAAAATACATTTAAAAAAATGCTAAAATGAACTTTTAAAATATTTTAATATTCGATTTTAATGTGCTAGTGTAAAAGTTTTTAAAAACACGCCTCGCGATATTTTGGTGTTTCTCTGTAATTCATTGGTATTTTGATGCCGTTTGGATATCCATTTTTCCGTCGAGAATAACCGACCACTTTCTAAAACTACACTCAATGTTTACTTGCTCGAAGACAAACCTCCTATCTTTCTCTCTCTCTCACACACACTCAGGCACTCCCGAAAATAAATCTTGGGATTTGAACGTTTTCTTCCAAGCTGGAAAATAAACGCAACAGCCTGTAGTCGGCTTATACAGTCCCTTAAAACAAAGTTTCTAGGGGTCACAGTAGGTATTGACAAACGTGAGATTATACCCTGATTTTGGTTTGAAGAGCAGTAGAGAAAATTCAAACCTATTTCTTTACGGCCAACAATGATAATTGATGACATTTCACTTTATTATTTGTGTTATTCTGTGGACATCGATAACATCTATCAATAGTGACAGATGCAGATAGCATGACTTGATTTATGAATATATTAAAATTGGTTTAATAACTTTAGTTAACTAACCTCTACTGTTCTTCCTACCAAAATCATACTATAGTTAAATATTTACTATTATTTATGAATCAATCAATGTTTTATGAAAAGCTATACATTTTTCCAACACTAGTTTTTTTTTTAGCACTGCGTCTTATTACCCCTTCGGATTATACGCTTATGTACTGATTACTCTAGTAGTTTTAGGAATTAAAAATGCTATATTTAGAGAAGGTGTAGCCGCATTTTCGTGGAAGGAGAGCGGAAAAACACTTTGGGAAAACCATCCTCAGTACACCCGACCGAGATTCAAACCTTGATCTCCCCGTCATCGGCAGTCTAGTCCACTGTGAGAGTAGCGCGTTAGACAATGTGGCCACCGAAGCGGGTCTAGTTTTCCTTATTATTATTATTATTATTATTATTATTATTATTATTATTATTATTATTACTAGCCTTAATCAATATACATTATCATCAGTCCTAAGATCAAGGTTCGAATCTCGGTCGGGTGTACTGAGGGCGGCTTATCTAAAATCGTTTTCCAATCTCTCTCCACGTAAGTGCGGATACAATTCCTCTAAATATAGTTTTCCTAATCCCTAAAACCGGTAGCGTAATTTAGTAATAGCTGTACAACGCGAACTGGTAGTAAGACACAGTGCTAAAAAAACGATTTCCTGCGGATTCCAGGGGATAGACCAGCTTCATTGACCGAGTGGTCCAAGGCGTCACTCTTGTGTCAGACTGGCCTGTTGATGACGGCGAGATCGGGGTTCAAATCCCGGGTCGGGTATACTGAGGGTG
>CABFWO010000018.1:748211-770867 GCA_902155825.1 Timema genevievae
TTTTTTTTTTTTTTTTTTTTTTACTAAACGGTTTCCTGCTCTCCTTTCACAAAAAAAAAATTGCGGGTTATCCACTTTAACTCCGTCGATTTGCATCTGCTTGGTGGATAATATCTCACGATAACTTTTGAACGCGTTAACCGATTTAGTTCAAACTCGACACGGTTTTTTTCTTTGTACCTTCATACATATAAAGTTCGTTGGGGAAGAAAATTTTGAAAGAAGGGTCGGGAAGAAATCAACCCTCGGTGGGGCAAGAAACAATTAGACAATTAATAACTTGAAAATTAACTCCTTTGATTAAAAAGTAAGTATTCACTAGCTAATTAAAATCAAACTAAATACTACACTTTTTTCATTTTTTGAAGATAAGTCACTCAGGTGAGCTCCATCGGACGTCAGGCAAACCTAAACACTTTGTCCATCACTTTCCTCAGTATAGATCATATAATGGTTTCTGCCCCACCCTGTATATATAAAAATACGGTTTCTAGCAATATTAATTGCATATAGGGTTGTAGGCTAATTAATTAACTTTTAGAACATTCCCTGATACATTATACGGCTGAACATGGGTATATAAGTTAAAACTACTGTAACAACACTTTTTTTAATTAAAGTTTTTGATTAGTTCTTTTGGGGCGAGCAGGGGTTGAAGCAGACAACTGGGGGCGCCATAAACGAGGTTTGCCCAGGACCCTACGTCTTTTTTAAGGGCGGCCCTGGTCAAATGTTAGTTATTCTCAACTAATGTTGGTGGTCGAAAGTAGGCTCCTTGTAAAAATCAGGGTTTAGTTATTCCCACGTGACTGAGTTGACCTGGGAGAATCGGGACTTTGAGGTATGTAGAGCTCCCAATATCATAGGCAGGTACCCCCCCTCCCAACGAGGTGACCCCGTGGAACAAGACGACCAATCGAGGAACTTGAACCAGTCCTCCAGGCTCGCCACTTGTTTACCCGGCCTCGCCTTGTACGGCTTCACTTGGCGCGTGACGTCACGGCTGGGCCTGCAACCTGCATAACCTGATCTGGCTGGACATTTAATTCCATCTGGGTGAGGATGGAGAAGAAATAAACTATAGTACATCTACTCTTAGCTTGTATATTACGTCATAAGCCAGCCCAGAAACCCATACATAACCTTCTCTATTTGGACATTTCCTTCCATCTTGGGGGATGGAGAGGAAATAATTAAGTCCCCGCCCTTAGCTTGTATGTCAAACGTCACACGCTCATAAGCCAGATCTTAAACCTGCATAGCCTGGGAAGGACGGAGAAGAAATAAGCTACAGTACATATACTCTTAGCTTGCATATGACTTCATAAACCGGGCTTGAAATCTAAATAACCCGATCCGGCAGAACACGTCTTCCCTTTTCAGGATAACGATTGATAAAGAGTCTATAGAATATACTAGAGCGTCTCTTCTTAACATGTGGATGACGCTTTGACCATATTTGCAACAATAATAAATCGCTAAGGATGGACCTCCGAGAGTTCTTACTGACACCTAGGAATCTGTTATTTACATATGGCATCAAAAGTGAAGCTAGTTAATCCTGTCGAAAAGAATGATTCGTTTCCTCTTGCAGATGACGTCATCGCCAGACATGTTTGGATTGTAATGTTATTCTATTCGCTTTGCCTCCATCTGGCTAAGATAAATATCATAGAAAGGCGCTAAACTCTGTTGGCCTTGAACATTTGTAGCAAGAGTTTAAAATCATTACGAGAAATTATAATATTATTATCTAGTAAAACCAAAGGAAAAAGGTCGTTTTTTGGAGTAAGTGCATACGCATTAACGTGAATAGATTATACGAACTCCACCCCCCTCCCCCAATGCACTTGCAATCCAGTCTGTTGCGAGCTTAACGTCTTAACTCGTGTGACAACCTGTGTGGGGTATTTTGAGCCAGACTCAGCCGCACCGATGGTCACGCGGAATAAATGCCAGGTTCATCTGTTCCTGTTTGCCGATGACGGGTGTCATAAAAAAATGTCCCCCACCTCAGATAGTTTCCTGCACTCTCTCTATGCAAATGCTTGTCCACTTCCTATAAATATAAACTTCCTAATCCTTATAACCTCAATAGCCTAACTAAAACGGCTATAGCCTGGACGGGTAGTAAGACACAGTGAGAAAAAACAAGTCTTACTATATACGTCTTACCCGCATCGGTGGGCATGCAGACTAAATGATAGTCTCATCATACCCTATCTCAGTATCGACACCATCTGTCGATGACCTCGGTGGTCTTGGAGTAGAGTGCTCGACTCAGGCAGGACCCGATGTTTGTGGGTTCAAACCCAGCAGGGGTCGACGGATTAATCTTGAGCGATACAAATCTGTAGCACAACTTCCTTCGAAGGGAAAGTAGAGCCGTCGGTCTCATGTCTATTGTGGCATGTAAAGGAACCATGGGAGGTGTGTGAAAACACCTTTACCGGCAAAATTGGTAGGTCTTTTTAGCTCTCGCTCATATAAATTCTCGTGGGCTGATAAAATCAAACGGTTCAGAAAGTTTACGTTAAATATCTCAAATAAAAAACACATTATCTATCAATATCAACTAAAACCATCTGTCAACATTGCCACAGCTAATCAACACTGACACAGTTGATAAATATTGACACTATCTGTAAACGTTGACACCATTTATCAACATTGACAGCCACAGAGCATATAATTGTATGATTTCATAAAAAAAAAACGAAGACATGGAGATTTAGTAAATCGCGCACTGACGAGTGAGTTTCTTATCATGACGATCCGACTATAGAACTAACTCATACAAAAAAAACACCTCTCTCGTTGAGCATCACTTTGACTCGAACAAGGGTCTCCTACAGTTATAGTCAGCTTAACTAAGTGATCGACACGAAGAGGAGGAAGAAATAGCTGGAATAGTAAATGCACGCAGTTATGAAAAGTTAAGATGAAACGTTCCCTAGATAGGGCGATTCAACTCCATCTAATATCTATCCTCGGAAGTTATAAGAAAAAAAAAGGTGATTCGTCATCGGGTAGACAACCTGTCTATTAATCGAATCATGGTCCACCAGCGGCCAGCTCAAACAATTACACCCAGTCTTTGTCACACGCACGACACGTTTCTCAGGATATGTCTGCCCTATAATAGCAGCGACACGAGCCAGCTAGAGAGATATACACTGCTCTCCACGGTTGATGGAACTACACCCTCCCCCTTCGAGCCAACAAGGTCCACGAGCCAGCTTGAGAGATATACACTGCTCTCCACGATTGATGGACAACTAGACCCTCCCTCTTCAAACCCCAACAGATCCACGAGCCAGCTAGAGATACACTGCTCGCCACGGATGATGGACAACTACATCCTCCCCTTCGAGCCAACAGGTCCACGAGCCAGCTAGAGATACACTGCTCGCCACGGCTGATGGACAACTACACCCTCCCCCTTCAAACCCCAACAGATCCACGAGCCAGCTAGAGATACACTGCTCGCCACGGCTGATGGACAACTAGACCCTCCCTCTTCGAACCAACAGATCCACGAGCCAACTAGAGATACACTGCTCGCCACGGCTGATGGACAACTAGACCCTCCCTCTTCGAACCAACAGATCCACGAGCCAGCTAGAGATACATTGCTCACCACGGCAATGGAGAACCCCACACACAATCCCAATTCTTCAGTCCCATTTCTGTACGGTTGTTGGATAGTCTGTGGTTTGATTCTAGTAGGATTTAAAAAATTTATATAAACATATGTTTTTACTGTTTACATTATTTACGTTTTACAATAATATTAGTGTTTTTTTATAGGTATTGATAATATCTATGAGAAGGGATAGTTACGGATAACACGGTTCGACGTATGAATACATGATATATATGATAGCGTTTATGGCTGTCAGATAAGGCCATTCCTATGAAAATTGGTCTGTATAAATGTTTGTCTTTTCTGGACATGATAAAACAAACCGCCTCTGTCCTTCAGCGTTGGCAACGAACCATCAGAAAGCAGAGCTAAGCTTTGTTGTTCAAGGTCTTCCGATTTCTCAGCCAAAGATAGAAGAAATACCAAACGAACTTGGTGTTGATCAAAGCGCCAGAGTTTTTTTCTTTTTCGACAAAAATCATACGCTTAGCTAGTATTTAAGGTGGAACGGAAGGGGGCGAGTGAAAAAGTCGGTGTTTTTGCAGTTTTTATGCCGAAACATTTATTTTTTTTGACCCAAAATAAATCAAATATTGCTCCAGTACAAACATAAGAATTTAATTTTTTTCAAATGGTGACCTCAACAGTTGTTGAATATCTGTCAAGAATGTCCTGGAATTTAATGACAACTTTTTCTCTTAAAAGGTTTCTCATCTAATGTTGCTATGCTCATGACATATATTCAACAACTGTTGATATCACCGTGTGAGGAAAATTATTATTATTGTTATTATTATTATTTAGCACCGCGTCTTACTACCCGTTCGGATTATACGCTTAAGTACTAATTACGCTAATGGATTAGGAATTGGGAAGGTTTAACTTAGAGGAAGTGAACCCGCATTTGCGTGGAGGGAGGGTGAAGAATCATTTAGGGAAAACCACCCCCAGTTCACCCGACCGAAATTCGAACCTCGATCTCCTCGTCCTCGGCGGTCGGGCTCAACACGACTAGCGCGTTAGCCAACTACGCCACTGAGGCGGGTGTGAAGAAAATTAAACTCTATGTTTCTAATGGAGCAATATTTTATTTATTTTAGCCACAAAAAAAAAATTACAAAAAAAACTGCAAAAAATACTGGCCTTTTCTCGAGTCCCCTTCCATCCCTTCTTAAATACAAATTTGAACATTTTGTACACATATTAGCTTATGCCTTATCTTTATATTCTTTGAGGGTTTTAGCCTCTGCTTCCAGCCCCCTTCCCTTTCGACCCTCCATCCAAAAAAAGGCTTAGCGAAGCCCTTGGCTCAAAATATAAGGTTGTACGTGGTAAAAAAAAAAAAAGAGCCGCTGGTAGGCCTATCTTTTAACTTTCTTTAGGCGTAAACCATAGTTTAAATTTTAAAAGAACTCGTGGTCCAATGATGTTTGTTTTATTCATTATATTATTATTTAGCACCACGTCTTACTACCCTTTCGGGTTATATGCCTTTTAATTATTATAAATTGATAATACAGTAAAACCTTTTTAATTCAAAGTCCGGATATCTAAAAAAAATAAAAATTTAACGAACAGTTTTTTATTAGTATCTAGGCATCTTATACATAGTAAATCAATAACCTCAAAATATGCTATATATAATCACACTCTTTATATATGCTATATAAAAAAAAACCTACGCAATATATACGTACATGAAAAGACAAAAGAAAAATTTAAACATAAGTTATAAAAAAACTTGTAAAAATTAACATAAGAAAATTACAGACTTAAATTAGTTTTTGAACTAAAATGACATTACGTTGAAATAATTAATCATCTAAAGTTTTTTTCTAGTTTACTTACCTTGACGCAATAAACAAATTCTTCGAGTTCACTGATTGTATTTATTACAAATGTATTTTACGTCTGGTTTGGATTCAGTGAATATTCTCTTTTTACTACGTGTCAGTAACTACTCGTGTTGTTATTATTGGCATAATGGGGTTATTTAATAAAAAAACCTTAAGTTAGGTTTGAAATGAGAACAAACTCGATAAAATTAACAATAATTGGTTTCGAATCATTCAAACATTTCCTTCTGAAATTCGAATTAAATATTATTTTTTACTATTTATTTAAATAGTAACTTCATAGGGTTCAAATTTGCCAATTTTTCCAACTAACCAATGTCGAATTAGCCATATCCTAAGTTATGATTTACTATATGAACGCGACTAATATCTCGCAAAACAAAAAAACTGGAAAAAAAGAATAAACGAGTCCGGCGGGTATTTTGGAGGATATGTTTACAGTCCAATTTTCATAGGGAGAGCTATTTAGAAATGACAATTTTTTTTGCTGTTTTCATTGATAATATTTTTATATTATTAGTGTTGTTTTATAGCTAGGCCTATTGATAATATATATATATATCAAAAGTGACAGCTTCGGATCACTTGACTTTACGTACGAATACATGCAAAGGCACCCATGTGGGTTTTCCAAATGGGGGCGAATCTGCCGGGGGGGGGTGGCACCCTTCCCCCTCTCCTCGAGAAAGAATTTCATGAATTTAACTTTTTATAACATCTGAACATAATTCTCAGCTAATTAAATGAATTTCAAGAGCCAATTTTCGCAAAGAAAAAAGTTTCTGAAAAATTAATAAAAAATAAAATTTAGCTGTAGCTGAACTTATTAAAAAGAAACATTATATTTTAACAACTTTATGGAACGAAACAAAATGAAAAGAAAACTGTTGAAGAGGGAATGGGAGGGAATCTACATTTTATCATTTTTATCTGTTAACTCAGATATTGATGATTCAAAGTTGTTAATCTGTACACTTTTATTTTTTCTTAAAAATTAACAACAAAAAAGTAGCTATTGAAAAGTGATAAGTGGAGCTGGAGCGCCCTAATCATCCATTTATGGGCGCCCATGAATACATGAAACTAATTGGAGTAACTTTTCTAGATGTCAGACAGAGTCTTTCATATAAACATTGGAGTGCAGCAGCGCCACTCACCTTAAAACGCGTGACTGCCACAGTAAACTAAGTCAGCAAGCATACTACCGGGGGTGACCTGGTGTCTAGGGATAAGGTGTCAGACTTCTGTGCTGGGGGTCCGGGGTTCAATCCTCGGTCCCGGCAGAGATTTATCTGATTACCAAACCCTTCCTTCACCTCTGACAAGACGTGTATTAATCACAACTTGTGAATGTGTAGAATGCCAGGCCTACTACCGTGGTTCGGATCCCACGTTAAACTTGTAGGTTCTCCATTTCATCTCACTATCATCCTACCATTACACATTGGCGTAAGTGCGTATAACCCGAACGCGGTGCTAATAATAATAATGATAACATACTGCCGAAAAAAATAACAAAAATAACCTATGTAGTAGTTATTTAAACATTAAAAAAAAATCTATTTAATTTCTGTTTGAATTTTGCACCTTCCTAAAATAATTTAAATTACTTTAAAATTCTCATATATTAATAAAAGATCTACATGCATTTCAATCCTACCCAAAACATTGCGTGGCCTTAAATAGGGCCTAGGCCCTCCAGGGTGGACGTGGGTGGGTATATGTGTTCCAGTAGATAATCACCTTAAGGTCACTGGGGGAGAACAATAGACAAGGCCAGTAATTTTTTTTTTTTCAGTTTTCATAACAATATTATTTTTTGGACAAAATAAATCAAATATTGCTTTAGTAGATTACTTCAGTTTAATTAACCGTTCAGTCATTCGCATATTGAAATCTGACGAGTAATTTTGCTCTTAATTTAAAAAGTCCTGTTAAAATTCGCAATATTATTGAAAAATATATTCAAGAACTGTTTACATTAATATGTATGGAAAATATAATGTATTAAATTAAAAGTGTACTTTCTAAATCAACTAATCATACCAGCACACGACTTACAAATTAACTTAAATATAGAACATATAACACTCCCAGCTCCTCGGCCGTTAATTAATCAATCTAAAATGTTAAAGACCAATTTTTATTGATGATAACATTTTCAGCTATGCCAGACATCGAACCCGGGACCCTTAGCTCAGAAGGCAGACACGCTACCGACTGTGTTAAGGTGTATAACAAATGTGTGAAAAATTAAACTAAATGTATCTAATGGAGCAATATTTTATTTATTTTGGCCAAAAAATATTTTCTGTTGTAAAAACTAAAAATATACTGACTGACCTTAGGTTGGGCTTCAATCCCACCTTAAACCGGTCGTCTCAGTCATCAAGAAAGTATAAATCGCTGTCAGGCCATACGGCTTAAAATACAATGGACTGAGTAGTTTTCTGTAACTACAGTAGCCCCATGGCTTCTTTGGTGCTGACTGACAGCTCACAGCTGACAGCTGACGGCTTTGAAAAGCTACCAGACCAAATTATGTATCCCTACGCCGAACCATATGATCTGCAAAAAAACATGTGTTTAGCAGCTGTCACTTCTGACAGTCAAAATTTAGTTATATACCTAAATGTTGACTGTCAGAAGTCAGCTGTGAACTGTCAGTCAGCACCAAAGAAGCCATGGGGCTACTGTACCTCTCTATTCTGTATAAGCTTACAATCTAATTCATCCTTCACCTACAACCACCCTTTGTCATGTCAATCAGGAAGAGGAGAAAGAAAACTACGAAACTTCTTATCTCAAGGTAAAGAGGAAAGCTCGCTGCTAGTTCTCAAAATCTATTAAAATTTTCTGTTATGAGCCTATAAAAATACTGTATTTATTAGAGGAAGTCTAAATCTAGAATCCTTTTTCATTAAGCCTTGTCTCATAGCTCCACAAATATGCTTAAAAAGTCGTTGACAATGAGCTAAAGTCACATTTTCACAATTTTTTTTTTGTTTCTAATTAATGAAAACTCAAATATGGTGTTATTAAGAAAAAAAATAACGCCGTTTGAATCTTTATGATTTATTTTGCCGTGAACCATATTTTGAAATAACACACCGTAGAATTAATAGCTGAACGTCTGCGCGGCAAATTTCTCGCTTACCGAGGCAGAGTTCTTGGACTAAACAACAAGTTTATTGTTGTATCATTTGATAACAAGTTGTCTTTCCGCTTTGCAATAAAACGTGCACAAACAATGTGGTTTTATTGGTAATCAACCGCAAGTATATAATGAACAACTTTTTGTATGATAATAGGAATGGGTATTTTAGATAGTTTCCTTTGAGTCACTTTGTTTTTCAAACGAGATAATCGCTTCTGGTTAGATATATCACGACTAGCGTGGTTCGTCGAGTTACCACGTTTTTCTATTTTAAAACTTAAGTCTAGGGCTTGGATTATACTCATGCTTAACGCATAGATAATAGTGAATAATGCGCTGCATATAGTGCGTAATCAGTCGAAACAAATTATTTTCAATAATAGCGCTCATAATCTATACAAAGTGAATAATTAGCGCACAACGCATAAAATTGATTTAACTTCTTATGTATTATCCATGGACTGGAGCATAGACGACCCTTGGAATTGAGACATATCTGCCTATGAGAATGCGAGAATATTATAAAACCAATTAAAGGCCATTACACACAGCAGACGGAAAATATATTCTGTTCGTGTTCTGTTCACGGGTTCGAATCCTCACCAGGTGTATTTTTTACCCCCTCACCTAAATAGTTTCCTAATCCTTCCTCACTGGAAATGCGGTACACTCTCTTTAGATTCTAAATTAATCCTCCCAACCCCATTAATGACAAGATGCGGGGAACGGATTTAATAAGTAGGTGTACAATATAGTTTTGGTTGGAAAAAACAAACTTTATTTGGCGGTAAGTATTGACAACATTTTACTATGTATTAGTTTTATTCTATGGCTATTGGTAACTTTCTATCTATATATAAAAAATATACTGTTAAAGATCAAGAGAGACTTGATGTATAAATACATACAATTAGTTTTAGTAGTATTAATTCATGTGTATCGCGAAGTGATACGTTACGGTTATCCATAGAATCAGTCCTGATAGCTGACTCAAATTCAATCAAAGTGGGAATGTAAGAAACGCGAGAAATAGCAGTGTTTTTGCAGTTTTTTTATGTAAAAACTTTTTTAATCAAAATAAATAAATTTTTCTCCAGTAGATACAAAGAGTTTAATTTTCTTCACATGGTGATATCAACAGTTGTTGAATATTTGTCAAAGGGTGTTTTGGAATTAATGACAACTTTATCTTTTCATTTAAAAAGTTTCTCATCTAATGTCGCTATGCTCATGACAGATATTCAACAACTGTTGATACCACCATGTGAGGAAAACTAAACTCTGTTTCTAATGGCGTGATTTTATTTACTTTGGCCAGAAAAAGTGTTGCTATAAAAACTGCAAAAATACCTTTTTCTCTCGTTTCCTACACCCACAGTTTAAGTGAATGCATAGATAAAAGAAAAAAAAATGCATTTCTTTGAGCTACGACAAAGATCTGAAACCCCTAACCTGTCTTAAGTAACGGGTGTGCCTGTTGAGTTAATATACAAGGTGTATTTTAAATTGGTGTCAAATATTATAGGGGTCGTATTTCCCATCCATGAAACATTTAGGAAAGTTAATAATAATTATGGGTCTAGACACGCTTAGTTTCTGAGGTAGGAGGAATTTTACTGATCGATTAATAAACAATTCAATAGTAGAAGTAGGGCCCCAATGCTATGAAAAAAAAAGACAAGTTTTAACAGAAACAAACAAAAACACAAGACACCACATTTTCTTACAAAAAATGTTTACAAATGGTGTCCTGCTTCGATGTATTCTCTAAGTCTGCGTCTCGGCACAGATTTATCTGATTGGCAAACCCTTCCTTCACCTCTGACAAGACGTATATTAATCACAACTTGTGAATGTGTGGAATGCCAGGCCTCCACCGTGGTTTGGATCCCACGTTAAACTGTAAGTCTTCCCTTTCATTTCACAATCACCCTACCATTACATGCGGCCGAAGGGAGCGAAAGTATTTTTACAGTCTATATAGAATTAAACATTTTTGGCCAAAATAAATCAAATATTTCTCCAGTAGCAACATAGAGTTTAGTTTTCTGCACATGCTAATATCAACATATCTTGAATAAGTGTCCTGGAATTTTGTCAAAACTTTTTAAATAAAGAGAAAAACTTTTGACAAAATTCCAGGACACCCTTGACAGATATTCAAGATCTGTTGATATTAGCATGTGCAGAAAACTAAACTCTGTGTTGCTACTGGAGAAATATTTGATTTATTTTGGCCAAAAAAATGTAATGCTATAAAAAAGGTAAAATTACTCTCGCTCCCTTCTACCGCACCTTATTAGCGTAAGTGCGTATAACCCGAATCGGTAGTAAGACGCGTTGCTAACAATAATAATAATGTTAGGTATTAGCTCACACCCATTTACGATACGCTCTCTTGAAACCTCAACCCCAGGCACAGGAAATGCGAAAACAATGGATTTCAAAGGTCCCCAGAGATGAAAATTCATTATATTTAAATCTACTGAGCAATCAAGTCAATCAATGGATTCACCACGATCAATCCTTTTTTTTTTGAGGAAATCCTTTACTAACTCTAAAACTAAGTTATTCTAGACACATGTTTATATGGATTTTTCTTAGTGTTTAGTTGATGAGAAGATGCCTCTAAAATATTTAACACGAATGCACCCTGTATATTGTGTTAAACATAAAATTATAATAATAATAATTATTATTATTATTATTAGCACCGCGTCTTACTACCCGTTCGGGTTATACGCCCTTACGCTAATGTGCAATGGTAGGGTAAGTGTGAGTGTGAAATGGAGGACCTACAGTTTAACGTGGAATCCGAACCACGGTGGAGGCCTGGCATTCCACACATTCACAAGTTGAGATTAATAACACGTCTTGTCAGAGGTGAAGGAAGGGTTTGGTAATCAGATAAATCTGTGCCCGGACCGAGGATTGAATCCCAGACCCCCCAACACAGAATTCTGACAAGACCACCAGGTCACCGACAAAACATATAACTAAAATAAAATTATCAAGGTTATGTCTCTTTCCAATTCGTTTTTTACCAAAAATGCACGTCCAATTCTTACATCGGAAAAAAAATCAGACCGTTCCACTTGTATCGAACAGCCATGTGACAAAGCGAACAAGCGGTGGTTGTCACTTCTAAGTGCGGGTAGTCGTATCGAATGTTAAGTGTATTTTAATGCAGTCACCCAAGGTTAGATGAATGAATGGAAACCTGCAGTGTCTCATTCTGAATTATTCAAAAGGGGTGGACACGGTTTTTTTTCGTATTATTTTACATCGAATAAAGAACAAAGAAAATTATTTAATAGAAAGCAAACAAAAAATATCTACAGAAAATATCTCATCATCTCCGGCATTAGAATAAAAAGATTCGTCAAATTATTTAATTTGATATTCGATATGAATAGTTTATGAATATAAATTAAAATACATTTCTATACCTTTTATTTTATAATAATATAAAATTACAATATGTAGATTTCAGTCTTAAGAATTAAAAATAAAACCATCCAAAATTCAGACAATATCGAGAAATGTGTCAAAATTACACAATTTGTTTTAAGATAAGCTCAATCCTTTTAAAATCATCTTGTAAATTTATATTTCCTAAAATGTTTAAATTTTGGTAGGTTTTGTAGTTTAACCTCTATCAACAATCAATAACTTTTTTTACTAAAAATATTGACTCCTATTTGAGAAAAAAAAATGTCACTTTTTTTTTTTAGCACAGTGTCTTATTACATGTTCGGGCTATACGTTTATACAATATTTACGCTAACGTGATAGGGATGAGGAAGGAAGCATTTTAGAGAAAGTGTACCCTTGTAACTGATTGGGATTCGAACCCCCTTAGACCATGCAACCAGCGGGTTACTAACAAAATGTTAACAACGATGTCTACTTGTAGATTTCAAAGCTATGTTGAGAAGCGGGTTGCATCTTAACTTGACGCACCTAAGCAGTCTAAGTACTATCATACTTGGACGCTAATGTACAAAATAGAGATAGAGGGAAGAAAATGAGAAGTTCACCCTCAGAAGGCTCTTGTCTATGTGCTGATAGCCCTTTCCCTCTTCCTCTGACGTGTTTACATAGTATTTGTACTATCTGCCCTTTGAAAACAATGACTTACTTTTTAATTTTACCTTTTTCTTGTTTCTTATTCTAGATAGATATATTCTACAGCGGACTTTTTTAATCTACATCCTGGCAGGAAGATTCCCACAGGCCATTGTGACCAAGACAAATAGCCTAAGTTGTAGAGGATTTATAAAAAAATGTACGTTTACAAACTCGCTGAGAAAAACGTAAATTCATTAACATGGGAAATCCTGTCTTGATCGGCCGTGACGTCACAGATAGGCACGTCCTTAAGGTGGGGTGCTAGTGAGTGCCAGTTTAGTGCATTAATTTCGAAGTTTTTATAGCATAAACATTTTTTGGCAAAAATAGATCAAATATTTCTTCTATAGAAACATAAAGTTTAGTTTTCCGCACATGCTAATCTCAACAGTTCTTGAATATCTCTCATGAGCATAGCGGCATTTGGTGACAAACTTTTTAAATGCAGAGAAAAAGTTGTCACTAAATTCCAGGACACCCTTGACATATATTAAAGAACTGTTGAGATTAGCATGTGCGGAAAACTAAACTCTATGATTCTATAGAAGAAATATTTGATTTATTTTGGCCAAATAAATGTTTATGCTATAAAAACTTTGAAAATACTGCCCTAAACTCACGCTCACTAGCACCCCATCTTAAGTGAATAGTACCTACAGCAAAATTGTTAAAGATATGATTTTGAAATATTAAATTCATTTCCTTGGTAAAGTATCAGTCAATTATAACCCACAGCAGTGGTCACACGGTGTAAGGCGTAGAACTCATAATATACTGGACAGCTGATAGTGGGGAGATTGGGGCTAAGATCTCAATCGGGTGATTTGGGGCTAGTTCTACACGTGTTATTTTCCTAGCTCATCCAAGCTGATGCAAGTACAATTCCTTCGAGCAACCCTCCTAGTCCCTACCCTCTAGATCAGGGGTCTCCAAACTACGGCCCACGGGACACATCCGGCCAGTTCTAAGATTTTATCAAAAAACAAATTGTTTCTCTTCGTTATTTATTAACCACACAGTTTATTTGACATGTCCAATTTATGTCCGCACGCGTGCTTCCCCCCATGACACCAAGCCAGAGTGCTTCCCCCCATGACACCAAGCCAGAGTGCTTCCACCCATGACACCAAGCCAGAGTGATTCCCCCCATGACACCAAGCCAGAGTGCTGTCGGAATTGCAAACCCCTAATAAAAAAAAATTACTAATAATTATTATGAATATAATTTATTACATATAAATTGACTAATATCTCACAAAGAAAAATCAACGTCAATCACTTTTATCAAGCACTGACTGGCCATATTATGACTTGAATCTATATTTGCATGTTTAAAAAACGTTTATTTATGATTTATTTGCACATGTCAAGGCATTCAGGGCAAAAATAATGCTACTTGAAGAACAGGTGAACGTTACTTTGTCCCGATAAAATGTGTAAAATATATTATGTCGCCCACATAGCAAAAAGTTTGGAGACCCTTGATATAAGTGTTCATCACTACGCTCTACCACTGATGTGAAAACATTTTACTATTGGAGACAACATACGCTTGTGCTATTAATTGTACATTACTATCGAAACTTGGAAGATAGAAATGATTTATTTTTTTAGTACAGATATAGCTGCATCAGATAGATTATCATATTCGACTCCCGTGTTGCCAGTGGCTGTGGTGTCAATGATAGGTAGCTCACAGAAGCCGATGATTTCAACACGTTCATCACAGACTTTGCTTTAAGGTGGCGTGGAAGGGAACGCGAGGAAAGGCCAATGTTTTTGAGGTTTTTGTGGCAAAACTATTTTTTTTTTGGCGAAAATAACCTAAATATTGCTTCAGTATAAACACAGAATATAATTTTATTCACATGATGATATAAAAAGTTGTTGAATATCTGTCATTATAATAACGGCATTAAATGAGAAACTTTTTAAACTAAGAGAAAAAGTTGTCATTAAATTCCAGAACACCCTTGACAGATATTCAAGAAATTTTGATATCACCACGTGGAGAAAACTAAATTTTTTGTTTCTTCTGGAGCAATATTTTAGCAGAATTTTTTTTTTCCATAAAAACTGTAAAAACATTACCTTTTTCTCGAATCTCCTTTCATCCCAACTTAAATTATGAGTGAGGAATGACCCTGAACACAGGTAAAATCCTGGATAGCTCAGTGGTAGAGCATTGGTGCGTTAGGCTAAGGGACCCGGGTTTAATTCCCATATACATGTGTAATTTTTCAAAATGCACTAATGTTATCACTGGTTTTGTGTAATATCTTATTGTTTAAGACATGATTCTATAAAGAATTGTGATAGCATTATTCACTCTAAAATAAAAGTTGCAAGGATCAAACTCAGTTCAACTGAACTAAGAAACTAACTTCATTTGAAATAACCGAACACATAAATAGCTAAATATATGCATACCATACACATACAAGTATTATTATTATTATTATTATTACCACCGCGTCTTACTACCCGTTCGGATTATACGCACTTACGCTAATGTGTAATGGTAGGGTGATTGTGAGATGAAATGGAGGACCT
Organism: Timema genevievae; assembly: GCA_902155825.1. Lineage (NCBI taxonomy): Eukaryota > Metazoa > Arthropoda > Insecta > Phasmatodea > Timematidae > Timema > Timema genevievae. The sequence goes on from CABFWO010000018.1 coordinate 763,555, forward strand.
ACAGTTTAACGTGGAATCCGAACCACGTTGGAGGCCTGGCATTCCTCACATTCACAAGTTGTGATTAATACACGTCTTGTCAGAGGCGAAGGAAGGGTTTGGCAATCAGATAAATCTGTGCCGGGACCGAGGATTGAACCCCGGACCCCAGCACAGAGGTCTGACACCTTACCTCTAGACCACCAGGTCACCCCATACAAGTATCGTATGTTAAAGAAGATTGTTTAATATTGTGCATTCGCCCGTGATTTAATAAGGTAAGAAATAATTTAGAAACTGTTCGTGATAAAAATAATCAAATATAGTGAAAATAGCTTACTTTTTTTTTGTTAACACGTGATCAATATAACTGCCACTAAATTACTAAAGGTATCATGTCAATATTATGTTGATACATATAAAGCAGTTAAGTGAAATATATTTTATCTTAACGTCGTCTGACTTGGTTATTCTAAAAGAAGATGTATGGCTATATTGATATAGAAAATATATATGTACGGATATTTATTAAACATTAAAACATATTCAACCCGAAGTGAAGTCAAGGCGTTAGAATAGCATTCGTCTTTGACGACAGAGATCAGGATTCAAACCCCCAACTGACGGAGCAAAGACTGATTTTCAATATTATTCATCAATAAAATGTGTTGAATATACTCGTGACTATATGATAGCATTAAAACGTTGTAGTCAAATAACGTGAGGATCTATTTTCAAAATGTTAATCTTACTACACGTAGAGAATATTATTAAATCAAACTTTTTTATGTTTTTTATTTGAGAAAATATTTATTTTATTTAATAATAAAAGTGATATTCATTGTAAATTGTAGTAAGAAGATAGTTATAACTTATAAATATCAGTATAAGGAAATATTTTAAATGTTACAATAAATAAAACCTGAAATATGTGAAACAAACTTACGTCATTTAAATCAAGATTGAATAAATTTATTGAGAATGCAAATATTATTTTATCTTTAATAAAAGATCAAAAAAGAAATGAATAGTAAACCAATGAAAATTAAATAGTAAATGCCTGAGAACAGTCAACAAATGTTACAAACTTATTAATTACAAAATATACAATGATACAATATTATTAGACTTGATAAAAGCTAGCAAGTGATATTTTTTAAAACTCTAAAAAAAAAAAAAGAGTCCTTATTAGTGATCCTATTTAGAGTTTTTAAGAATTGCACTTGATAACTTTTATCAAGTTTCATAATATTGTATCATTGTATACATTGTAATTAATAAGTTTGTAACATTTGTTGACTGATCTCAAGAATTTGCCATACAATTTTTATAAGCTTACTATTCATTTCTTTTTTGACCTTTTATTGAAGATAAAATAATTTTTGCCTTTTCAATAAATTTATTCAAACGACTTAAATGTGTTTAACATATTTCAGGTTATATTGAATGTAACATTTAAAATATTTCCTTATAATAATATTCATAATTAAAGCTTGCATAAAACAAATCTTGATTTGGAAGGGATTTCCCAACTCACCTCAAATCTCCATGTAACAAATACGCCCTACTCGACTTCTTAAATTGAAATATAGCCTTACCTTAGTTTAAATGAACCTGTCGATGCGATCCAAGTCTTCTGAAAGAATGCCAATCGCCGTCGTATTAAAGAGAACCCTCTTCTTTTTTTTTTACTGCCGCTACGTACGTTGTTATTGTGACTTAACACTTTGCCGCTATTGTCTCCAAATTTGAATACCGTGGGAAATACTGTAGAGGTTACGTATAAGCATAATCATATGACGTCCGTGTGTTTCCCATCATTTTTACATATCGATAACTCATCATATACGTAGTTAAAAACGAATAATTAGATTCATTTACGTGCTGGCGTCGATGGCATTGATATTAGCGGTCAAATAGAAAATACAGCCAATTCATAGTAAAACTTTTTAGTATTAGTGACAGGATGGAAAGGGCGAATTTTCAAATTTTCAAATTTTCAAAAGGTTCCACTATGGTGAACGGAGTGTACAAATTGAGTGGTCAACCCCTTGTCTAACGAGAATCAACCAAACAAGAAAAGGTAAAAAAAAAATCGAATTGGGATAAAAATGTCGAAATGGAAACCAAATAAAAATGATTATTAATTACACTCTTAGGTGTTTTTTTATGTCGAGCTCTTCCATCCTTTTTTCTTAAGTTATTCATGCTAGACAGTAGAAAGAGCCCCAAAATACATTTTATACCTAAACACTTTGTGCTTAATAAAACACATTTTGTATGGGTGGTTTGGAGTAAGTAATTTTTTTAAACTTTTTTTTAATTTGTCTAACTAGAATAAATTAACTAAGAAAAAGATGAAAAGGTCAAAATGTGGAAAAAGCATTTTACTTTGTTTTTTTTCGTCGACCTTTTTTCCAAAACTCTTTACTTTATATAAAGGGCTATATGACAATGAAGATATTGTAAAGTTACCTCCTCCGAGCAATGTTTGCTTTACAGGCTATGTTAATACAAAGAGCATGGTTTTAATGCGTTAAGAATATTTTATTTTCTTAACGCCATATTTTACTTACTACCTTTTCAAGCTATACGCATATGTACTAATTAAGATAATTTGTTAGGGACGAGGAAAGTTGAATTTAGAGGAAGTGTTCTCGCATTTGCGGGGAGGCGAAGTGGAAAACCATTTATGTAAATGCACCCAACTGGGATCCAAAACCCGATATCCCGTCGTCAGTCCATTCTATCTGTGACACCTTAGACCATTTGACGGCCGCCGTGGTTAATTCAAAATAGCAAAACAAATTTTTGTAATTCATGTGCATCACAAACTGAGACGTGATAGTTGTCCACAATATATATCCTGATACCGGAATAAAATTCAATCAAGTGAAAAAATATCATCTGGATAGGGAAATCAAACCCTGGACCCTTAGTAATGCACGCCAATGCTCAACCACTGACCTATCCTGGTTCGTCACGTGGCGTACAAGGCCAAAGGCCACAATATAACCATTTGTAACCAAATCATTTGATCCGTTTTAAAAATAATTCAGGTTTTTGAAAAATCTGTCATCAGTAAACTAACCATAAAATAGTTTGAGCCTCAAGAAACAGTATACATTGTTACTTGTTATGCCAAACACAACCAAGATATCTATTTTCAACTAAATCGTCTGAACAATTTTTATAATATCTTAAGTTTTTGAAAAGTAAGTCATTAATAGAATAACCATAAATGAGTTGAACTAAAAACAAGTAGACGATGTTATATGTCACATACCACAAAATACACAGATATACTTTTTTTTTAAATCGTCGAAGACATTTTCGAAATATTTTAATATAAAAAAAGTCTCATCAGCAACGAATCATATCTTAGATATGCATTTTAAGCAAAATCGTTAAAACAATTTTTGAATAATTTTAAATAAAAAAATCTCTCATCATTTGAGGTCCAAGATAAAAAAAACTTCCCGATTTATAGCCCTATAAAATCTAAATATAAGGTTTGAACAAAATCCATCCAACCGTTTTAGATCCAGGGAGGGACAGACAGTCATGGGATGGAAAAAATTGTAAAAATACACTTTTTTGGGTTCGGGTTCACATAAAAAGTAAAGATTCATCATAAGCTTGAGATCTATTTTTTCACGATTACAATACTCTCTCTTGATATTAGAAAGTAAAAAAGTATTTTTTTTAACTGGTCTCAATTCCAATATTTTTCAACAAAGTCTGATTCGAGTTGTATAATATATTTAAGTTACATATTCATTATCCGTGAGGTGAGACGGGCTCTTAAGGTGAGGATGTAAGTTACGCAAGAAAATACCATATTATTGGCAGTCTTTTAGTAGCAAAACTTTGATTGGTCGAAAGAAATCAAACATTGTTTAGACTTGGAGATGAATATTTTTTTTCACATGGTGATATCAACAGTTATTATTATTATTATTATTATTATTATTATTATTATTATTATTATTATTATTATTAGCACCGCGTCTTACTACCCGTTCGGGTTATACGCACTTACGCTAATGTGTAATGATAGGGTGATTGAGAGATGAAATGGAGGACCTACAGTTTAACGTGGACCCCGAACCACGGTGGAGGCCTGGCATTCCACACATTCACAAGTTGTGATTAATACACATCTTGTCAGAGGTGAAGAAAGGGTTTGGCATTCAGATATATCTGTGTCGGGACCGAGGATTGGATATCAACAGTTGTTGAGTATCTGTCAAGGGTGACTTGGAATATAATTACAACTTTTTATCTTGGATAAAAAGTTTATCATCTAATAGCCGCTATGCTCATGACAGATATTCAACAACTGTTAATATTTATTGCCATTCAAAGAAAATTAAACTTTTTATTTCCACTGGAGAGCTATTTTATTTATTTTGTCAAAAATGGTGACCTGGGGGTCTAGGGGTAAGGTGTCACAATTCTGTGCTGGGGGTCCGGGGTTCAATCCTTGGTCCCGGCACAGATTTATTTGGTCGCCAAACCCTTCCTTCACCTCTGACAAGACGTGTATTGATCACAACTTGTGAATGTGTGGAATGCCAGGCCTCCACCGTGGTTCGGATCCCACGTTAAAATGTAGGTCCTCCATTTAATCTCACAATCACCCTACCATTACACGTTATCGTAAGTACGTGTAAACCGAACGGGTAGTAAGACGCGGTGCTAATAATAATAATAATAATAATAATAATAATAATAATAGTGATATTTGGTCAAAAAAAGTTTTGCTTTAAAAATTGAACAAAACACTGCCCTTAACTCGTGATCCCTACGTCCCCACCTGAATGACCGTTTCACGATATTCTATAAAAAGATAATCCTAGAACCTGCCCCTGAGCTTATAGATAAAATCTCTTACGTAAATACTGTGCGGGACTGCAAGTTTGGCTGTTTTTGCATTTTTAATAAGGCTAGTACCTGATTCGGTTGTCGCATGGTCTAAGACGTCATTCTCGCAATAGACTAGACTACCGATGACAGGTAGATAGAGGTTCAAATCCCAGTTGGGTGTACCTAGAGGTTTTTTCAAAATTGTTTCCAATCGCCTCCTAGCAAATGCGGGTACACGTTATCCGTTCAACCCTCCTCGTCCCCAACTCATTAGAGTACTTATTACATGTTAGTATAACCTGAACAGGTAGTAAGACGTGGTGCTAAAATAAACTGTTGCTATCACCATGTGAAGAAAATTAAACCCTATGTTTCTACTGAACATAAAGTTGATTTATACTGTCGAAAAAAAAATTGCTATAAAAACTTCAAAAACATTGGTCTTTCCTTCCGTCTCCTACTCAACCTTCAAATCGTATAAGTCACAGTGTGTTTTAAATACAACCCGATTTAGATAGTAAGAAACTTTCTTGACTGTTATAAAAATTACTAGATAATTTTTTTTGTAATTATACGTCATGTCATGTGATACGCAGCTGTCACTTTTGATAGATATGAATACATATAAAATAACACTAAATAATGTAGTAAAATGCCATAAATGTTGACCGCAAACACATTTTTTTATTTTCTAAAATTCCTTCCAACGCAAATCTCATTATATATGTATATACATTTGTTTACAATCCACTAATAATTTTATGGATGAATTTATGCTATGTAAATAATCATAAAAATTTTATTAATATTTTAATTAGCTAGATTTTTATGTTCTAATTATAAGTTTTATGGCGGAATTTATGTTATGTAAATAATCATAAAAATTTAATTATCATTTTAGAAAGTTAAATTTTTTTATGTTCTACTTATAAGTTTTATGGAGGAATTAATGTTATTTAAATAATCATAACAATTTATTAATATTTTAGATAGCTAGATTTTTTATGTTCTAATTATAAGTTTTAGCCTTTGAAAGAGGGGCGCTAGCCATTAAGTAATATATGAAATCATCGTGATTGATGTTTTAAACTAAAGGAGCAGCACAGATCATTGTCTCCTTTGGTTGCGTTGGTCAGGCATAAGGAAGCATGATTTTTATTTGAAATTTCGAATCTTTCAAATATTAAAACTTTGAAATTGTGAATCGGATACGAATTTTAGCTAGATTCGTATCCGGATTTGAAATGTTGAAGCTTTGCAGAAGCTTAGTTTTATTTAATTAATAATATGACTTTCAAGGCATGTCAACACCCATAAATGTAGCTCAACGAAATATGTTACCTTCTGATCACCAAACAAATTAAAACATGTTTGGTTTTATTCAAATTAGTAAAAGAATGAAACTAGACTGGTGAGGGGTCATCCACAAATCACGTAACGCTTTTTTTTTTACCGTTTCCTCCTTCCCCCCTTCATGTATGTAACATCATGTAGATATCTAGCCTACCCCTGACCCCAACCTGTGTTGAGTAACTTTTTACATCAAGAGTATGCGTCATTATTTCTTAGGGAAGTTTTAGTGTCACCAAAAGAAGGACTCAGATTTGATACCAATAAGAATCAGAGGCTATCTATAATTACGTTTATCACAGGTGAAAACATGGACATTAATATTATTTATCCAGCATCAGAAAGTAAAAAGCTGTATTACATAGCATTGTGGTGAACCCACCCCGTGTGTTGTTCCATGTAGATATAGAATAATTAGGTGTTCTGTCTCACGACAGTTCAATTCCTATAGTCAGCGAACTTAGACCGCCAACGTGCCTTGTCCTCTTTCTCCTCCTTCAAGTCATCTAATATTTGAATCCTCCTTCTTCTTAAGCTCCTCTTTCCCTCACCCTTTCCTCCTATGACGCCATACAGAGAAGACAGTTTCTCCTAAGGATGTGTCCGATCCAGTTTGCTTTGTACCGAAGAATCACATCCAAAATGGTTCTCTTTCACCCACTCTTCTTATGACTTCTTGATAGAGGGTGATAAGGTTAATAAAACGAGTAGGCCTATATTAATCTTTGTGTATGTGTGTTGTAATGATCCTGCCTTGTTGCATGGTTTTTTGGAGTAATTAATTTCCGTTTGCGTCAAATTTATTTAGTCGGACTGTACTGTTGTTGATACACTTCCGTACACGTGCAAAGGCTACGGGTTAGGAACATTAAGTTGGCTTGCTTCTAGCCCTAGTAATTATTAAAGAAAAAACCTCGCAGTGTGAGTGCGAGAAAGAGAGCAACATATTTCATTTGCAAACTGTATTTATTTTGATTTCTTTTTAAAAAGTAGTTTTGCTTGTGCTCGCAAGAGCTCAGCAGCTCTCGGTATTAAGGTCATTCGACCATCAAAATTTTATTGTATTATTTTAATAAGTGTATAAATATAAGCTATAAATATTGATTCAATGATTT
>CABFWO010000019.1:0-21608 GCA_902155825.1 Timema genevievae
CCATTACACATTAGCGTAAGTGCGTATAACCCGAACGGGTAGTAAGACGCGGTGCTAATAATAATAATAATAATAATAATAAATAAATAAATAAAATAGCTCTGTGAAGAATAACACATTTCATTAAATTAATAGATACTTAATAAAATAATCGAACTATAGCAGTCAAACATTCAAGCTAGTACCACTAGATGTAATCATTGTATTTTCTCAACCCTTATATTTTTTTTTTAAAAGCGTTTATCTTTTGTAAATTCATGGAAAATTGTGATGTAAGCATTTTTGGTCAACGTACAAACTTTATGTCTCTGAGTTAAAGTTTGCTAATTGTGTATCCAGTTTTATTTTCAAGCTTGTAGAGTATCACACGATACCTGACGTATTGGCTCCACAAGCAGAGAACAAAAACCAAATATAAGACAACTTCCCCTAGATATACTGTATGGAAGTAATGAATTGAAAACCACATATTATGGCTTAAGGAAAAAAACAAAACAGAATGGGGTAATGAGGTCATTGTGGAAGGTAGTCAGTTACTCGAGTTTGCGTGAAGCTTAAAAATATATTTGGAGCATTAAGTGCGTAATGAATGAGCGCTCTTAATGTAATAATAATTACTAATCAATATAAATTTGATCGGCATTAAAGGTAAATAAATTATTTTTGTACGTATAAATATCCCATAAGTAAAATACCGATCCGTTTTGTCATTTTGTGTGCGTGTGTGTGTGTTCATGACTGATACATTATTAACCAATTGATCGTTTTAGATCTCACTTTGAACACAGAAAGAATCCCAAAGAGCAATAGTTAATATCTATTCTTAGAGGTTAAATATCTAACATAATCCAAGGGCTTCAATAAACAAAGACATCTCGATTCGGTTGGATCTCAAAGGCTAACATCAAGTAATCAATCTACTGTGAGAATAATTCCAGTGGGGTAGATAAACGTAAAAACGTTAAAGTTTACTTGAAAATATAATTTTGTTTAAATAAAACGTACCTACTACTTCAGTGGCTGCATGATCTAATGTGTCACTCTCGCAATAGACTAGACTGCCAATGATGGAGAAATTGGAGCTTGAATCGTGGTCGGGTGGTTTTCCACGAAAACGCGGGTACTTTTCATATAAATTCAACCATTCTCACCACTATTGCATTAGCGTGTTTAGGACATAGGTGTATACCCGAACGGTTAGTTGGACGCGTTGCTTAAAAAACAACGAAATAACAAATTTTATATTTTTTAATTATATTTCAAAGGATTTGGAAAATACTTTTAGGATAGTTTGTAAGTGAAGATTGAGGAACCAGTTAAATAGTGAAAACGTTATTATTACAAGTATTGATCAAAACACATTATTAAAATCAAAGTTTGAAGACAATCAATAACGTATCATAACTAATAAAAACTAGGTATTTCCATCCTCTGAACTTTTCTTTTACCTTCACCGTGTGTTACAGACAATACGGTGTTTTCTCATATCTATAGTAATGAGGTAGAAATGAGAAGTATATAAATTAGGGAGAACACACTCTTATTTGCGTGGAATGTCAGACCATTTAGAAATTAACATGTCAGTAGCACTGTCGAAATTGGAACCATATGCTATTCTTCACCGTTAAACCACTTAATATATTAAAATAATGATAAGACTGAAAAGTACCAAATCTGAAATATAACAGTTAAAACGTTAGTAGATGTTTGTTGCTGTAGAAAAGTCAAAATTATATAGATCAGAATTTTGCTCTAAATGAATTGATCAGTACGGCCCATTGGCAGTTGGATCCATTCTTTGTACGGCCAAGTCGCATCAAAATTACATAAATCAGCAGGTTAAACATCAGACTGTCAACTTTTTTTTATATAGTTCTTTTCTACCACACCCAAAAGTGTTTTTTAACCTCCTCCACCCTTTCCTCTATTTCCCAGGGTCTCATTTGAAATTTAAAGTGTTCAGACTCTTATGGTTATTTGGAGTGGCCGCTTTAAATTCCTTTTGAATTTCAGTTTCTACCACACTGAGTAGTTTTTTCTATCAGTTTGTGAAATTTTAGACCCCTTCTTGCTCCCCGCCATTTTTCCAACTACCACTCAGAAATAACAAATTATAAGTCTTATTTGGTTATCTGGAGTTGTCTCGCAACCTATCTGCGAAATTTTAATTTTCTACCTCACTCAAAACGTTTTTCTTAATCATAGCCCCCAATTTCTAGAAATCCCATTTTAAAATTTTCAATTCTTAGTTTTTTCTGGTTATTTGGGGTTGCCTCTTTATCTTCCTGGCAAATTTCATCTTTCCAACTCATCTATAATATTACTTTAGAGACTACAAAGTTCCGACCCCCATATCAACCCTTGATTGCTGAATTTCATAAAACCCTTTACCATCGGATGCCTACGACTTGAAAGGAATATCGGTGTCAAATTTCAAGATTATAGCCTTAGAGGTCCAGGAGATACGGTGATGAATCAGTTAGTGAGTCCGGACTTTAGTCTTTACACAAGATTATTAAGATTCATAAATCCTTAAAAGTAACAAATAAAAATTGTTACAGTTCCGGCACATAAAAAACAACCAACCCATCTTAAAATGCCTTGGTACTACCGAATGGAATTCAAATCTTGAAGAGTATCCATTAAATTTGTATAGATACACAAATGACGAAAATTACCTAACCAGGTTTCTGTCAGACTTGTGTTGGACTAGCATCACGATCAAATCTGACAAAGATGGCAGTATATAAAAGTGTTTTGAGGCCAACATTGTTTCATGGAGGTGAAGCATGTTTTTTTAGGAGAAACACAAAAGCAAGATGAATACGGTTAGAAGGAGATATCTAAGAAATGTATGTGGAAAACTCACTGGACAGAGCTACTAATGAATGTGTGCTAAAGGAGTGCGATTTGAAAGAGAATCCAATAGTTTAATATGAAAGAAGCGTCTTACGTTGGTTTGGGCGTGTTGAGAGGATTAGTGTGGATTGAGTGACGAAGCAAATATAAGAAGGTAAAGTGTGTGGATCTAAAGAAAGGGGTAGACCACGTAAGACGAGGCTAAATGTTGTAGATGAATGTGTGAAAAAGAGAAACATTAAGAGTTTTGAGAATAAAAGGGTATTAATTACTTGGTGTATGGATGTTGTATAAGCTAAGGAAGTTTGCGAGGATATAAAAGTGTGGAGAAAGTTGGTTAGGGTGGATTAAGAGCGTGCATCATAAGCCAACTAACTCTATGATGCAGCAGGCTATAAATCGTAGATTTACACGAAAACTATTGCACTTTAAATGATATTTAGATGAAAACTGCATAGAAGAGGCCGTTTTTGACCATTTTAGATTGGTTTCATAGGTAATTATTGTGAACAAATCTTCATTCTCTCATAATAGGGAAAAACTGTGGTTGTTAACCATAAAATATGTCTTTAGTCCCCCATTATCACCGCGGAAAATCTTGAGTAATCATTCAAATACGAATCCACTGCACACATTTCTGGCTTATCGTGGGTCTTTTCTTTTCCCTTTTACTCCCACACATTGCACGCACACAAATAAACGCAGGTGCGAGCCGGGAGCTGAGTTAGGCCTGCTGTGGTGAACGCTCTGAAGTACAGAGTTGTTTATTGAAATATATATGCACAGTTTCTTGCCTACTGGCTACACCGTAAAGAAACTGCTTGATTATTTTGTATGCATGTGTAGGTAGGTAGGTATGGTATAGGGATATAAGTATGGGTATAGGTATAGGTATGGGTATATGTACCCCTTACCCCTCTCTCCCTCCTATTGTTCCCACTCCTTGGAAACACTTGGTAGATTCATAGGATATATAATGGTAAGATTCTGTTATGTAGTCACATATTACATACTGGCTTAAAGGTGAGCGACGATGTCATAAGTTGATTAACGTTAGAGTATTCTAAATTTCCTTTGGGAAACTTATTCACAATTATCGTTTCTGGATTTATAAAATTTAAACTTATTGATTATTAACATGGAATTCACATCTGATGGACTTAGTATATCTGGGCTCTTAAAGCCATGGAAATATATAAAATCTTTGCATGGTTAGTTCTAACTGTATGGTTTACCTTTGCATTATGATCTCTTTGGGGTGCATTTGGTCTCTGTGTTTTTACTTGATATTTCAGCTTATCCGCCTAATTGATTTTTTTTACCCTTTGGGTACCGGCCATTTGGGATGGTTATTAACTGATATCGTCATTCGTCGGCTCTACTTATTTTAATATTTTGTAGGATTAATATCATCTTGTTATTTATTGGGAGATTATTTAATATTGTTGGTAATGTTTAAATTTTTGTTTGTTAGTTAAATTTGGGGCCGCAAGTCAGCGAGATTGTACTGTAGACTTCGCTTTAGTAATTAAATGTTTGAGCAAGCCGCTTGGCAGCGTCGCTATCAAAACTAATATTTGATGTTTTGGCGGATGATCTCTAATATAGTCCTGTTCAGTTGGGAGGACGATTATTTAATGGCGCTATATTGTTTTAAATTCAACTAATTGAGAGCTGTCAATAAGGGTAGTTATATAATTATTTTATATTTATTAACTTATATCCCTGATTAGTTATTATTGCCTAGGATCTTTGATTTACCTGTAAATTACAACTATGACAGGGCTAAGGATATTAAACTGAGATTTTTATGTAGGTCAATTTAAAATATATTGCATAATATGTTTTGAGTCACATTTTATGGGTGAGAGTAGGTGTCTTGCAAGTATCAAATGTTGATTATTTGTAGCTATGACCGGAGCGAGACAGTCCTGCCAACTTTTCCCATTGGAACTTACCTTTCATTACTTTCTCATATTGTATAATGCCGTTTTTGACTTTAATTACTTTCTATGATTCATAAAACCTGTGTGTGACTATTAAAGCATGTTCATTTCGAACTGATTTTGAGTGCCTAGCGATTTGAGCTGTCTCACTCATCTCCTCGAGCTGTATATGTTTGTTCCTTGAATAAAATAACTCTCTTTTTACTATCCCTGGCTGTTATTTCTGGGTGATGATAGGGTGGAAGGGGGTTACAATAACTAGACATTCACATTAGGTTTACACAATTAAATATTTATAATAATAATAATAATAATAATAATAATAATAATAATAATAATAATAAATAATAATAATAATAATAATAATAGCTTAGTGAGGTAGCTTTTGGTTGAAATATGACGTTTCCAGCTCGAGTATCTGTTTCCATTTTTGTACCTCTACGATCTCTTCACTTTTGTAAAACACATTCATTTACACCCTGTATTTTATAATAAATATATATATAGTATATATAGTATATATATAGTATATATATAAGTTAGTATAAATAAATAAACTTACCAACTTTGTCTAACGTCTTTAAAAGGCTGTCGCACCAATATTTCTGAATACTTGTACCTCATTCTGATTGGTCGCCACGAGGGATGTTATCATATGGGCTCAGCCTATAATAAAGAAGCCTCCTAGCCTGCACTAAATGCCAGAGTACACACGAGTCTAAACATATTATATGATACACACAAAACTAAATTAGAGAGATAAAACTAATAAGTTTGTGACAGGTGATTTATACACATAAACTAGACTAAATTATTGAATTAGCCAACGCGGCAATTATATGTTTCTAGTAAATTTTAATTTATTTCTAAATAGGGTAGATATTATATTCTTCCTTCTTCGTTTGTTAATATCGTTCATTTTGGTAAGAGTACGCCCCAGTTTATTAGTAATCTTCTCTCATAAATAGCTAATTTTAGCAGACTACAGTGAGTTGGGAAGTTATAAAGGGCCATTAGGGTTGTATTACTCTCCCCAGCTCCTCCGCTGATGTATTCGTCCGCCGTAATGGGGGTTAATGTCGTGGATGGCAATACATGAGCATCTTGGTCGAACTCACGTGCAGCGTTGTCGTTCTATGTCACAGAGATATCTGCTGTAGTTTGGAATAACCTCGGGTCTTCTCCTAACACGACAGAACGACTTTGTAATTGTTTAATAGCTACAGGATAGTCAAGTCAGTCATGTTTCTTCCTGTCTAATTGTGGTTCCCGGGTTCGATTACCACTAAGGTTTGAACATTAATCAACGGTGAAATTGGTACTTCCACTAAGTGATGAATTTTTGTTTGGAGGACTGGGAGGGGTGACTCATATATTTACGATAGTTTGCAAGTCGTGTGCTTGTATAGTCAGTTGGTCAGAAAGTGAACCTTGAGTACTCAAACTAGAAATTTAAAAAATGTATAAGCCCATGGGTGGTCGGATTGTATGAAGCATCGCTCTCGTAATATACTAGATTGATCGGTGAGGGGTAAGTTCGAACTTCGATTCCCAGCTGGGTGTTTTGGGAGTGCTTTTATTTATAAACTCAATGAGAGTGTAATACGTATACCCTGGAAGACGGGTGAGAACAAATTCATTATTGAATAAAAAATAACTAATTGTAAGCTATAAATTCTTTGAAACCGTTTGTTGGCTCAAGAATACTTTCTGTAAAACCTGCTGTGTTGGTGCATTAGTTTGCCCTCCAAACTTTGACTCTAGTTCGATTCTCGACCAGATGATCAAGGTTTCCTTTTTATAATTTTTAATTTACTTGCTGATATTTTTTCTATACTCTCTTCAAACTAATACTGGAGAGTTTCCTTGAATTTGTTTAAATTTCATAAGTACCGTAAGGGCTTTTAGACACGTAGCTATAGAGATATTAATTAAAAATAATCATGTATTATTTAGACACGTATTGTCGCTACCCCTCCTACTCCCCGTGGGTAGGTTGTCAGGATGGCTTAAATGCGGAGAGGGATTGTTGGAGGGAGCATTTAAATAGTAGTCCTGGCTTTGTAGTGAATTTATTGTAAATTATACTACAATAAAGGCACATGGCTGACTCACTCACTGGCATTAATTCACTTCCAGATGAGCTAGAAACTTAAAATTTGGCAAACTTATAGCTTCTAGCCTGTAACCGACGGGAAAGTTCCAAAAAGTAAAAAAAAAAAAGTTTAACCCCCGAAAAAAAATATTCAAAATGGTGGAGCTACTTTAAAGTCGGTATGGTATATACAATACAATACCGGTAACTTTAAGTTGTTACGTTCAAAGCAACGCTGTAATTATATTAGTTTACATCTACTTGCAAATAAAACTTACTGGAGGGTTTGGGGGCGAAGCTCCCAACGAGCAAAGTGAGTTATAGTATTAAATGTGATGTAGTCAATTATAATAATTAGTTAAGTCTAAAACAGTCACTATCCCAAGTCAGTCCTTTCAAGCAACATTCCTGTATTCTTACATCGGTGGTCTAACTCTACATTGAACTGGTGGTCCTCAACCGTAAGTTCTACTTCCGTACTCCCTCAATGCCCCCCAGCTCAATCAGCTTCACAAACCCAACTGAACTAGTTTCAATCCTTCTTATAGTTCAAGAGTGTGTATTTATTCCAATTGTTTTAGCTATCAATATATTTTCCTTACATTGGATACATTATTAAAAGTATAAATTGGTGATCACGGAATTGGATATGCCAGGAGTACAATAAATGTAGAATTAAGAATCAAATAACCCCCCTCACATCCAGGTACACACCTTATACATTCCCTAAGTATCTACGTGTTCCAAATCTCAGCTTTATAGGTTTCTTGGATTTGGAGTTTTAGCGTTAACCTACACACAATCTTTTTTTTTTTTTTTNAGGGAGAGTGGAAAACCATTTAGGAAAAACCACCCCCAGTTCACCCGACCGAGATTCGAACCTCGATCTCCCCGTCCTCGAGGTCGAGCTCAACACGACTGGCGCGTTAGCCAACTACGCCACCGAGGCGGGTTTTACACACAATCTACTTTATTTAAATGATTGATGAGGTTAATTCCAAATAAATAATAAAAACAAAGCGAATGAGAGTTCATGATGTTCTATGAGAACTGTAATGTGATTATTATTATTTTTAAGCACCGCGTCTTACTACCCATTACTGTTGTAGGCCTACAGTAGCCCCATGGCTTCTTTGGTGCTGACTGACAGTTCACAGCTGACTTCTGACAGTCAACAGTTAGGTATATACCTAAATTTTGACTGTCAGAAGTGACAGCTGCTAAACACATGTTTTTTGCAGATCATATGGTTCGGCGTAGGGATACATAATTTGGTCTGGTCACTTTTCAAAGTCGTCAGCTGTCCGCTGTAAGCTGTCAGTCAGCACCAAAGAAGCCATGGGGCTACTGTATGTAAGAAGCGCGAATATTTAATTTGTTGATTTAGAAAAATTATATAAAATACCCCGTGTAATAAATGTATAATATATCTAAAATCTATCCAGGTACAAGATATAATTTATAATATGAATACAGTATTTATTGTCAACCAGGGCACCGAGTTATACGCATCTGTGGTCACATGGCTTAAGGCATCATTTTCACAAATGATTGGATTGCTAGTGATGGGAATGTCGGGATAAATTGTATTGAACCCGTTTTTACCTTAATTGCTCCCACTTTTTCCACATGAAATTTCAGTGACATTTTCCTTAATCTTTAAATTCCTTATCAACCTTAACTCAGGACTTTATTTTCGTGAGTTCAAACTCACCCGGGGTTGACAGATTTTTCTTGAGCGATAAAAATTCGTAGCACAACTTTTTTCGGAGGGGAAATAAATTCCATCGGTCTCATGTCGATTGTGGCATGTAAAAGGACCCTGAAAATACCTTTCCCGACAAAATTGGTAGGCCGTTTCGCACTCGCTCATAGAAATTCTAGTGCGTTGATATAATCAGTCGTTTCAGAAAGTGCACGTTAAATACCTCAAATAAATAAAAAAAAATCTACATTCTTTATCCTTACCCTACCTATAGCGCGTAGCCAAGACGGGTAGTAAGAAGCGGTGCACACAGAACATTGACTATAAAACTACCAAGCAGTGCTTCAAGTTATGTAATATGAATTGATGACGTTGCCCATTCTGAGATTTTGAAGCTATTTTGCGAAGCGGGCTGCATTTCAACTTGACACACTTAAGCATTATCACGCTTATATGCCAATGTACAAAATAGAAAGAGAAGGAAGAAAATGAGCAGTTTACCCTGCAAGGCCTCTTGTTTATCTGCTGATAGTACTTACCCTCTTCCTCTGAAGAGTTTACACACTCACTATACTTACTATTAGCGACTTGAAAACACTGACTTGATTTTTAAAATTACCTTTTTCTTGTTTTCTATTCAAGATAAATATGCTTCCATGGACTCTTTTAATCTACATCCTATACAGGCTAGTTTTGTGACCAAGCCAAGTAACCTAAGTTGTAGCTAATTTGTAAAAAAATACGTTTACATAAAAACTACTTCAAGATGAAAATAATTTTGTGACAGTGTATGACTGTTTCAAAAATATTTAAGGAATTATCGTTTTTGTTTCAACGTTATATCCGTAAAGTGCATATTACCCAGACGGGTAGTAAGACGCGGTGTTAATAGACTAATAATAATAATAATAATATAACCGTAAAGCTCGATGGATAAAACCTAAGTTCTCTAACATGAGAAATCCTATCTTGACCTGTCAGACATCACAGTAAGACAACGTCCTTAAACACTTTCAATTAGTGCGCCATGTTGTATAGTAGTATTAATTACAACACTACCAACTACTGAGAAATGTTGTACGGCATTATTACAACACTACTAACTAATGAGAAATGTTGTATGTCATTATTACAACACTACTAACTAATGAGAAATGTTGTATGTCATTATTACAACACTACTAACTAATGAGAAATGTAATATAATATTATTGCAAGACTACCAGCTAATGGACCATGTTGTATGGCATTATTACAATTTAACAACAGTGGCACCATATATTGTATAATATTATCACAACATTATTAGCTAAAGCGCCACCCGCTTCAATGGTCGAATGGTCTAAGGCATCATTCTCATTTTAGACTGGCCTTATAATTATAGGTAGATCGGGGTTCGGATCCCGGCCAGATCTACTGAGGGTGGATTTCCCTAAATTGTTTCCCACTCTCCCTCCATGCAAATACAGGTAGATTACATATAAAATGCTTCCTTCCCTATCCTTGCCTCAGTAGATTATTTATAGAGTAATTATCATATTATAAGCGTACAACCTGAACCTGAAAAGGTAGTAAGATACGGTGATCAAGAACTAATTTATCATGTTGTATAATATTATTACAACATTATCAATTAATGTGCCATGCTGTATAGTATTATTACAACACTATATAAAAAATGCGCCATGTTGTATAATTCCGTCTGACTCGGTTCATAAGTTGCCCTTGCCAAGTAGAAATCATTAACCTCCTCTCCCAGGTAATCTAAGCCCTCAGTAAAGCTCAGGTCACTCACTACTACCATACTGTGTCCTCCGTGCGTGTACATGTGTATGTGTGTACTGGAGGACGTATGTGTATGGAATATATAAAAAAAAAAGGACGTCATAAGCCGTGGGAAAATATCGAACCGACCCAGGTGAAAAGAAGAAGAGAGGCACGTAAGGCTATCACTCTTGCTTATTATTACTACTACAACCCCCCACCTTCCCTTTCCCTAACCCTTCTTTTGCCCCATCACACTACTAATTCTCTTTTACACAACTCCCTCCCCCCATTTGACCCCCCATGAACGCCCTCCTTCCCCCTCTTTGGCGCTTTCCACGTCTCCTCCGTGCGTAAAACTCTCTCTCTCTCATATGATTATTTAGCTCGGTCACCACAAAGTCATATAACATGAGATAAGGTCGATTTTCCTATCCATGTCACATGTCACAGTCAGCCTTGTTGTTTATCAAGGCATGTTAATACGCCGCTTCGTGCTCTGCTTGTGTGGGGCAATATACAGGATGAACCAAAAAAATTAACCATAAAAATTACATTTTATTTTTTATTACATAAATATATCCACCACGTCTTACTACTCATCTGGGCCATCCACATACTAACACTATTGGTGGTGTGGTAACGAGTAAGGTAGAATTGAGAGGAAATGTATCCACATTTGCATGGAAGGAGAGTTGGAAATAATTTAGAAAAAGCAAACCTAAGTATACTCATTCAAAAATCGAACCCCGACAGTTCGGTCACTGGCAATCTAGTGCAGTGGTTCTCAAACTTTTTTTTAGATTGTACCCCTTGACCACGACTAAAAGTTTAATGTACCCCCAAGATAAAAAAAATCCAAATGACAGGTTTAAAATTGTTTTGATCAATTAAAAAAACCAAATTTACTGTAAAATTTCTATAGAAAAGTTTAATATATTTTCGTTCAAAAATAAAGTAAACATAAACACAATATTTCAAATCAAATTGTTTTATTGTAATTCTGGAGCAGTGGCGCAGGAACTTTGTATTTGGGGGAGAGGGGTGAAAATAATCATGTGCCTTTATAGAGGATAACATTTTTGGGATTAAAAAAAGACCAGGGGAATATAATACTGCTGTCCCTCACACTACGCGAGTGATTGGTTCTGATAAATAATCGCGTAGTACGAAAACGCAAGTGAATTGATTTTAACATGGGTGATATAGGGATAACTCCAAAAGAAAAAAGTAAAGAAAAACTTAAAACTTGTAAATGAATACAATTTTTATTAATTTATCTAACTAGTACAGTACTACAGGTAGCTTACACTTATTGTCAATCTTCAATGCCCTGAAATTTGTACACAAATGCTATTTTTAATAAATCTATCTAATTGATACAATGCTACAGGTACTAATACTGTTACTCTTCAATCGCATGATAAATTAATTGGATCTGGCAATTCTGGATTATCACTCTCTTGCTCTCTTGAAGGTCCTGGGACGGTAGGCTCTTGCTTTCTTGAAGGTCCTGGGACGGTAGGATATTGCTTTCTTGAAGGTCCTGAGACGGTAGGCTCTTGCTCTCGTGAAGGCCCTGGGACGGTAAGCTCTTGCTTTCTCAATGCTCTGGGATGGTAGGCTCTTGCTTTCTTAAAGACCCTGGGACGGTAAATTCTTGCTCTTTTTAAGTCCCTTAGACTATAAGCTCTTGCTCTCTGGAAGGTCCTGGGACGGTAAGCATCTGCTCTCTTGAAGGCTCTTGTCTGACAGCTCTTGCTGTCATGAAGGCCCTGGGTCGTTAGACTGAAGATTTTCCACTTTTTTGATGAAATGGTCAAGACTCAGCTGACGGGCAGCATTCTTCCTCTATATAGTCTCTATAGAGTTCTTTGTAGTAAGCCAAATAGCTCAATCTCGCTGGCAACTTTGGCACTTTTATCCATGTTAAGATGATTCTCTTCAATGATTCTAATTGCATTTCCAATGTGCTTAAGAAATCAGCAATTTGTTTTGTTGAAGTTGTTTGATCAAGCTCAACAGGATAGAGCTCTTCTTCTTCATCCTTTATGCCGTTCCCCATTTCTAGAAGATCTTAATTGGTGAGTTCTGTTGAGTGGGATTGGACCAATTCATCCATATTTGCCTGGTCTACCTACTCAAATTCAACATCTTGCTTTGCAACGATGTCATGTCTTGAATTGGAAAGCTCGTGTTCAGGATCAAAATCATGAGAATCAGAAACGTCAGGCCAAATAATTTTCCAAACTCCCTTCATACAGGACTGTATAACTTCTACCCCTGCATCTCCAATATTGTCAATACCACCCCCATAAAACCAAACAGTACAGTAAAGATTTTTGTCTTCACTGGAATGTACGCGTCCAAGATCACGTCCCCATCGCAAAGGATGACTGTGAAATTACAGTCAACCATGCACTATTTATCTATTTTTAATCACGTTATAGTGAAAACGCGTAAAGTGAGATCGCGTATAACGAGGGATACCTGTATTTAACGGTCCCATTGTGCATTTTTCTCATTTATTTTAGTCACGCTTAACAACGGAACAAAACGAGGAGACAAAAAATAAATTATTTTAAGTCATCAACATTCAAAGATAGTTTCATAGTAACTAATTTAAGTCATTGATGGTTAATACCGTAATATTCACTCTCTTAATACTGCTTCCTATTGGTTATAGAGCCCTATAATTCACTGATTACCATTATTTGAGATATCCCCTCATCTGGTTTCTATCAAATAAATGTCTTATGGTCATTGCTGGCTAAAAATGGAGTGGATTTTAAAAATTAACATTGCTGCTCTTCTGACACAGCCAACTAGCTGATTGTAAACGTTTGGATGATTTATAATTTTTTAAAAATAATTCTACCTCGTCACAGATAAGTAAGAAACAGACTCTCAACCTTACGGGGGTACCGCTGCGCTCCTTTTGTCAGCTTGAGTCCTTCAGATGGGGTGCTAGTGAGCGTTAGTTTAGGGCAGTATTTTCAAAGTTTTTTAGCATAAACATTTATTTGGCCAACATAAATAAAATATTTCATCTATAGAAACATAGAGCTTAATTTTACGCACATGCTAATCTCAACAATTCTTTAATATCTGTCAAGGGTGTCCTGGAATTTAGTGACAACTTTTTCTCTTAATTTAAAAAGTTTGTCACCAAATGCCGCTATGCTCATGACAGACATTCAAGAACTCTTAAGATTAGCACGTGCAGAAAGCTAAACTCTATGTTTCTATAGAAGAAATATTTGATCTATTTTTGCCAAAAAATGTTTATGCTATAAAAACTGCAAAATTAATGCACTAAACTGGCGCTCACTAGCACGCCACCTTCAACACTGGGCTTCGCTAGTGTCACTGCTGGGTAATCATAGTACTAACCACAGCGATCCTAGTGGTGAAGGACTCAAGCTGACAAAAGGAGTGCAACCATTTTAACCTGGAGGTTGAGTATCTGTTTATATTATGTGTCTTTGACCACGTCTCATTATCCGTTATGCACAAAATTATATCAATTACTCTAATGGGCTATGGATAAGTAAGGTAAGGTAAGGAAAGTTAGAATCATTTAGGGAAAGCCCACCTTTCAGTGATATTTGAACCACGACCTCTCTGACACCGGTGAACCAGACTAGATGAACATGATGTTTAGGCCGCGTGCCCTACGGCGCGGGTGGTTTCTAATTACACGTTTGTTGATGCTGATGTATGAGGAATTCTTCAAGCTCCTGTTAAAAGTTGTTGCTTGCGCGAGTCACAAATATCGCGTGATTCTGAGGAAGGTTCTCCACTGGGTACGATTTATTGCTACTAACAAGTGGAGTTATCACGTTCGGCTTTATAACATTTTTGATACACCTGAACACATTTTGTTTTGTTTCTTTCCTCTGATATCTTTAAGGTAGATGTGGGTAGCAGTACGCAGTGTATTTCCTCAGTAATTGGTAGAAATGGAAAAAAAAAATTAAGAGTGAAAGATTATTGTTTTTCGAAAGTTGTGTGTTTCAGTTTTGGCAGACCATATAAAATACTTTGATAAACTTTTTTTTATATAACAGCTAAGAAGTAATTGATGACATTTGGATTTCAATTTGAAGAAATTCAAGGTATTGGTAAGAGATTCAACGTCAAAAAACATGTAGCAGATAATTATTCGATATCATATTTTTGTAGACGTCGGGGTTTGCACACTTTATTCCCCTCAACAGTGCAGTGTCATGGAGCTCAACTAGACTCGAGTTAATATTTATTTTAATAATCTGAAGATGGTGTTGGGTGATAAAAAAAATTTGAACTTCGACGTATATATAATATGGAGGAAACAGGAACGTCAACCTTAGCAAAAATAACTTAAAAAAAAGGGGGAGGTGGAGTTAGAAAGATTTTATGAAAATATCAACAGTTGATAAGAGTTGAAATATCGTCTTTAATTCAATGCATAGTGCATAAGCCTTTCTGGTCAGTTCTTGTCATTGACCTTGAATTTTTCAGTAAAATGATTTAGATGATCCTATGGTTACTTAACTTCTAGTATCGGGCTCAGTCTACATGGTCACGGAGATCATTCTTGACTGGTTGAAGCATTTCTTCAAGTATGTGAAGCCCACTGAAGACAATTCAGTTCTTTAGTTGCTGGCTTACCATTCCTCTCGTTCTTCACATGATATCATAACCTTACTATATCAACCACCACATGTAATCCCCCACTCCACATTTACTGGGCCATGTAGTTTTCGCTCCATTCAAACAAGGCACTATAAAGTACTAGGAGTAAACAAGGGGATTGCTACACATCTAGGAAGAGTTGTCACGACACATCAAGTTGCTGAGCTGTTCCACCTCTGCAACTATGAGGCTAAAAATCATAAACAAATGTATAGAGTAAATATTAGCAACTGGTTTTTCACCCCTTTAATCCCGACATTTTCACTGATGAAGATTCTATGTATAGTAAAGTAATTAAAAGAGAATGTGATGACGAGGAAAAACTAAATAAAGGTATAACGCAATAAGGCTCTGGAGATACCGTTGGTGCTACTCGTATCGTTCATGTTCACTTTGAGTGCTAATTTACACGGAAATAATTTTTTTGACTTAATTTCTTCCGAAACTACACCTTATGCTGATATCATACCTAAATACTTGAGAAAATTTCAACTCCCGCAGACACCTTTCTAGATAGTTCCTAAAAGCATCCAAAGTCCAAAATATTCCAGGGGAAGGCTCCTAGACCTCTATTTACTAGTCCCTGTTTACACCACTATTATAATCATCATCATCATCCTCAGGAGCTCTGTCTTACGACAGGTCAATTCCTTTTGTCAACGTACTTGACCATCAATGCGTCCTGACCTCTGCCTCCTCTTTCAACTCTTAAAATTTTCTTCTTTCCTACAAGTCATCGAATATTTGAAACAACTTTCTTCCTAATATCCTCTTTCCCTCAACCTTTCCTTCTATGACGTCGGGCAGAAGACAGTTACTCCTAATAATGTGTCCGATCCACATTGCTTTGTACCAAAGAATCACATCCAAAATGGTTCTCTTCTCGCCCAAACTTATTAGGACTTTATTTGTCCCCCTGATTGTCCATATGATCTTCTCAAGTCATCTCCAGCACCACATTTCAAAGCTCTCCGAGTTTTTTTTTCCATCTTTCTGAGAGTCCAAGTTTCTGCTCCATACAGAACGATGCTCCAAATGTAGCATTTCATCAGTTTCTTTCTCATTTCTAAGCTCAACTTACTGGCCAGCAGTAATTTCCTTTTGTTGAAAACTACTATTGTTATTAAATATTTAAGCCCCATCAATATTTAAATATTGGCTACACCAACTGGTTCTCGCTAACTAGAGACACTATCCAAATAAATAACAAATTAGCATCTAAACTATGGCAACAATAAAAATAATAAAGATTGATTTATTCAAATGACTATTAGTCCATATTTATTCTAGAATCTTGCTGTAGGTACATTATATTGTTAAACTGGCAAGACAATCCCGTAGTGCTATTACTGCTAGATTGTGCATTCACAGCCACTGCCCCTGCGCTGGACTTGACCGTCATTTGTCTTCGACCGTGACGTAGTTTGAGGAGTTAGTTGAATACTTAGTTTTATCCAGAGTGTACCTCCTCCTGTATCTGTCTTTGTGTCGTCCATCTAGCGGCCCTCCCTCCTACTAAATAATGGACGGGAGATTGATTGTTTCTACCATTTACTGATATATATTGGGTTTACACCATATATCACATGAACTTGACACAGCCAGCGAACTGTTTTAAATCGCTTTAAGGTCTTTTAGTTAAGAATGTACTTCTCCTTATCTTTAAAGGGAGGTGTTTTAAGAATTTCTTTAAATAGTAATTATATCGTATGTCATAAAAAATGTAAGACAATTTAGATAAAAGGGGTAGAAAAAAATAAGAATCAAACTGTAAGACAAAACAAAAAAAATCCGCTTGATTAGCTATTGAAAAACTAATATTAAACAAAGGCGAGTGACACAATTATTTAAGACGTGGATGTATCTATATTTTATATTCTTAAGTAATGCTATACGGAACGCGAATATGTTATGAAATCACAAGGTAAAACTACCTTTAATGTAAATTTGTTTATTTTCTATTTGATCGTTTGTATTTATAATGTTATTTATTAACTTTAACTAACGAGATAAGTTTTAGCTATTAATTTTCAATATTCACATTCAAATATCTTGATTCATTAATAGTTGAACTATAATACGATAGACGACTTTGTGAATAAAATTTATATTTGGTAAGCACCATTTTTTTGTGTGTGTGTGTGTGTGTGTGTGTATCGTATCTTACTGTCCGTTCGGGATATCCGGGTATTTACACTAATAAAGTATGGATGAGGGAAGTAACATTTTAGAGTAAATCTACCCACACTTATCTGGAAAGAGGGTGTAAAACCATTTATGAAAATGGCCTTCAATACACCCAACTAGGATTTAAACCCAGAGCTCAACTTCATTGAAAATCCAGTTTATAGCGAGAGTGATGTATTAGATTAGACCATGGTAGCTCCCAAGTGGGTTTTGAGCATATAGCCCAAACGGGTAGTAAGACGGCAGTGCTAAAAAAAAAGTAGGCCCTTTCATTTTAAGTTTCAAATCGTAAATCATACACTTACACGTCTTAAATCTTAATTTTTATCGCGTAAACCAATCTTATTCTATATAACCAATTATTGACGTCTATATTATTTAAACATAATTTATAAAACTATATATTACATGAGCTGGAACATTACTTACACAAATGCCAGCCTCTTGGTCTAGTGGTCAGCATTTTTGGCTACCAATCTAGAGGTCCTGGGTGTGATTCCCGGTGCTACCATAATTTAGGTAATTTTTCCGAATGAGAATCGGTCATATGGTTGCCATAGTCTGGGTAATTAGGCTTAAGGGAGTATGGCCCAAAATTAATAATATTCTATATATATAATATATTATATATAAGTAGGTCTTCTTGAATCAGTGTATTAAATATAGATTAAATGTATATATTAAGCACAGTGTTTACTCAAAGCTTGAAATTTTGGCATATTATTTCAATGAACCTTCAATTAATTGCGTAAAAATATTGCCAAATAGATACAATATTCAATCATTTTATATACTTAAACGTGTGTAATAAATTGGGGAGGTAAATCAATTAATGCCAACTTATTTTAAATTATAATGTTATTTCATTCAGATTAATATTGAATCTGAAACTCATGAACATTGAAACGAGCTGATTTGCTTCATATTTCCCCCCCGGATTTTGAAAATATATCTGATACAATCCCGCAATAGCCGAAACAGAACGGCCTGGTCAGAGCAGAGCAGACAACTCATCCTTTCTCAATCCAAGCCACTAGCTGTCTGTACTTGAAACCATAAGTCTGTCGCCAGTAGTTTTGGCATGTTTGTAAGCTTATCGCCCTAACCCATCACCATCTCTCTGTAGGGATTGTTACCTGGCTCTCCACTGTTTTCAAGTCAGCGTAGCAAGTGCAAGTCCACTTCAATCCATACAATTTTAATTAGTGGATAACTTGTTATTTCTGCGGCAATATTACCTACTGAGCAAATGTCCGAAAACACTCAAGAAGCTACCAATAAAATAATAAAGAGGGCTTATGAGAGTTTTTCGCGGAAGGATTCACGTGTTAACACGATGCAAGATGTCTTCTTAGGGCTCCTCATGACATCTGACCCTTGCATCTCATGTCTGAGGAAATATCCGCAGAAAAAAGTAATATCTCTAGCACGTGAGGCAGTAGAACTCTTGATACATCCTACAATAGTGCCAACCAATGATAATCCAGATATTTCTGACGAATCTGATTTTGAAGATAATGATGATGAATGATTTAACTCTATAAGCTTATTGACAACTATTATAAAGTATTTACTGACTTTTTAGTTTTAACTTGCTTTTTTTTTATAAAATTTTGACTTCAGATTTGTAATCAGCGACTTCAAAGCCCCCATCAAATTAAGTTTTGATTGAATTCGATATATTTTTTTTTACTTTCATGCCTACCATATTTATTCCACAATTTTTTTTTAATTTGGGCTTCAGATTCGTAACCAGCTATCTCAAAAAAACCCATATATCAAGTTTCGATTAAATTTTATGTTTTTACTTTCATGTCCACCATATTTGATCCGCCATTTTTTATTATTTTTTTGTTTTGATATCAGATTTGTGACCAGTGACCTCAAAAACCTCATAATACCAATATTTTTATATCAATCAAAGGAAGCCTTCTTCATATTTTGGGCATGTGTTTGGGATTCCACCCCACTGTGTGTCTATCTATCCACCTTTTCTTCTCAATTCTTCTTCAGTACAACATTTCAAACATCTCCAAGTATTTCTTTCGCGTCTTGCTAAAAGTCCAAGTTTATGCTCCATACAACGCGATTCAAATTAAATACCTCAAATTAATTTTTTTTAAAAAAGGACTTGTATCCCACTATTTGGCGTTGAAAATATTTTAATTATATCCAGTGAGTTCTTTTAATCACTATAATATTCACCGTTTTCTATATTTCACAGCCTGGGAAAATTCGTCATCAAAGCAGACGTCCCTTTTCCTTTTTTCAGCAGATCCTAAAGTACTCTATAGCACTGCCTTTTTAAAGCTATCGTGGATCCCAATCTTTATTTATTTCCACGCTAATTTATATGCTTTCATCAAGTGATTGTAACAAATTACTTATTTATACCTTGATTTAATACTCGAGTCTAACTGCCTTTATCTTCCCGATTTTGTTTATTTAATTTATTACAATATATTCTGTTTCTTTGCTAAAGATAGCCTTATCTTACTGTTACTCTCACCAAATAATGATCTTAGTTGATAAATAGTAAATACACATTTATAAGAACAAATATATGTGATACTAGTGGACCTCTATACCTATCCAATAAAACATAATCAATCTAATTGTTAGTTGTCCCATCTGGAGAATTATAGTTATTTTACATGTTATCTTATGTCTAAGATAGGTAAATTACTTTTATTATTAATATTATTATTATTATATTTCTATATATAGAAAAATATTATCCTAGTTTAGTTATCATTACCATACCCTAATTTTGGTTGGAAAAACAATTTAGATAATTCTTAACATATTTCTTTAAAAGCAACATTTATAAAGTTTTAGGGCCTACTATATTATTTGTGTTATCTTAGAGATATTGTTATATCTAGCTGCAGATACTATGACTTGATGTATGAATTTATTAAAATGGTTTTAGTAACTTAAGTAATTATCAAATACTGTTCTTCCTACCAAAATTAGGGTATAACTTCGTGCAAGTTATGTTTTTCTATTACTGGCTTGAAAAGAACCCCTGGCCCTAATTTTGGATTAAAATATGCTATAGATTTGTTCATGAAGTATTTTAAAAACTATAAACACACTATTATTTGAAAAGGACTGCGATGATATTATATAATATACAGTTTTATCTACTTTTTACATTTACTCATAAAAAAGTATCATTAAATCCTCTCAAAAATATAAAACAAAGAGAATGTACTAAAAGAAATTAAGATTGAAAATAGAAAAAACATGTGATTTCAAATCCAAAAATTCACTGAAATGAAGAATGAAGCTACAAGAAAAACGTCTGGTTCATCCAAAAATGCACGAGAATAATTTCAAAATGAAATAATCAACCAAAAATATTTAACAACAAAGGAATACAAATGTAAAAATAAATAACGAAACAAGGAAGTTTCGAAAACTGGAATCTGTTCTAGTCTTTTAGTCTTTTTTGCTGAAAAGTTCTAGCCAGGTAGCAAGACGTGTGCCGTGTAGGGTGTAACTTATTACATGACTATTCAGTGACGTGTCTCAACTTACTTATAGAACTTAAACTACATTCAAGAGAACTAGATGATATTCTGCGACTATCACCAGGCGTATTCTACTAAATTACTCGAATTATGTAAATCCTAAATAACATAAAGTTAGGGTTTTCAGGAATCTGGAATGTAATCCTATCATTAAGCTCAAACTTATTGCTTTTAATTATCTGTACACTATTTGATGCGAAATTTAAAATAATAATTATAATCTAATTTAATAATTTTTGGGGTAAGATGTGACCCCCTGGAATGTGAGGCCCGGGACAGTTGCCCCCTTTGCCCTCCCCCCTAGACGTGGCCATGCTCAACGCACACTGTCAGGATTCGAACCAATCAGATTCCTGACATCACTGGTAAAAGACAGAAGTGGAAATCGTCAAACCAACCTTGCAGGATTTTGTGTTAATTTGTGCCAGTCTGATTTATTTTATCTGCCCCACGTTTCAATACCTGTCTGGGATTATTTGCGCATTCATACTAATGGTGTAAGCATGAAAAAAATAAGATCGAAAGTAAATGTACCAAAAATTTCTTAGAGGGAAAGAGCTGTAAACCATGTAATGAAACCCTACCCTCAATTGGCCGGGGTTTGATCCCTCACTTCCATATCGCTGACAAATAATATCATACAAGGTCGACACCTTATCCCGCATGTCCAACGATGTGGGCTAGTGTGATCACCTAATGAAACAATACGAACCTAAATTTTCCTAGAGTGAAATGGTAGATCAAGATATATATACACAAAATACTGATCTTTATACAGACCATGCCTACTACCCGCAGGTACGTATGCAGTAGGGGTGATGAGGGGGATATATTCTGCC
>CABFWO010000019.1:24716-40782 GCA_902155825.1 Timema genevievae
AATAATAATAATAATAATAATAATAATAATAATAATAATAATAATAATAATAATAATAATAATAATAATAATAATAATAATAATAATAATAATAATAATAATAGACCAGGAATGTCAAACTTGCTGCCCGCGGGCCGCGTGTGGCCCGATCCATGATTCTGTGCGGGCCGCGGACCTTTTAAGTAAACAACATACAATGTGGCCCAATTCATCTTTTTGAAAACGTTGTAGGAAAATAACATTTGAGACTATGACATTTTGTAAATAGGTAATTATTTGTTGAAATCTAGTATGTGAGGTTGGTAAACTAGATTTTACTCACACCAAAGATCGACCCCCAAAATTGTTTGAATTTGCGCAACAAATATGTGCAATATTTGTCAGCACACAAGTGTGTTTGAGCTCATGAAAAGGAACGAATACTCAAGCGATAACAATTACCGATATGGCATTTGTCATCTATTTTAAACGTGAGTTCAGCCAGAGATCTTAAGCCACTCAGACATTTGATATAGACAAAAATTCAAATTTTTGGTAAATAGTAGTAGTAATTTTAAAATTGAGATTTTTCTATTTAAGATGGTGACAATATTGAACTTTATGAAATGCGGCCCCTTCATTAATTTCAATGCTCAATGTGGACCTTATCATTAAACGAGTTTGACATGCCTACTTTTGACCAATCATATAACTATTCTTAAGAATACTGTGCTAGTTAAAAATAAATAATGAGGAGTCCTAATGTATTAAAATTGGCGCCCAATTCTCAGATTGTTGGTTGAAACCGAGATAAATTGCTCTGACCAGATAAAGGTAATAAAACCTCGTTCATGTACTCCGTAAGCTTTTACAGTCTCGAAGTTATATCCTTTTGATTTTTACTAATGTACGCACATTCCGTATCCTCAGCCACGTCATCTCGTGTTTTTTTTTTAACACCGCTTCTTACTACCCGTTCAAGTTATACGCGTATGTACTAATTACGCTAATGGTTTTAGGAATTAAGTAGGCTATATTCAGTGGAAGTGCTCACGCATTTGCTGGAGGGAGAATGGGAAACCATTTTGAAAATAACTCATCACGCCCGACCAAGATTTGAACCTAGATCTCCCCGTCACCAGCAGTCTAGTCTAGTGCGAGACTTGCGCCTCAGACCATGTGGCCATCGATGCAGGTTTACAATCCTTATTGATCTTCACATTATTTCAAAAGATAGGCCTATATATTCTGTTGGTGTGGGATTAGGGTCATTTGAATAGAATCAAGATATATATTTAACATGATAAACAATTTCACTTTGTTCTATAATATAAATAGTTCCTCTTGTCCTAAAGAAACACACTTGAGGAAGAAGAAATGTCAACATTTAAGTAGTTTAGTTTTGAATATTGACCGAACGTGCAAGTATTATAACAAATTAAACACTAGATGGAAATAAATATATTTAAAAAATAATCATATGATTTATATTTTACTATAAAGAAAAAAATTTAGATACGAGAGCATTGAAACTAGTCCAATTATACACATGTAGGTCTCATAAATTGTCAAAAATATACTACTAATTCGTATAAACAATGTTCAGAGAAACAGTTATACTCCATTCACGGTAGGAACTACTCTCTGAAAGGTCTTTTTTCCTACCAATATCCTACTATATAATATATTTCTGGTAGGGAAAAAGGCCTTTCAGAAAACAATTCCTACGCTGAACAGACTTTAACGGTTTGAATTATGTTCAAAAAAACTGTTAAAGGACTGAATTCTGTTGAGAAAAACAGTTAACAGGATGAATATTGTTCAAAGGAACAGTTAACAGGTTGAATATTGTTCAAAGGAACAGTTAACGGGCTGAACACTACACAGAGAAACTGTTGACGGGTCCAACACTATTCAGAGACACAGTTGATGGCCTGAACAATCTCCAGTAAAGTATAGGTATGTGACACGACTTACAATATCCTTGATGCGAAGGGAAGCTGCCACGTGTGAGGTCTATTGCTTGTTCAGATGAGTGTACTCGAAACGCTGCTGAACGATCCATTGGACGCGGCAAGCAACAATCCAGACATTGTTCCGCCATATTTGTTTCTTGACGGTTTCACTGTTTGTTACAAAGTAAGGGAGAAATTTCAAACACTTTTGGACCTTCAATAAACAATTATTTTTTTTCTAAGAAATTTTATTTTTTGTTTTTCAATTCCATTTAGACATTTTTAAATTTTATCAAATAATATTGTCATGTAAGTTAAAGAGTCCACCCAGCCTTTAATATGTGTCATCATTAGGTTTTAAATTAGGTCTAATCGAAGAATGTATGGCATATTTTGATACTAGAACTCAGATCTTTATACGAGTAATGCTTACATTCATTTCAACAATAGGAATAAAATTGCCGACTACAGGGAGATTAGGGTAGAACTAGCCCACCTCGGTGGCGTAGTTGGTTTTGTGTTGAGCCAAACTGCCGAGGACGGGGAGATCAAGGTTCGAATCTAGGTCGGGTGAACCGGGGGTGGTTTTTCCTAAATTGTTTTCCATTATACCTCCACGCAAATTTGGGTTCACTTCCTCTGTACTCAACCTTCCCAATTTCTAACCCATTAGCGTAATTAGTACTTAAGTGTATAACCCGAACGGGTAGTAAGACGTGGTGCTAAATACATTTTAAAAAAAGGATATAATTCTGGTTGGGTGTAACCGTGGTTCCATACTGGGTTGCTATAATTTTTAACTAAAGAGTTTTTCATTTTCTCTCCAATCAAATTCGGGTACATTTTCTCTCAATTTTACCTAACTTATCCCTCCCACCCTTCCTCTTTAGTCAACAATCCTAAGGATGGTGTAGTGTGATTTATATCCCTGCGGAGCTGGGCATGCACCCAGCCCTTCGTCCGGTTAGTGATTCCTGCACCATCTGGTAAAAATCCCATGTACTAGGTGAGTTCAAGAAGTGGCAGTTCCCCGTTGCCTTCCACACTGAATTTCTATGAGCAAGCGTAAAAGGGCCTACCAACTTTTCCGGAAAGATATTTTCACATACCTTCCAGGTTTATTTTACATGTCACAATTGACATGTGACCAACGGTTTTACTTCCCCTCCGAAGGAAGTTGTGCTACATATTTTTATTGCTCAAGAAAAATCTGTTGACGTCAGATTGGTTTCAACCCACGAACCCCGTGGCCTGAGGCACCCCAAGACCAATGAGGTCGACCATGTAGTATATATAGGGGCCTAACCCTAAATATAAAATTACATCATACATTAATTGCATAGCTTAAAAATTAAACTAGGGCCCGCTATATGCAATTAAATAAAAACTGTTCAAAGTATGTACAATTTAAAAAATAAATACAACCAAACGTATTTCGACTAAACTCTGTTTTAAACTTCATAGCCAACCCTCAAAACTTTTCCCCGCAAGTTCTCACGTTGTGAGTGACTTTTTTAACCAATTCTGAAAAACACTTTCTCTTTTCATGAACTTATTATCTTATTTAATTGTGTTTATGATTTTAACGCAATATGTTGTAAATCAACAATAAGTTATTCGACTTGAGTTGGACGTTTATCTTTTGTTTACTTGTTATAGAAAGGGAAGAGAGTTGAATATATATGTCACCGGCAATGTGTGAAATCCAGGCGTTCTATAAAATGCCTAGGCTTTCTATATAATGCCATAGTGGTTTTAGCAAAGTATGAAATAAACTAGTTTTGCTGTTGTATTTCATACTTATTTTCAAATTCTTTGTCTTTTTTGAGGTCCCGGAATATGTTATCATTTATCAATTCTTTTATCCAGTTCTATGTAAGTCTTGCGCCGTTTTCTTGAAGGTTCACCTAATTCCTAGGATTTAATTTGGTCAGGTTAGGTTATTTTAGGATAGGGTAGTTAGGTAAGAATCTACAGGTTTAGCTAGAGTAGCTGGACAATTATTATGGTTCCAAGTAGATTTTTCAAGCTACAATGTAAAATAAACTCTACATTTCATTTAAACCATTTTAAATCAAATGTAATAATACATACAGCCTACATTTAATGTTAACCTTATGTAATACAAATGATTTGCATTTATAAATAAAAAAGTGTTCACTGTTATAACAATGTTCATTATTTTATCTGCCTATATCTTGTGTGATCCAAGGTACAAGATCCAAGGTACATAATGGTCTTGTACCATGGATCATTTGTATAGCTTTTAAATAAACTTTAATACAAAATTCTGGAATAAGATATCAACGTTTAAATTGACTGATAGTTATAGTAAAATATATGTTTATTATGGGGGGGTTATTTGATTTAAAAAAATTAAGAAAACAACTATTTAATAGAATTGTTAAAAAGTGATCCAAGGTACAACAGTCTCCCCTACTCTTATCATACAGAGCTCTAAATGTGGCTGAGCGTGGAAGGGGTCACAATATATTATATTATTTCTTTCAACGTCACCTGTTGGCTGTGAGGGTGGATAAAGAGAAAAGGAGAAGTTTAGTAAAAACGTCAGAGGAACTTTTTCCAGGGTTGAAAACACTAGGGGTCCGGCTGGAGGGATTTTTGTTATTAACTAACTACTCGTATTAACTATCGTTAGTTTTATTTGATTTGTGTGTGTATAAATTCATTCAACGCTAAGAACCATTTAATCTCGTGCGATTCTTTGTTATGTACCTTGCTTTATCTATTTTCCTGTGTGCTCATTTTTTGTCACCGCGGCTCACGACCCGAATGGGTTACACGCCTATGTACTAATTACGTTAATGGGTTATGGATGAGGCAGGTTGAATTTAAAGGAAGTGTACCCGCATTAGTGGATAGATATAGATAAAGAGAGAAAGTGGGTAGTAAAAACCACCCTCTATACACTTGGCCAGGATCGAACTATGATCTCCCCGTCATCGGCAGTCTAGTTTATTGCGAGTGTGACTCCTTAGACAATGCGGCCACCGAAGTGGTTCGCACGTATAGGGTCTACTAATTATGATAATGTATTAAGGATGAGGAAGGTTGAATTTTGAGGAAATATGACCACGTCACGTGGAAAAAGAGGGGAAAACCATTTAGGAAAAAACACTTGCCGCACCCAATTGGAATTCGATTCCTGATCCCCTCGTCATCAAAGGTTCAGTCTATTAAGGGATTGACACCCTAGACCAGGGGTCCCCAACCCTATGCCCGCAGTCACCATAGCGCCCGCCGAGCCTTTTGTATCTGCCCGCCACTTTTTGATCACAGCTGAAAAGTTCTTGACTAATAATTTTAATCTGTCACTTTTCCGACAAAAATCAAGTTTGTGCTTATCTCCAGGTAACAATCCCTCCCTCTCATTCCTCTTTCTTTGCCGGCTCATTTACAAAGTGTACTTTTACTCGGAACTACAATTCTAATAGTTTCAAGATGAAAGGTTTTGCTTTTTCCTAATCTCCAAGACCTGCCCCTTCCATCATTCTCCCCACACTCACTAATACCATGGTAATACTTCCTATTTCCTTTGTAAATATCTTGACATGAGTCTACCCAGCTTTGTTGCCGAATAAACACTGAGTAAATATATATTTTAAAAATGTACCTAAGCACCAAAATGGTGGTGAGTAGTTAAATATTTCCTTGCGTCTTTATTTTGGTCTTGTTAAAACTGTAAATAAAGGAGTATTTTCTTATTTATTGACATTGACTTTTGGTTTGGTAAAAATTGTTTCAATTGTTTAGACTGGTTTTGGATTAACTTTTCTTGTGTATCATTTGTGTTATTTTATAAACGAATTTTAAAAAATATTTTTAAATTTTAAACTCACAATTCTTTTTAATAATATATATTTGTGTGTGTGTTATTTGCATTATGAATTATGTTCGGCTATAAATTTAGTTGAAAAAGTGTTTGGTGCCCGCCGCACTACCGTTAGTTTTTAATGGGCTTTAAGGTACAAAAAAGGTTGGAAACCTCTGAGTTAGAGCTTAGACCAGTGGTTCCCAAACTGTGGTTCGCGAACCCCCTGGGGGTTCTCCATGTTGTGCTCAAGCAAAAACTCATGACGTCAAAAAATCAACGTTTTGGTCTTCAAACCTAAGTAATTTTTTACAATTGCCTATTCTTCTGAGTTGAAAGTATGTCTTTCTGTCTGGAACTTGCATGAACATTGCCATGACTGCAACTGATCTAAAAAGCTAGCATGCCCTACCATAGACTAAATAAAAACTAAGAATTTACCTACATAACTTAGAAAATACTAAGCGTTCGAATTAACTTAGAATTTACTAGGGGTAGTATATTCTAAAACTTTTATTCACATAAAAACTAGGAAATAATTGAAAAAAAGCTTAGTACAAGCAAATACTAGTTTTTATTCACTTCACCCATTATATTTGGTGGGGTGTCCCAAAGTACCTACCTAGCTATAGTAGGCTAATTTAAAGGTATTAAACATTTTGATTGCAATTAATAACTAGATTTCATAAAAATTAGGTATAAAATTAAATGTGTCGCTATTAACATTTACCAATTTACCAGGGGGTTCGTGCAACTCAGAAGTTTGTGAAAAGGGGTTCGCGAGTCAAGAAAGTTCGGGGAACCGCTGACTTAGACCATTCGACCACCGAGGCGAGGAGAGTGGAATTGTTACTCAATGGGTTTGTTTTAAAAAAAAGGAGTAATTAGGGTTGGATCAATTCTTTCATCATCCTTCTGTGACAAAAGTATTTTTAAACCAAGATCGTTTCATTATTTTTTTAGAAATATCCTTGCAATCCTACAGGTTTTCCGGCCCTCCCTTCTTCACAATTCTACATACGCCACTGGGATAATTTTTACACCTTATTTTGTTGACTTTTTTTTTATAATTATTTATTTTACAAAACGCGGTTTAAAAATTACACTACCGTGCAATGGGCTAAAAGATTAAACACCCTTTCGTCCATTCCACAAACATTTTCCCCTCCTTTTCATTTAGACTTGATAGGTGACCTGGCGGTCTAGGGGTAAGGTGTCGGACCTCTGTGCTGGGGGTCCGGGTTTCAATCCCCGGTCCCGGCACAGATTCATCTGATTGCCAAACCCTTCCTTCACCTCTGACAAGACGTGTATTAATCACAACTTGTGAATGTGTGGAATGCCAGGCCCTCCACCGTGGTTCGGATTCCACGTTAAACTGTAGGTCCTCCATTTCATCTCACAATCACCCTACCATTACACATTAGCGTAAGTGCGTATAGCCCGAACGGGTAGTAAGACGCGGTGCTAATAATAATAATAATTTAGACTTGAAGAATAATTTGTTTTTGTGTTGGTCAGAGTACACACGTTTTATATCAGTATGATCATCTACACTTTCATTACTGTAATTAAACCTCCACCATTTCACGAATTATTAATTAACTAAATTAAAAATTTGTCTAATATTAATACACATTTCAAGATACACAAAGATAATGCTCAACAGTCAACTTACCACTAGAACTAATTGTCTCAAACACTTCCCTCGACGCAAGTATTTTCAAAACTTAAAAGGTGAAATTTGTACCAATGCCAACAATCAACAAGTCTGTTTGATGGAGGGGTTGTATGTAATGTGGGATAACACGACGATTATTTAGATTTCTGTAGAAAGGATTGAGGAGAAGGAAAGGTAAACACGACAAAGGTCATTTGATACTTAACAATCAAGTTCCAAGTAGGAAATATGCGATGGCTAATTACTGGGCAAACAAATTAGGTCACTAAGGGACACATTTATTTTCTACATAACCAACTTTGGGTCCGGTCTAGCCTGCGGATAGTCGTGCTTTTACTTCTCTTTCCATTGGTTGGGTAGTAATGTACACTTTCTAAACACACGAGTCTTAATAAACTGACTTAACCTAGTACAGTTCGTTTAGTAACACAAACGTTGCACTCGCAACTAGATATTTAATGATTAAAGAGCAAGTCTTATAAACTAGGTTTCCTAAGATAGTACACATAATATTACACTCTTATAAATTTACTAATTGAAGAGAATACAAGTTTGCTAACGCGCTATTCGTGTTGAGCTCGACTGCCGAGGACGGGAGGATCGAGGTTCGAGTCTCGGTCGGGTGAACTGGGGAGGGGGGTTCCCTAAATGGTTTTCCACTCTCCCTCCACGCAAATGTGGGTTCACTTCCTCTATATTTAACCTTCCCATTAGCGTAATTAGTACTTAAGCGTACAACCCGAACGGGTAGTAAGACGTGGTGCTAAATAAAATAATAATAAAAAATAAATAGAATACAAGGGCGTAGATAGGTGGGGTCTGCATGCCCGCTGGGATTAACTGAACCCCCCTGGAATTGGTTGGTTAAAGGGGGTCCACAAATACATATAACAACCTAATGTTTAAGTTTATTACTCTTACTGAAGTTTTAATTGTATGTCATCAACCAAATATTGTAAAATTAGCTCTATCAACATTACAAAACTACCTCCTTTTTCATACATTCGTATGGTATTGAAAAACAAAGGACGTTTCTTGGAATGAGCTGAGTAGGTGGGGTCAGAGAAAATGAGCTGTTAAGATCCTACTTGAGGGATCACCGGTTTATATAACAGAACAACTATCAGAAGTGGAGTTTGTGGTATGTAGGTAGGCTTACTATCTTCCCCCATCCATTTTTTCAACATACCTACTTACTCGAAGCATTATTTGCTAGCAGCTATGAAAGGTTTGATAGAAAGGGCACGGTTGGGGGGTCCAGACCCCCTCCCTAGAATTTGTTAGCGGACCACCCACCCCTAGAAAAATGAGCTTTCTGCGCCCTTGATAGAACGACTCACAAACTTTTCTCCTCACGTCCTACCGCCCGTTCGGGCCATATGCATTTTAAATAAGCTAATGATACAGGGATGAGGAAGATATAATTTGCCATAAATGTACTCGCATTTGTGTGGAGGGAGAGTGAGAAGGAAACCACTTAAGAAAAACACCACTCAGTATGTCTATCTGGACTTCAAACCCCGACCTCACTTTTACTGGCAGATCATACTAGATGATTATGGCATTTATTTCATGTGTCCTCTGATAAGGGTAACTTACAAACTAGCTTAGTTTCAAACAGTAAGTCTAAAGCTGTATCCCTCCTTGAGTCAACATTGTCGATCAACAAATGTCTATCAATAAACTGATTGGCTTCACGTGTACTCATTAAATAATAATAATAAAAAAAAGTCTAAAGCAAAATATTTGTCAAGTATTACATACTTACTGCTTGTGCCACGTTAAAAAATACAAAATTACCACATGGAAGATTTTGAGTATGAATTCCTTTGATATTTACTGAAAAAAGAGTGAAAAACTATCATCACGTCGATAAACATTTGTTGTCTATCGAAAAAGTCTATTGAAGCGACTCAAGACTACACACCCAGCCTTATCAATAAAATATTCATTATATGCCATTTGGAAAGCAGGATGAACTCTACATAAATAATGTTCATTTATTTCTTTACCTGTCATTGGTTCTCAGTAGCCTCTCGTAATGATTGTCTTTAAAAAATTATAGTGGGTCCAAATTTGACGGAGACTACTGGAGTATGGACATAGCTGAACAGGACAATGTGTACAGAGTAATTATTCATTATTATGGAGTTGATCCAGGGACATGTTAAATTATATGGGAGGTGGGTTTAAATGGGTCCAATCTCCCTCCACTCATTTAATCGGCCATACTTAATATATTTTTATTTGATAAAGATAAAGAAAAAAGTAAATTAATTTTGTATACACATTTAATTATTATTATTTATAACTATCATCCGTTTATATTGGTAAAATCCAAATCAGTAGCCGAGGAGGAAATGAAAATGGGATTTACCCTTTCACAGGAATGAATTATCGTCAGGGGATCGGGGTGTTGTGGTGTTCGTTGTTGAATTAACCTAGTTTATAGGTATTATGATGATATATTCAGTCGTTTCAAAAGGTACATGTTAAATACAAACTATTTAAAAATATATTAATAAATGTTTATTGCCTCTAACATTTGGGTCGCCGTCGCACCCAATATAAATCTCTTTAAGTTCCCAGAGTAAGGACTGATGGCTACTGGGTATAAAGACACTGCTTCCCTGGCTAGTATAACTTTGCATGCTAGTGTCAGTGCATTCAGCGACATAAGTTTTGATCAATATTTGTCTCTTGCATGCATGTTTGGGGTGCCCAAAGCCATCTATAGTAGAGGGCCGCGGCCAGTGAGAAGTGGCAACGCTGCATACTGGGGCCAGATATTTGACTCATGGCTATGCTAGAGCGCGCCAAATCATTCAGTCAGAAAGGTGTTTTTACGATGTTTGTCGACTGACTACTGCTGTGTCTTGTGTTTATAATATGTTACATATTATTAGTTCTAAGCATGGTTAATATATGTGTCGTGCCTGGTTGCAGCGCAAATTATAAAACTTCAATCGCGAAAGAGGGATATATTCAAATGGTTCAGTTTCCTACAGATCCTGTATGCAGAAATGAGTGGATTCGCGCTATTCCACGTTCAAATTCGTGATAGAAGAAATAATTAGGTATGCCATTGAGTGAATAGGAGTTTCTTATATACTGACAGGACAATTCCAGACAGATAATCTCAAATTCAGGTTTGGTCAGTATCGACAGTTAGCTGGAGCAAACTATAATATTACAGTTACTCAAATAATAAAATCAGAAAAGAAAATAAGAGTAAAGAATGTTTTAAGGCTGCATCCGGCAAAATACGGGGAGGTGTCTTCTTATAGTTATTTCGTTGAAGAAAGTTTTGAATTTGTTAAAGAAACAGTCAGAACAGACAGTAAGTTCTTTTCAGTTCTAGAACAAGACTATTTAGAAAATATTAAGTTTGAAGACTCTGGATTTAAATAATTAGTTTTAAACTATCCAACAAAACCAAATGTGATGACTTATTTATTACTAAGCAACAAAAGTATATGTAAATGTAATGACAAGTATATCCAAAGTATTAATAGAGGCGGGTTATCTGTTCCATCAGATTTTATTTTGGCAGTTTATAAACATGTGCTAGTAATTATGCAAACCCTTTTAAGTGAAAAATTTGAGAAAGTTTTTATAACTGCTAAAAATCAAAAACTAATAATTAGTGCATAGAGGCAATTAAAACTGATACATCTTTTCATTTACTGCTTGAAGTTTGTAATTATTGTAAAAAAAGAAATGTTTCTTTAGGTAGGTGCTGCACCGTGGTTTGGATTCCACGTTAAACTGCAGGTCCTCCATTTCATCTCACAATCACCCTACCATTGCATATTAGCGCCCGAACAGGTAGTAAGACGCGGTGCTAATAATAATAATAGTAATATTCATTATAGTTGTAGCAAGGAGAAATATGAGATTATAATATAAGGAACCTACTTAGATGTTACATTTACCAAAATGATTTGTACAACTCCTTTGGTCGACTAAATCAAGATAAAAATAAGAAACATAACAGGCAAGAAGATGTATTTAAAGAAATAACAAATTTATTATGAATTATGAATTTAATTAAAACAGATAGTACAACAACACTTCTAAAAAATCCTCAGTAAGATTGTTACAGAATTAATGTTTTAGAATTATTAAATTAACAGATACACAAGGAAAGAATAATAATCTGTAATGATTCAAATATTTTAAGTAATAGCAGGTTATAGAAATGGCTGATAAGCAAATTGACTAGTGGATAAATTGGCAATTTGACTAGATTGGAGTCATTGATACCTTAAAAAGTTAACAAAGAAAATAAATAAATTTTAATAACTTTGACATAAAATATTTACAGGCTATATGAAAGGTATGACTTATCAAAAGTAATACGTAAATTGGTATGCCATTAATAATGAACTTATTAGTTGAATTAATTATGTATATTAGTAAATTGTTTGAAAACAAGCTAACAAGGATAAGGATTCTGTAATAATCCTACTGTACAATATTAATTTTATTAATGACCTAAAAATATATATAGTGTATTTTACTAGAAAATCGCTTTTTAACAATACCAAACAATGTCACAAATTTGATATTATATATATATTTTTTAAATTAACATAATTAAAGTTTTATGAAATTAGTGTAGTGTGCATGGCAAATTAACAGATCATGAACATGAACTAGTGCAAAGTAACAAATAATGAATATAAGGAACTAGCGCAAGGTAATATATCATGAACATAACGAACTAGTGCAAGGTAATATATAATGACTATAAGGATTTAGTGTGAGGTTACATCATGAACATAAGGAACTAGTGCAAGGGAAGCTATCATGAACACAAGGAACTAGCGCAAGGTAAGCTATCATGAACATAAGGAACTAGTGCAAGGGAAGCTATCATGAACATAAGGAACTAGTGCAAGGGAAGCTATCATGAACATAAAAGAACTAGTGCAAGGGAAGCTATCATGAACATAAGGAACTAGTGCAAGGGAAGCTATCATGAACATAAGGAACTAGTGCAAGGTAAGCTATCATGAACATAAGGAACTAGTGCAAGGGAAGCTATCATGAACATAAGGAACTAGTGCAAGGTAATATATCATGAACATAAGGAACTAGTGCAAGGTAATATATCATGAACATAAGGAACTAGTGCAAGGGAAGCTATCATGAACATAAGGAACTAGAGCAAACAATATTATCTTAAACATAGGGGACTAATGAAAAGTAGCACTATGAACATTAGGAATAAGTTAAAATTAATATCACATGCATAAAGAACTAGTGCAAAATAACATCACACACATAAGAAAATAGTGCAAAGTGGCATATCACAGACATAAAGGTATAGTGCAAAGTAACTTATCATGAACATAAGGGAATAGTGCAAAATAACATTAGAAACATAAGGGGATAGTGCAAAGTAGCTTATCAAGGTCCTAAAGAAATAGTGCAAGATAACATATCAAGGAAGTAAGAAAATAGTAAAAAGTAGCATATAAAGGAAATAGTACCAAGTAACATCTCACACATAAAGTAACTATATGATGATCACAAGAAACTACTGTAAAGCAGCACTTAAGGAACTACTGCTAAGTAACATTAAAGACATAAGGAACAACCACAAGGTTAATGCATTACATTTACTATCATAAAGAAGTGCACATTATTTTATATCTTAAGTTAAAATTAAATACTCTATAACTAAGTCCAAGTAAAAAAAGCACACTTTATAAGATGTTATAAAATATATTTTTTTACCAATAAAATAATAACTGTTGACTACAAGAAAATATGTTTGTATTTTCTAGACTGCCATTTTGACTGTATTCTTACTGTCCATTGTGACAAAGAATGGCAAAACATAAGTGCTACGAATAGAAAACGAACCCCTCCTAAATAGATTCTTTAAGTCAGAGCTATAAATTATCCACCCCTCTCTCAGATGAGACCCCCTACTTTCAAAGAGCTTTAAAAGAACCCACTTAACCTAGTACTTAATGTTTATAGTGTCTTTAAATTGGTTCAATAAATATATTTAGTCATTTTGTGCATAGTTATACATTTTATCAAAATACAGCCATCAATTAGCTAACATTTTGAGTATCAGTGAGAAATATTTTGATTTTAGGACTTTTCTATTGCAATAACCATCATAGATTATAATTGATTGCTTAAATGGATGAAACAAATGAACACGCATTTTACTGTTCCAGAGTGTGACATCTAAAGATAAAACTGTGCTATACAAAACCAAAATTTACATTATTTTAATTATTATTTCACATCGATTCTTGTATGAAATTTTACCAAAACTAATTTTATATATAGAAAACACATTAATATTTTGGTTTCATAGATTACTTCATACTAATTTAATATAAACACCACTTAGCAAAATGTGTAGAATATTTTATTTTGCTTTAAATTGTTATTCTTGCATACAATTAAATTGCATGTTGTGATAATAACAG
Organism: Timema genevievae; assembly: GCA_902155825.1. Classification (NCBI taxonomy): domain Eukaryota; kingdom Metazoa; phylum Arthropoda; class Insecta; order Phasmatodea; family Timematidae; genus Timema; species Timema genevievae. The sequence continues at coordinate 38,622 of CABFWO010000019.1, forward strand.
ATTTTACTAGTGATTTTATTACATAAAGTTATTTTTTTCAAGCCTTGAACTACTAAAAAACAATTTTAAACTTTGATTCAGTTTTGAGAATATTTCATATATTCGATTTGAATGTACTTTGAACAAAAAAAGTGGACATCGCACACTTCTAATTTTTAGATAATATTTTCTGGGCTTGCATCATTTTTTGGCATTTTTGGGTCATTTATTTTGAATAGGTTTATTTTTAAATAGTATCAACATTTTATAGATGCATAAGTAATCAATTTTTTTAACACATTCGTTATTTAAGATCTCTGACAAAACCAAACTAACATTATCTTAAGACTTTCTATCAAATGAACCATTAATGAGCTATATTTAAGACAATAGATCACCGCAGCCCAGAAATAAATTGATTACTAATAACTAGAGACACACAGAAGGTGAGGTTATTTTTAGGGGAAAAGCGGTGTTATTTTTCTCAAAAAGCGATGATGTTAAAAGCTGAAAGCGATGCTATTGTTTATGTAAATAAGAGTCAAATTAGTAGTCAATAAAAAAAACTAGGATAAAACTGTCTCCATTTCTTGTTCATATTGTATATTCAACCATTTATTAACATATTCAGAGAAAAATAAAATATAAATACGCACAAAACATTTCACGCTTAGTAATATCAAACTCGATATCGAAATAATTGAATATCAATTTAGGTTTAGACCAAAAGATAATTACACCGAAACATGTCATCATAGAAGAGTAAACTACTATCAAATAAGGAGAACGGAACAAAAATTAGGAAGATATAATTTTTCCAAACATGACTGCCTGTAGCAAGGTCCATATTTATTAATGTCCTTACTTGGACCTAGTGTGAAATCTTTTAAAGGCTGAAAACAAAAAATCTATCTATCTAAACTTAAGTATCATAATATGTAAAAGTAGAAATCGTGATTTTTAATGCTAACCTCAGAAAAAAAAATCCTAAATACCCTGAAAACACACATTTTTCCTGTGATCCGTTTTATACCTATAAAATAAGAAAAAAATTGATACTATCCGTATAAACGGCAGCCCTGGCATAGCCCTATTGCCAGTGTTACCACATTGAAAATTATATTTCATGATGTGGTTTTTGTTGAATTACAAAGAATTTGTGTTTATTTAGAAAAAACTTAAATCCGTGTTATTCGCGTGAAAAGAGTAGAGTTCGTGTTAAAATTTGTGCTATCACAAATGCGAATTTTGCATGTCCCTACTAATAACTATCTAACAAATGAATCACTGAAACTGGTTGAATAAGTTATTGTTTTTTATAAATAGGTCCATAGCAGTTCACAAAATCAATAGGTGCACTAATTATAAAGCCCTATTATATTATTTATAAAAGTAGAATTGATTTTATAGTACTAGCATTGTATAGCTTGATAATTGGTCATGTTTTTGTATTTTAAATCTATTAATATTTCAAAGTAAACATTTGCCTCATAAGAGAAGTTTTAAGTTAACTTATTTATTCATACAAGGTATCATAATTGTTATTAAAAAATACATACATATCTATTTCAAATTGTGAATAGGAATAGGCTAGTCTTGTGACTTTCTGATATTGAGGACAATTGTGACGTCAAAATACCTGTGACATGTCAGTCCGCCACAATTTTTTATGTGGGCTTAGTGATATTGTAAGAGGTATGCGAAGCTTCGAAACTTCAACTTGGCTTTGAAACAAATTCTAGCTTTGTGAATTATGAAGCTTCTTCAATAAAAATATTGATGGCTAAAATATTCAAGTTATGGTTCATCATTTCAAATCTAGGCTGATATATACAATGTACATCACAAATCAAGATTATTCCATAAAATAAAATCTGAAGTCAACATCAACCGTTTCCAGCCTGTGGCCGGGTCAGTTTAGTAAAATGCTTACATCTTCCTGAAGTTAGTGAATAATTCAATTATTATTGTTAGTTGTGATAGTAGCTTGATTTATCATAATAAAACTAAATATTACAAACACTTGTACAATAAAACTTTTTCCAAGCAATTTTACTGCATAAGGTTAAGTAAATATCCCCAATATAATATTTTTCCAAGCATAAAACAACTAACAGCTTCGAGAATATTTAATATATTTAATTCAAGTTTGCTTAGAATTGAAAAAAAAAAAAAAAAAAAA
>CABFWO010000019.1:41015-55603 GCA_902155825.1 Timema genevievae
ATAGGATATTATTTTAATACATAGATAGTTTATTTATTCTAGAACAATGTAGGTTGGTTAAAGTAAAATAATATTCACTATTTATGATTTAAAAATTGTGACAAATTATTGTTTGGCCTATTATTTTGAGAGAAAAAAATAAATTATATGACATAATCTGTTGTAATAATATTTACAACTAAAGCTTGTAACGGTATTTTTCATTTCATTTGGCTGTCAGTCTCGGTGTCTCAATGGCCCAATATTTAACTATCTACATCAATATTTTTGCTACTGGTATATCCCGTCATAGCATGTCTGACTTTTTCGGGGTGTTTACAGTTCGATTAAACCAGGGATTTAGTAATTATTCTACTAAATATTACATACAACATAATATGAAAATTAATACTTAAGTTTTATGAACTACTAAAAAAAAACATGTCCTATCTTTGGTTTTACACCAGACACAAAATAAAATATTGTTAATCTATAATTAAATATATTATAAATAATGTAGTTTGAATACACTGCTCATTGTTATAAAACATACCTATGTACAAACAAATAGTTACGTCAAATAGTACATTTTCAGTCGGTAATAAAAACAACTCTAAAACAACCATACTGGCTGGATCAATATCAACAACTGACTTATATTTAAACAATATTATATTGGTAATAATATTACTCTGTTTTTATGTTCAAATGAAAGCATACCCTCGTGTTACTAAACTTAACTGACAGAATGCTAGGAAGAATAAATTAATTCAACCAGCTTCAGGCTAGCAGCTGAATCTTTAACTATCATAATCCTATGGCAAGTTGTCTAACTATCGTAATCCTATGGCAAGTTGTCTACTAAGATTTAACTATGATATCCACTATACCTACATTCACACAGTATAGCAAATATAAATGTGACAATATTAAACAGTATAAAAGTAGTTATGATTTTAGTGCACGCAATTAAAATCAAAATAAGCGACTAGTATTGCATTTTTCTTAATATCACATATATAGATTAACTTCCCTTCAGCTTACTACAGTATACTTGTGTATCTAAGAAAAGTGTCCAACTCTTTATCAAACTCAACTGTCGATCGATAGTTAAGTTCAGGTTTGAGATTATGAATTTCCACTTTACCACATTCTGTAGCCAAAACCTGAAAATGAAACAAGAAAAATACCGAAATTAAGACAAGTTGTTAAACAAAAACATATAGTTTGGGTTACATGAGTTTGAAGAAACTATATTATATTTATTCATTTTATTCTAAGTAAAAAGAGGTGTATAATTTCACTGTAGTATAGTTAGGCAAAATTATGTTGTATAGACAGAGAAATATTATATCATAAATTATTTTTTAATTCAATTTCATTAACTAGCTATGTTACGCCCTCTCTTTTACCTCGTAGTTTAAGGCCACCGTAAACAACATAACGAGTATAGAGGGGCATAAGCTATGTGAAACATAAAATAAATAAATAAGGAAATAAGCAGAGATTTTAAAGTAAATAGTCATTTAATAAGCAAGTATTTTCAACAACATCAACATTGTGGCCTCGACAATCCTAGCAGCGAAAGTATTTGCGAACATAGATTATAGGAAAACATTCTTTGGTAATACACCCTAAACATTATTATTATTTATTAATAATGGTTTAGTAAAAGAAAACCTAAGTTTTACTATGGAAAATTTTCTTGTTACAACAATAAGAACTGGATTAATACCAATGATAAATGATAACTGCATTTCAAGCTATTCTCACAAGATATATGCAAACGTAAATCTGACTATTCATGAAACCAAGTAAATACATAATACGATTCTACACAGTATAAAGTTCATTACGTAAAGTCTCTCAACAATAATATTTAAATAGTCCAATAAACAACGTCAACTCCTTTAGTTGACACATCCAATATTTTAGTTTCATAAATATATAATAACATAAGACATGTTCTCATTACCGAGTCAATTGTTGCTATTTCTCCTCGATAGAGATGAGTCCACATTTTCACGCGATGCTGGTGAAAATCCACGTGGACGACGACAGGAGCAGTGGTTGTTGGCAGCGATAGAGATAGAGCACAAGCGTTCAGTTAGGCGAGACATTATACGTCTTCTTATTCACGACGCAGTATAGTGTTGCACTTCTATATAGATATAGTCTATCCATTGCCTTCGGTAGTCGCACTTCGGACCGTATGACCACCAGTGCCGGTCATCAGTCAACATAACAGTTTAAACGCACATTCAGATCTAATTACGTGAATACGGAATAATTCTCGTACTGAATCAATCCCGTCGACTCTGGACTCTTCACGTACATAATTATATAGCGAACCGAACATTTAAAGAACATTTAACTGCTAATTCTTCTTTACTTTTACTCGTACAGCAAAATGACCACACGGGTCACATGCAGAACTCCGACTGATGGCTCGTACAGCACAACGACCACACGGGTCACTTGCAGAACTCCGACTGATCTTTTCACAATAATGGACATAGGTTATATACAGTGCTAGTTGCGTATCACTAAAGGGGGGTGGTAACCTTCCACTTGGCCGGCGACGTTGTTGGGCAGGTGGAAGTCTCGCCATCTCTTGGGAATTCAGCATGCAGGTCTATGATTGGATGAACCGCTCGGCCCAACGGATTTGGTGTCTTAATTTTCAAATCCTCCCCGGACGATTGGCTTGCTACGTATAGTGGTCTGTAGTTAGCCCCGGCGAGGTCAGGTGACGTCATCTTGTCTTGATAGAATTATTATCATGAATTTGCGCCCGCTAGTATCCAACTATACGGTCAGATGTAAGCAACAAGTGCGGGTACTCACAGTACCTTTGCCCCACTCACCGAATTAGGACGTTTATTCAACTTGCGAGCAATCTTCGTGTCTCTGACCAGCAGATCCAGGTGGTAAGTAATAGTATGGAATTATTATTTGAAATTGAATTGTGGTTGTTGAAGGAGTATAGGGCAGAAAGAAACGTATTAATTAAAGAACAGTATTAGGACTGGATTTACAATAGTGAAGATTACTATTGTTTTGTGGCTATTCTTCGTAGTTTCTTGGAGCGGGTAGTAAGATTGATCAGGTGGAAATAGCTGAGGCGGGTAAATGTAACATAACAATGTTATAGCTAAAGTGAACTTTTTTGTTTCTGCTGTACTACTTTGCATCAAGTTCAATTTTATTGTAAACTATTAACCTTTTCACCAACTCACAAACATCAAATGATGTTAAACTATCAATGCCAACATGATGTAGTTTTTATTAATTAAAGATTCTTAGATTAAATAATTGTATATGATTGGGAATTAAAGTGACAGGATCCAGCTTATCTATGTTGCAGGACATTTATCTTGGAAATCTGTCCGCGCACTTAATATCTCTACAAACACATTACTTTCCAAGCTTTCACTGCTAAAGGTAGTTTAATCAGATAGAATAGTAAAAACTAAAAAAAGCTAAACATATATCTATAAAAGATAATTAATCATGAGAGAATTCAAGGACAACAGTCCATTTAAAACAAAACAAAGTAATATTTGGTGTAAATCTTTTAGGAAGTTGCGATGCGCGTTTCACACTCCTCCCTGATGAGTCCCGAAAGAATGAAACCTAGGTCGGGGGATTGGGCAGTGATGATCTTTAAGAGGCAACCATTACCGCTTTGTCTAATGGCAGCAATGTAAAGTGTGAACTGTGTTCTTCCAAATTGTGTTCGTCCCTTTTCTATGTTTCTATCCACCTTTCCTATACCTTCTTCCAAATACAATTACTTTCAACTATGGAATTTTAATGGAGACACATGAGCAAAAATAACTTGCCTAACACAGGAGGTTCAAGTAGCTATTTATTACTTTGAAATGAGTTTAAATGAAAACATTAAATTTTAGTTTGAGTATATATTGAACAGTTTGCTGAATTTCTATAACAGACCCATGCATAAGCCATAAATACAAACAAAAACTTTTAAGAAAAAGACTTTGCAAAAAAAAAAAAAAAATTATGACCATTCAAATCGATAACTTTAACTAAATTTTAATCAGGGGGGTGAAGTATTTCATAAGCTCTCGAGTTAGAGTAGATTGATAATTTAAAAATTTTAAGAGTATATATTGTTTATTTTAAAAGTAAAATAATATATTTTAACTGTCGAGTTAAAATAAACATGAAATGTAAATAGCTACCGCATCTTTAAACTGTGAAATTTTAAAAATATATAAAAACAACACATGATATTAAAATAATTAATATAATAATGATTAATTAATAATTATAATTTTAATATAAATATACAAGTAATATATATTTTTAATCAGACAAAAGTAATGAATGATGAACCTGTTTGTTATGAAATAATATCTTAAAAATCAATCAACATAATTAAAATAATTTGAAATTGGTTAAAAAAAAGTTTATAACCCAAGTTTTTTTAGTTATTTGATTCAGATCCAACTCAAAAATTTTCCTCGGCATGAGATTCAATTTGGATCTGATTTGAAACTTCTATTAAGCATGAAATTTGATTAGGATTATCTTCGAATAAGTCAACCAAGATTCAAATGCAATTCAAAATTGATAATGTTGGATTTGAAGAGGACTAAGGATTCATAATTCTATGGAAAGTGGTTTAGTAGTAATCCTCACCAGTTGAGAAGTTTCCTTTCCACCCTCTGAAAGTGGAGACAGCTGAATGGCGGTAACCGTTTTGTCAATAAAAGGTACAGAGTATTGTGGATACATGTCTCCAACGCTCAGGTCCCAAACGTGGATTCTGAGGAGTTATATAAATAAAGAGTTAATATGTCAGGATTCTCATATAAATTATCTCATAATTATAGTTAAAATGTATGAAAAATGTGCATTGAGCAAAAACATTTAGTAAAAAATAAAATGATAGAATATTAGGAAAATGGTAGAGCACAAATAAAAGTAAAAACACTGACACATATTTACACACACTTCAATATTTTGATGCTTTTATAGCATCTTCCTCAGGAGGTAGTAGTAGTAGTAATTAGACTAAACAGGATGTTGTCTTCAGTGATGCCAACTTGATTGGTAAGGATGAAAACTTCTCTGGTGGAGTTGAAATTCCCTGAATGATTCTCTATTACTCTATGGATGGTAGGTGGTGCTGGTGTGGTCTATGGGTTGAAATTAGCGAATATTTAGGTTAGGTGGTTTTCTAGACTTTATGATCCATTGATGTGCCAGTTTACATCTTCTTAACTGAGACTTATTACATTGTGTCTTGTGGAATATGTGTCAGTGTTTTTACTTTTATTTGTGCTCTATCATTTTCCTAATATTCCATCATTTTATTTATTACTAAATGATTATAGTTAAGCGAAGACCACAACCAAGCATAGATCAAGGGAACCTCAGAAGAGGAAGAAACTGTCTTGGACATGGAAAGACCATGTAACATATTGTGTTGCAAGAGCCAAATAACCAATTATATGTTATTAAGAGCATCTACCACTATTTAGTTAGAAATGAAGAATCTTCGATTATTTTAAATGTTCTGAAACAATCATACAAAGCTGCCCGCTCTCTTTTTTAGGTTTACTTTAAAGAATCACTTTTGTTGGTGATATTTTATAATAGCACACATAGAAAGTACCAGAATTGGCTGTGACAAAGTGTTCATAATGCATCAAGTTTATGTTTCAGTTTTACCTAGAGGAACTGTCCAAGGCGAAGAAAACGCAGGGTCTAGATCGGGACCATTGTAAAGCTCTGATCGGTGGCCCTTGGCCCAAAACATCGCCTGTCCCTGCCAGCATGGTCAGGGGTTTCTCAGAGGCTCGGCTGTGAAGTCTAACACTGCCCTCGATACCACCAACCTTAAATAAATAAATAAAAATCATTTCAAAAAACAATAACTATATCATAGTTACTATACTATTTACCAGAATTTTGCTAAAATAAATGAATATGAATGTTTAAATATAATACTAGGCATGTGTGAAGTCCATTTTTTTCAATTTGAAGTGAAGTCAAATTGAACATTATGAGATATTCTCAAAGCCGAATTGAAGTATGAATATTTAAAAAAAGTTTGATGTTAGATAAAATGTTATGATTTGCAAAATATGTTCATTTAGGTATTAAATATAGCTTACAAAATGCTACATTGAAAACGCAATTAATATATTTCGTCTTAAAATGATTAATTAGGCTAACATCATAAAATGTAATATAATTAGTTTCAATTTTTTTAAATACTAATACTAATTTTTGATGAAATAACAGCACAAGAAATACACACAAATGTGTGTTTTAACTTTCACTCAAGATTTATCTTTTTATGAAGCTTTGTAATAGTGTCGACTCCGGAATTTTTCTCTTGAATTGAAGTCGAAGGGAACGAATTTTCAGAGTGAAGTCAAAGTTTTTGAAGATTTGCACACCCCTAGAAGCTACCAAATTTTATGATTTCAATAAACATTGAAAGGGGGATAGAAATGCAAGGCCTATACATTACCAGAAAACTCTAGATCTATACATTCAGATCAAAACCAATTTAAGTAATTTTTGAGACACATAAGGCCCCTTTTTCCTAGTTTATCTCAAAAATTAATGTAATAGGTTGCTCTCCTAAGTTCTATTCACTATTCAATATTTAATGGTTTGGAGTTAAGTGTTTTTTTTTTGTTTGTTTTTTTTTAGTTTTACAACTGTCGGAATCAGATCAGTAGCAGGTGTGACCCATAATCTAGTTTATGGTTTAAATTAGGAGGGATATCCAGCACACTTACCTTGGTAATACTGGAGTAGAAATTGTTTAGATAGAACACTGTGGACAGTCAACCTTACAGTTCAACCAAGAGCATCAGTCTACTCATTTAACTTGATGAAGTTGTCTGTGTCAGCGAAAGATTGTCCTTAAAGATGTGTTTGTGTGTTTTAGTGTTCTATCTAAACAATTTCTACTCCAGTATCACCAAGGTAAGTGTGCTGGATATCCCTCCTAATTTAAACCATGATTTAACCTAGTGCTTTATTCCAAATAGCCATAATCTGGTTTAAAATCAAGTGTAAAGACCACTACTTTTTACAATAAAAGTATTCCCAAAGTGTTATATTTGTAAGAAGGTACAGGAAAGGTGGATAGAAATATATAAAAGGGGGACAAACACAATATGGCTTTTACAAAGAAAAGAAGAACACAGTTCACACTTTACAATGCTGCCGTCTTGTTCAGTGGGCAGCAATCTAAAGTGTGAACTGTGTTCTTCTTGTCGTTGTAAAAGTCATAATTCTTTCACACCCTATTATCCACCTTTCCTGTAACTTCTTCCAAATGTAGCAAAATACCCCAAAAAAAAAGTTTTCCTTAATGAGATATACTAAGTATTCCCAAACTGTAGCACTTACCAAGAAGAAAGGTTCATCAAAAGGACACGTTTCTATGCATTTGGCGGAAGTGAAGCCATCTGGAAATAAGTACAAACAATTAAGTTCACATCAACTACTACTAAAATAATTTAATAAATTGACCAACCATGCCTATGAACCACAGAAAATTCTAAAGTATTTTGGAAAAAATGAACAGTAATTATAGCGACGTTCTTTTACATACTTCGGTGTGATGGCTAAGCAGAGACAAATTTCTGGATTGGTTTTTTTTTTCTTTACTACAAGAAATTATTTTGTTTTTAACTACAAAACAATGAATTTTATAGCGAACTTCAAAATTATAGATGGTGGTGTTTATTAACTTTTCTGTGCGACATCAAAGAAAAACTTAGTGAGCTCAGTTTGTGATTTATAAGGTGAGAATAGAATTATTTCGCAGATGGCGAATAAAGCATTTCTTTTGAAGAGAAACTAAACATCTATTACGAGGGAATACAGAACCAAATACTGCATAATTTTCCAACCACAACAAAAGCCAAACAAGATCGTAATGATATTTCTCGAGAAAACTATTCGATAATTTAAAATTATTGAGCTGCCTTATCCAAGGAATTTAAGAGCAGATTTCAGGATTTACGAAGTATTAAGAATTGTCTGTTGCTTGTAGAAAATCCCTGACACTTAGAAACAGCAATTATTACACAACTATCTGAATTGAGATACAACTTTGCAAAACTATTTGATGAATTTATCAAGTACAAAAACAATAAAAATCTGGACATTATTTTTAAAGAACAGAGAGAGGGAAAGGAGTATACCAAATTTTGGAAATTAGTGCCTGAAAAATATAAGAATGTTCAAAATGTGCCCACCTGCGTCTCAGGTTGTACGCATCAACATAGCTTTGCGAATCATCCTATTCAAAAATGAAATATGTGAAGACCGTATATAGAAATCAACTTACTGACTCTCACCTTGATGACGTATTGAGAGTGTAGCATGAAGCAATTATAAACCTGATTCGTCTGAAATAGTCTAAAGTTTGTCTCAACATCAAAAATAACATTAATTTTTAAATAAACACTTGGATACATTTAGGTTTGAGTTGTTTTTTTTTTACATTATTATATTATGAGGTACAGTGCACTATGTTGTGGCCCAAGAAAAAATAAAAGTTTAAGTTTGGCTGGTCTAAGGCATCACTATCACAATAGGATGGACTGCCAATGAATGACACGAGGTTCAATTACTGTACTGACGTTTTTATCCTATATGTTTTTCTCCTCTCCTTCCATGCAAATGTGGGTAAATTTCATCTAAATTCAACTTTCCTCATCCATAACACATTAATGTAATTACTATATAGGTGTATGACAGAAAAAGGTAATTAAGACACAGTGCTAAGTTATTATTAGCACCGCGTCTTACTACCCGTTCGGGTTATGCTAAAAAAAAACTTCAATTCTGATATGTTCTTGAATCTTGAATATTCTTAAGGATCCATGTGTAAGATAGTTTAAGGATTAATGAAGTGTTAATGGAGTGATTGCTCCACTAATACTAGCAATACATTTCTTCACTTGTGTCGGAACTGTACGGTACATACCACAATTGGGAATATAGGTCCGAGGAGAAGGTTTGCCTCCAGTCTTGAGACAATGCACAACTTGTCCAGTGTTGGTAGCCACATAGAGGTGTTCAGTGTCTTGTACGTCCATCCTAAGGTCGTAACACTGCAAGTTGTTTCGATGAATAGAATCTCTGAACAAAAATCATAGAGACAATAATGAAAATTTAGTAAATTATATAATAATTATATCCAACAATAATAAAGCAATTATTTAGTTCATCAAGTGATATCTTGAAGCTACCAAGAGCTATTCTCAATTAATAGGAGTGTGTGAAGTCCACTTATTCAATTTGAAGTGAGGTGAAATCGAATAATATGAGATATTCTCGAAGCAGATATAAAAGTTCAAATGTTTTAAAAAATATTTAGTATTAGAAAAAAATATTATACTTTGCATAGCTATATAAATTTAGGTATTAAATATAATTTACAAAATGATATATTCCAAGTGTAATTAATATATTATTTCATCATAAAATTATAAACTAAATTATCACAAATTTGATATCATTACAGTTTTTTTACACTAACAGTAATTTGTGATGGAAATACGAGCAGGAAACTAAAAAACTATGGAGCTTTTTGAAGTATTCGACTCGAGTTCGACTCAAATGGAAAAACCCAAGCTCGCAGACCCCTATTTTTTAAATTTATAATTTGTTCATATTAATTTTAATTCTCTAGTGGTTCGGCATGCTTAGCTTGGTGATACTGGGACAGAAATTATTTGCATAAAACTTTAAAAAATATACAAACATATTTTATGTTTTTAGTGTTCAATCTAAACAATTTCTTGTGTTTTTATTGTTTAATTGAAAGACTTTCTTATGATTTTTAGTATTTTATTCAAACCATGATTTAGCCCAGTGATCCAACACCTTAAATAAGTCGGGAGCATGTCTCTCTACTGAGCTAAGGGTCTCGGATTCAATTCCCGGCATGCCCGAAAAATGTAGCATTGGTGAAATGTGGTTTAACTCTTGCACTGTGGTTAAATAACTGCCGGGGACTGGATGCTGTGCCTGTCCTAGTCTTGTGTTATATTATAAGGCATATGAGGCTACGACCGGCCTAGCCAGCCGGGAGTGGAAAAATGTATGGCTTGAATAAAAAACTGACCCAGGCCACAGGCTGGAAACCATAGTGGATGTATATAATTTAGCCAAACAACCTTTAAGGAATCCAGAAATTCAAAGTAGCCATCCTTAGTTCCCTTACAACTTACAAAGCTATGGTGTCTTGTATTCTTATTGTGGAACTGCGATGGAGAAGTACCCTGCCCCAATGTGCCAGACCTAGGTCCTGCTGGGACATACCACTCTTACTGCCTTGCTCTTGGCTCTGAATCACTGTCCATACCATGATGATACCACTCTCCTCTAAACTACACACCTGCAAATCACACACACACTACATAGTCAAACCAGAGTTGCCATACTATTAAGAGGTTAATCAGAAGTCAATGTTAAAATTAAAACAAGATCTTTTCTAAAAGTAATTGTCACAAAATTTAAATAGTGAAAAAAAATTCCACTTTTTTTTTGTGTGAGTTTTGTGTCTTACCTGCCTAAGCTACCTGCACGTTTACGATGAGGAAATAGTAAAGACGATATAATTTTTTTTAAATATTAGGGATGTGACACACGAATCCTTGGACACAAAAATCCTTAAGGATATTTGAGATTCAAGATTGAAAAAAATAAATTTTTTTAAAGTTTAAGTTGGAATTGACATGACACAAAAATGAAAAATAAAGATAAGCCTGTAGCATCACATACCGAAACCCATTATATGGACTTTAATCAGTGTTACACAACCAAGGTGGTCAAATCCTTGAACAAGAAATATGCAACCCTTCACAACTAAGGATATGGGAACTGGCCCATCAATATATTATCAAATCCAGACAAGCCCCTAACCTCAACCTAGGTAATTCCTCTCCTTCTTACCAGCACACTTATTATTACAGTCAATGCAATTAATAATAATAATAATAATAATAATATTAATAATAATAATAATAATAAATATAATAATTTTTAGTTTTTCTATCTATCTATTTATTAATAGTGCTGCCATCTATACAGTGATATAATAACTGAAAAAGTCAGCTGTGGACAGTCAACCTTGCAGTTCAACCAAGAGCACCAGTCTACTCTCATGACCTGATGAAGTTGTCTGTGACAGTGAAAACTTGTCCTTAAAAATGTGTTTGTGTGTTTTTTAGTGTTTTATAGTCTATCTAAACAATTTCTACTCCAGTATCACCAAGGTAAGTCCCTCCTAATCTAAACCATGATTTAACCTAGTGCTCTATTCCAAATAACCTTAATATAAAAATATGTTTCTGAAAAAATATTCAGATAGAGTCTCATTTCAAAATGACATTCAGTTGGAATATTAAAAATAAATTATTTAAAAATACAATATTGTGTTTTAAACTGCATAATTACCTCCTCAATTGATATTCAGTGCCAAATGCTAAAGTTAGATGCACAATGGCTTTCCACGACATTTATTTAAGAGATATTTTCAAAATACACCAACTATCTTATATGATTATACAAATCTGTATAAAATCAAAGTACACCTGTACTTTCTTAATCTGTATTTAATAAACACATACAATCAAATATTCATTTTGTTATAGTTGTTAAATCTTTTAAAAATAATTAAACTTTGAAATGTTAATGTGATGAAACAATAAATGTATACAAAATATTTATTACCTGCGTTGGAGAAAGTTCATTTGAATAATATGTGTCAGACTTGGATTCTGCCTTAAGAAATGGTTGCAAGGCCACCACTGGTCCGAGATGACCTTCTTCTCTGAGAATTTCCGCTAGATAAACCAAACAACATATCATATCTAAGGCATAAAACTAAGAAAGTTCCCACTTTTAACATACTCTTTTATTTAGATTGTTCAAAGAATAAATGTCAATCAAAATGAAAAGACCAGATGTGGACACAAACTATGAGAGGACATTTAAGAAAAGTGACTTTTAAGAAATTTTAAACCTAGACAATATTTTGCAGTTTCATATTCAGAGCAAATTGAAGAGGTGCCAAACATTATGTTTTCTAATATTTTTTGCACTATGCAAGTAAATAAATATAAAAACACAATTTTTGAAAGAAATTAACTAATAAAAAAAAATTCCATCAAAAATGTAATAAAATCAAGTATTTTATTGTATTATTAAATATTATTTGAAAATTTTGTTATTTGATTTGATAAAAAATGCTATTCGAGCACACTTATATTTATTTTGCTGTTATTTTTTACTACCTTTAGCAATGTTTTTTTTAGCACCGCGTCTATTACTCGTTCCGGTTATACACCTATGTACTAATTACTCTAGTGTGTTAGGAATGAGAATTTTACTATTCAGTGTTTACAGACCTGATAGCTTACAAACTTTAAATCCGGGCCGTTTTTACACATAATTTTGACTTTACTTTTACAATTAAAATATTAATTTCCTTTTTAAAATTATAAAACAGATTTTGGCTCTTAATTTAATTCAAATTCAACTACCCCTAGTTCCAGTTGGTTCGCCCCCGGTACCCTCCCCCGCTGGGCCCTCCGCAGTGCCTGGGACTTCACTCCCAAGTCCACCAAGCACCCATCAGAGGCAGGCATCCTCCTATCCCCCACCTGGGGAGGCGCCTTATCGGAGTTGGTGCCCCACCTACTTTCTAACCAACACACTTACATTTTCACCCTTCCTTCCTACCTTGGCAATTAATGTGTTAGGAATGAGGACAAATGAATTTAGAGGTGTACCTGCATTTGAGTGGAGAGAGAGTGGGAAACCATTTAGGAAAAACCACCCTTACTATACCTGGCCAAGATTAAACTAAATATCCTCGTCATCGGCAGTCTAGTCTATTGCGAGAGCGATGCCTTAGACCATGCAGCCACTGAAGTGGGTTTTAATAATATTATAGCTCTAACAAGTCTTACTATATTAGTTTGGAAATCAATATTTTTTAAATATAAAGTTACTCTAAAGAGTAATTTTAAAATTTCCTGTTTCCATCCCAAATCCCGATATTTTGACTCATTCCCCATCCCGTTCCCATCCCGAATTAAAGTAGTCATTCCTGTCCATTCCTAGTTAATCTGTGTGAACCTTGCCTTGTTTTATCCAAACGTATTTTGACTCTCATTTATTTAAATACTGCTATTCGTATAGGCAGCCATGTTTGGTCTATGCATAGTTTTACTATCCATTATTTCAATACTGATATTTTGTAAAAAATCGAGGTTATGAATATTGATATATCGAGTTTGGAAATAAATGCACATTGGTGAAGTGCATGATATGAAATTTTGACTTAAACATAGCTAAGGAGGAATAAAGGATCTAATACACCAAGGAAAAACCAACTTTCACATAGGAAGACAGCACAATGTAAAACAACGTTCTTCAATGACAAATTTTGTCACTAAACAATATAGTAATGTGATTGATGTGGAACTGCAATGGTCAAATTTACCTTGCCTCCATTACTGTTTCCATCCTATGGCCTGGGTCAGTATTTTATTCAAGCCATATATTTTCCACTACTGGACGACTAGGCCTGTCGTAGCCTCATACACCTTCTAATCTAACTTAAGAATTTTGGATTTATAGCAGGGGGTTTACAACACTTATCTCATTTATCACTACGCCCTCCCTTTCAAATGTTCGCCACAAAATATTTCATTCTGATTATTTTGAAATTTTTTTAAAATTCTTAATAAAATTTCTAACGAATTTAATGAAGCTCAATAAATCTATTTAAAAAGCACTATGTGTCATTATTTCAAATGTGTCAAATGATTGGCATCAACCAGATAAGCGAAAGAGCTGATTAGTCCACTCCTAATTAAAATCAAAACTAAAACATTGAAGTCATAATTCTGGGATGCAGTGTTGGTTACCTGTGCTATAAGTGGGCGACCTGATGACCCACTGTGATTGGTCGGCAGCAATCACCTTCGTGTGATAGGAGGACAGTTCCCTTAGATCCCATACGCACACAGAGCCATCTGCCAGTCCTCCAAAAACTAGTCCCGCACGTGATGACTCCATGTAGCATGCAGTCACCTCTTGTCTGGCAACCAAGATCTTTTGTGGCGAGGAAGGCTCGAGGGTATTCCATACGCAGATCATGCTGCGGCCGAGGGCGGGGTTGTTGTCTTTATAAGCTGCCTATGACATTCGTTAAAAAAAACACCTTATTTCAAGAAATATAACAACTAAATATGTGTCTTTAACCTCAAATATTTGAGTTCAAGTGACAATGTTTCACTGCAGAACTTGATGGCTGAACTGTTGATGTGGGAGGTCAGAACTTGAATCGTACCTCGATCAGATGGAATTAATGACAGCTTAATCTAAGGGTTAGGGAAGAAGAGGGTAATTATGAGGAAGTTTACCCAAATTAGCATGGACACGTGATGGGACATCTCTACAGTAGTGCACCTAACTGAAATATTATATTTGTCGTGCGGTAAACTTGTGACCGTTCCGAAACCGAGTGAACCACCGAGAGCCCCCAGTGCGCCCGTAATTAGTGTCCAGAATTCTCGAGAGGCAGC
>CABFWO010000019.1:56101-114486 GCA_902155825.1 Timema genevievae
GAGGCCTGGCATTCCTCACATTCACAAGTTGTGATTAATACACGTCTTGTCAGAGGTGAAGGAAGGGTTTGGTAATCAGATAAATCTGTGCCGGGACCGAGGATTGAACCCCGGACCCCTAGGACAGAAGTCTGACACCTTACCCCTAGACCACCAGGTCACCGAAATATTATATTAACCTGAATTCCTCATCACCAAGAATATATAATATTGCAAGACTGACGCCTAATAGAATGTGATCACCAAAGTGGATGTTTTCCTCTATTTCACATTTGTATCTACAAATACTGGCGAAATGGAGTAAGTTTTTACCCTTTGTAAGCCTTGATGAACAGTGAGGAGCGCCGTAGTGAGGTGATGAGGGAAGCAAATTGAGGTTACAGCTCGTTCAGCGAGGAATGGAACATCAGCTACTCCCAGAGATGTGAAACCATCGCTGAACCCAATGTCAGCAGGGTTCATTATCAGCTCACCACCATTTTGTGTACAGCTTTCTTCAAGCAATATCAACATAGCCTGAAGAAGTAATATGGCGGCAGTTTATGTTAGTGATTTTTTTTTTATTTTGTACATACTAATTACCAAAAATACTTTGATATTAAACTTTGAAGAACTTGAGTAAACATGAAAGAAATAAAAGCGGGGAAAAAAAAGTTTGCTTGAAATATTGTACAGAAATAAAACTACAGAGTTTTATTCAGACCTCTCCTGCCATCTATTAAGTACAAGAAAAAACACAATGTGCTAACCCTGCTTGTCATTGTATCCGTGTGGGGTAGTATATTATGACGAGCATTACTCGTCAAAGAACGTCAAGGGACTAGTGGAAAATAAGGTTAATTTAACTTTAATAAATCAATAATATTGTTGATGAACATTACAACTGCTGTGAAATTGATTAAGTTCCTTGATTGTAACTTTTTAATATTAATTTATTCCCAAAAAATCTGGGAAGTAATTTTTCCTACCAGAGTTTCGGGAGCATCTAATTTCTCGACGTTCCGGATCCCATAAAGGCCTGGCATTTATAAATAACAAATTAGGTATTTAATGACTTAAAATATACAGCAAAAAGAAAAGAAACTATTTTTAATCTACTAAATTTATAAAAACACTAATTTAAAAAATATCATTACATATTATTTAACCGTTTTAAAGTATCATTTGTGATTTATAATCATACCTGTCCAGCTGTAGATAGAAATTGATAGAATCTTGCTGAATCAGTTTTAATTCTGTTATTCCAGCC
Source organism: Timema genevievae (assembly GCA_902155825.1). Classification (NCBI taxonomy): domain Eukaryota; kingdom Metazoa; phylum Arthropoda; class Insecta; order Phasmatodea; family Timematidae; genus Timema; species Timema genevievae. The sequence goes on from CABFWO010000019.1 coordinate 57,351, forward strand.
TAGATCATTCTCTTCAAGGAAATCTCCACCTACGCCCAAGTGTTCCTGGAACATAAAAATCAATATAGACATGTTGGACCTTGTTTTAAACCACCATAGTAACATTCCGAAACATCACATTTATCTATTCTCATGAAGTACAGAGTTAGGAAAGGTCTAATTCATAGAAAATATACTTGCATTTTAGTGGTAGGATCAGGGGTTCAATCCTCGGTCCCAGCACATATTTATCTGATTGCCAAACCCTTCCTTCACCTCTGACAAGACATGTATTAATCACAACTTGTAAACGTGTGGAATGCCAGGCCTCCACCGTGGTTCGGATCCCACGTTAAACTGTAGGTCCTCCATTTCATCTCACGATCACCCTACCATTGCATATTAGCGTAAGTGCGTATAACCTGAACGGGTAGTAAGACGCGGTGCTAATAATAATAGTGGTAGGAAAGTGGGTAGGTTAATGAAAATCACCCTAAGTATATCTGGCTAGGATTCAAACCCTAACTTCCCTATTAATGTTCATCATAATCATCATGAACCATTTCTAGCCACTAGCTGGGTCTATTTGGAACATAAGCCTATCCCCCACCTCCTTTCCTCCCATCACCTCTCTTCCTCCACCTTGGCCCAGTCCTCTCCTATCTCCTTCACACTCCCTTTCAGCTGTTCCTTGTCTTCCTATCAATCTTAATCCATTCCATTACGAAAGTGGGGCCTTCAACCATATGGTCTCCAATACCCGTTTTCATCAAGTGTAGACATGGGACATTATCATCATCATCATCACCATCAACTGTTTCAAACCTGTGGCCAGGTCAGCTTGGTAAAATTCCTCCATCTTCCTCTTCGTTTTCACCATTCTTCTCCTCTCACTTGCACACTTGCTATCTGCTAGCTCCCATTTCTTTCTTGTCTCCCTTGTGGTCTTTTACTTACATAGGTACTTCACCTCCATCATTCTCTTTGGTATTCTTTTCTTTTACATCCTAATTACATGGACATACCATCTCTTCCTCTACTATCTCATGTACTTCCACACTTTCCCGGATAACTTTATTTCTACTCATGAAAAATAACATGCTCCCCACAAACTTAATTCCCATGCCCCCCACTTTCCTCCTCTACAACTTCTCAAACATAGCACATCAAAGATTATATTATCAAAATGAAGTGAACGCATAGCGATATGGGCTAGTAAACAAAACGTGATTAGTTATTGACATTTATTTCACATCACCTAGTGAGATTTCCACGAAAATAATAAGGGCATATCTATTATGTGTAAATAAAACTTGAAAATACTTTCTTCATATTTTCAGCAACAACATAAACATGTTTAAAGTAAATAAAATAAATGATTGGCTAAAGATCTGGACACATATTAAAACGTGTGTAAACACAATAAATTAATGTAATAAAAGTGATAGGGAAGGAAGCCAACCTGAAAGTATAGTTAGTTTAGGCCTAGATAGAAACCAATAAAACTTCTCTATTCTTTTATGACTGTTATAAAGCTGATAATAAGTTGGAGGTGTGAAGAAAGTATTAAAAACGAAGAAAGAAGTTTGTTTCATTCAAGGCCTAGCCTAATTAGCCTTTAGTTTGGCTTCCTCTCCTAGTTACCATATTGGCCTGAATAAAATGAGATGTTTTTCTCCTAAAAATGTCCTTCCGAAAACAGTACTCATATTATATGAGCAGCCAAACATTTTTCACTGAAAAAAAAAGTTAGGTTGTGCATCATCTGGCTGAAATCATCGCAAGCATCCAATAAATATACTCAAGGTCAGAACAAAGTGAGAGGAAAGGATTTCCACCCTTCGGTAGGTCAGTGTTATTTAGTGGCAGAATTTGTGTTGTGTTACTGGTATTAAAAAATCATCCAGAAATATCCGCGAGGAGCGAGTGATCGTTTTGAAACGAAAGCATCTTCAGCATCTCAAATAAACAAGGGAATGAAAAGAAGCTATGATATTGACAGGGCCCGGATTTTTATGACATGTCATCTTTTTTTTTGGTCCATCAGAGACAATGCTCAATTGTACATAAACTCTGTTCATGAGTACTTGGTTGAAGAAATGTATATTTTATAGGTCATTTTTTGGTCATTTTTTCCTATTTTAGATTTTTAGGTAATTTTTCTTGCTTTTTTTGTTTGTTTAATAAGTAATTTTTAAACATTGTTTTGGAAAGAAAATTTAAAATGGTTTGAAAATGACTTTAAAAAGGTTATATATCGTATATGAATTATCGGTGCTACGATAAAATATGAATATTCAAACATCAGATATTTTACCACACACTTGTTGACTGAAGAAGATAATGTATGAGTCCAAATGAACTTTGTACCCCTTTACCTGCATGCTTATAGAATCCACATTCCTGGTGAGACCTTCACTACACATAAGTTGAACCGAGGGCAATTTTTAGAGTTAAAACGAACTTTGTACCATCTTTACATTCCTGGTGAGTCACTCACTCTACCATGTCTGGAAAGAGCTGCAGGGAGATGGGGAGCTATCGCTTTTAAAGCAGGTATTTGTATTCCAATGTTAAGTAGAACACATTTTAAATGCATAGTTTTCATTTATAAAGTGCATGTAATATTTATTTGTTTGCAATAATTTTATGTGTATTTAGAATGCCTTAAACCAAACCATCTAAAGAGTGTTATTTAAGGCAAATTATTACTGAATTCAGAGAGGCTATCTTTTCTACAGAGAGTGAAATACTTTTCTGTAAAATATGTGAAGTCAAAGTGGAAAAGATAAAAGATATAACCATTCAACAGCATATCAGTCACAAAAAACATGTCCGTGGTATCCAGAATATTGATAAAAAGAAAACCTCTCAATTATTACTTGCACAAAATGCATTCATGAATCAAGAAAAATCCTCAACATTTTATAAATATTTGTGTGACATTCTGGTATCTGCGAACATACCTCTGTGGAAATTGAGCAATGATAAACTAAAGGATTTCCTGGAACTGTATACGGGCCATTCTATTTCAGACGAATCCACACCGAGGAAAAACTGGAAATGGGCAGATCAGGAGAGATATTTTTGTTTACATGTATAATGTAAATCCTAACTCTTGTATTAAATACATCATATTATGGAATTTCAATAAAATCTTTTAGGTCATTTTTTGGCAATTTTAAGGTAGTCAAAATCCAGGCCCTGGGTCTGAATTTTAAATTAAGAGCAATGTATGCGAGATACGACAAACAAATAACGTGCATGCTACTAGCAAGTTTGGTGTTTTCGAGGCTAAACTATGACTTTGGAGGAAAAAAATGAAGAAATGTTTAGGCGTGCCTGCACATCAAGAAACACATTTAGGGGGCCTAATAAAAATGTGTCAAGTTTGTTAAGGTTTTACCTCAAATTATATTAAGAGACATTCTATTTTTTTTATGTAGAACACCATTACAATTCTAAGGTTATATTAAAGGTGAGGTTGTACTATATTCGGGCCAATACGGTACTTGCATTACATTATTGTACAAGGTTTACACATTGTTTTTAGATATCTACAGTAAATAAGTTAACATAAAAAAAAAGTCATGTTTTGTAAATCATCAAAAAAGATTACACCAGTATTCAATTAATCCCAACCTGCAACAGTGGCCACGCGGAATAAACTTGTGCGGTCTGGGGTTCTACTCTTAAATGGGTGTCCTGAGGCTATTTTTCCCTAAATGATCTTCCACTCTACCTCCACACAAATGCGTGTACATTTCCTTTAAACTCTACTATTTTTATCTCTACTCCACAAGTGCAATCAAATGTGGATAGCCTGAACGGATAGTAAGATAAAATGTAAAATAAAGAACCCACAAGTATTATGTGAGTTAGCCTTCTGTTGGTTAATTAATAATGAAGTAAAAACAGGCTAATTATTGCACGAAGCTTAACAATTAAAGCAAGTGTAAACACAAATTTATGGCAGAAAATAAACATTTCCCCAAATTCCTGCTGTTAGTTACTGAAAATAATACCATGAACAATGTTTAGGTGCTATACATCTGAGTGTATATTTGGGTTATCGTTAACTTACTTGGATAAATCTGAGAATACAGGACAAGGCAGGTTAATTTTAAGGAACCATACATAGTGTATATCTAGGGTGTATATAATTTTCAATACAGAATCAAAAAATGATTATAAAACACATTTACCTGAGAAAACATCAACAAATCTTTTTTCTTGTCATTAATCTTGGAGTCAATCTTTGTACAAAATGAAACAGGCTTTTGCGTCCACTTATTTTTACAGATGATTTCATCGGTCTGCACTTCTTCTGAGAGATTGTCTTCGTTGGTTTGAGAAAATGTCTGAAAAACAATTTATCCTTTGCCAAAATTAACTTCACTAAATATTGTCATAGTAGCTTGTAAATAAATAGCCTAAACCATGATAAGAGACCATAAACTCAAACTCTTATATTTTATGTAGGTGTATTTATTAATTTACTAGAGATGTATAAGACCTAATAATGTTAATAGCATTGTTTATAGCAGTCAATTTGTAATATATAATTGTGGTAGGTTTGTAAAGGTCAGAGAGTTCAAGTTTTTTATTCGAGTTGAACCTGAGCATGTTTTTCAGAAAGATTCTGAGTATGAGTCATATCGAGTAGTTTGAGTTCAAAAAAGTAAAACCTAACAAACTGAGATGTTTAGAATTAAATAAATAATAGTAATTAAAATGAAAATAGCAAATAAGAACACTTATTTTTTTTGAAAAATTAATTTTTTTTTAATTAACAAATATTATTGCATCTATAGTAAAGAATAAGACTAATTTTTAAATAAAACGTGTGATAACTATTACTAAATGAAAATGTATATATAGTTCATTGTGATAACGTTTTAAAATGTCTACTTAGTGATGAAGACGTATTCTAAAGAGAAAAAAATCTCCCTAGTTTCATATAAAAATTTAAAGAAGTATTTTAGATATGTAAGTCCTATACTGCTATAGTAGGCCTATAATCTTGTACTGGACAGAGTCTTGCACTAATATTTTTGTGTTATACCAACCAGACAAAGAAATGCCTTCTTTTATATTGTTTAAGTGTAAGATAAGGTGGAAGCCTTAACTTTAACGTTAAAGTTGTATCGTTATTAAACCTTCTTTATTCCTGTCTCATAATCTTCTCCATCCAATAACCAGTCTGCTCTGTTACAGACCTTAGCAATATGGTCACATATGTATAGTAACCTCATTGTTGGATTATCCCTCCACCTTCTCCTTCCTCACTACCATCATTGTTGGGGTCTTCCCTCCACCTCTCTACCTCTCCTTCTTCACCCTAAATGCATATTTCCAAATAGCATCCCGACATTTAGAGAAAAGAGTAAACAATGAGTCGTACATTGACATTCTCATAATGAAACAAAAGAATAACCTTGTACAAGAAGTTTGAAATTTCCGGGCCTATAAATTTGTCGAGCATGAGTATCCAATGAAAGCTCAGCTTTAAAGACGTCAACTACTTTTTATTTTAATGTTTTCATATTTATGCTTTTATGTTCATAACAATCTAAAATATAATAGAAATAATTTGAATAAATTTAAAAATAATATAAAGATTGTCCTTACTATTTGGGGTGTATAGAATTTAAACATGCATACAAATATAAACAAAGGGAAAAATAGATTAAAATATTATTGGTAGGTTAGGTGCACCCAGAAAGTAAATGTTCACTAAAATAAAAAAATTCTGAGTGAATCCAAGACTCTCTACTTTGAATATTTTTGGAGAAATTTAAATTCTACTTATAATTGCTACAATATTATATTTATCAAATTCAGTTAGCTATAATGCACAAATGAATTGTGCCACTAAACTTTTAAAATATGATTTAATAAAACAGCGTGAACTAACCTGTACTGCATTTGACCGACCATAGCTTTTCATGTAGACCTCATAAGGGATTGGGGCAATGTCAAAAAGTGAATAGCTCATGGCATCCAGCCGAATCATGTCCAACAGCTCCTCTCCTCGCTTCTTGGTCTTAGCAGACACCTGATCAATAAAAAGATAAAAAGTTACAACATTAAATTAAGTTGTATATTGGTATGATCAGTCGGTTTAGATCATGCACATTAAATACCTCAAATAAATGAAATGAAAATGTAACATCATTACAATTTATATAAATTATATGGGTAAGCATATATTTTATAAGAGTTGTCTCATTTATGTAAGCATACTATAATTATTGCTACAAAAATATATTTTGTAGCTATAGATTCCTTCCTTTACTTTTCACATTCCCTTCGCCTTAAAGCAAAGTAGAGTTAACAAATATATCACCTTAAAAAACATCTGACATCTCTTACAATTATACCACAAGGCAATAAAAGAAATAGTACTGTATATCTTAATTTGACATGATTGAGATAGTTTATTCACTAAACCTGACATTTAAAAGGATGCTAGGAATAAAATAATACATGCCTTTTTTTCTATCTGCCTTTTCCTGGCATTTGCAAAGTTGATAAAATGTGTGTGATGTAAAGAAGTAGAACAAGAGGATTTAATTTCCTCAACTTTTTCTTCCTCAAATCCTTCGTCCGCCGGGATTACAAGTGAACCAACCAGGCATGAGTTTTTCTTCCTGAAAGCATAAGTTTGGTGAATTAAAAATTAAAATATTAAATTATGTGACTTTTTTATTTCATCCACAGTATTCGACTTATACCTGTTTGGGCTACCCACAACCTGTTATACTACTGGAGTGTGAAGAAGTTATAAATTTGAGGAAATACTTAGGTCTGTGTGAAGGAAAAGTGAGAAACCATTTTGAAAAATCACACTCAGGGCAGGGAATGAGCCCCAACTTCCCCATCAACGGCAAACCATACTAGATGAGCTTGAGGTTTAGTCTGTGTCAATTGCCGTTTTGTTATGAGATTTAGTAATGAAAGTTTGACTATTAATTCATAGATTTTCTACCATTAATCATATCCTTTAAAATAAAACAGTCATTTAAAATATTCTTTACGTGATGAAACATAGAGATAAGTCAGTGATTGAAAGCCATTCCAGAAGCAAAAAGTTTTTTGATTAATCCTAAGTCACAAAAATCTAACTAAACCTAAAACAATTTGTATCACAAATAAATCACAAAAATAAATATACATGCACAAAATCATGTGACAAATAAAAGATAGGTAGGCAACTTCAAAATATTTAATAAACAATTAGTATTAATCTAAAGCATGAATCATAAATTTTGTATTATTTTATTTTTAAGGCCACATATATAAATTTGTTTTCTAAAATCAATTACAGCCCTTCAAAATAAATTTTTTTAAAGTGGGTTTCTTTACATTTACTTAATTCACAGATTCACCAAAAATAGAGCAGAATCTGCATGAGTGGCACCGCAGAGAGATTGACATGCTAGTAAAAATGTATATTGACCCATGATGCTTTGCAACCTAAACTTAAACCACCGATTATTATAATTATTTATTTTCTCGTGGATGAACAAATATTTTAAATTATTGTCATGAAGGATGTATTTGAATTATAACGCTGGGATACAATTCAATAAATCAATACATAATATGTTCTCCACTTAAGTAGGCCTAGTATTGTAAATCTCCTCAGAGCAGTCAGCAAAGCTATCTGCTTAATTGTAGCTTTATAGAACATACACACTAATTTGAGTGTCAGTTATGAAATTTGATTGGGTCTCCCAAACAAATCTTGAGCAAAGCAAAAACAAACTAGTTCAACTAAAGCAGATTGGGTGATCTCAAGAAGATTATATCGCACTGATGGGGTTTAAGTCTTATTATTGGTTTAGAGCTCATCACATGATTATGTTTTTGTGGTTTACACTCATTTTTGTTTTCAGGCAAACATTTGAATCCGAAGTGAGAGAAAGTTTGAGATTCGTAATATCATAAAACTACACAGTGTTGCCATTTGAACCATCTTATACAAATGAATATAGTCGGTAACCTTCGTTCCTCTAGATCCAAGTTTTCTTTCTCCAAGGCCATCTTGATCTCCTGCATTTCCCGTTCCTTGCGCTTCTTGTCGGCGAGATCATAGTTGCCCGAATCTAGTTTCTTCTCTTCTTCCACAAGAGGGTGCTGGCGTGGTGTTAGCACTACAGCACCATCTACTGATATATCATCATTACTGCTGTCATCATCATTATCATCAACATCGCTGATGGTATTAGCACTATCGGTGCCTATTCCACTAGCTCCTTTATCGGATATGTCTGAATTACTGTAGTCTTCAAAGTCAGGCTCGTAATCCTGCAAATCCAAAAAAAAAATTTATTAAACTACAACAAAACAACTACTTTCTGAGAATGTGTTTTCCAAATTACCTTGAATTTTTAAGGATATGTGAGATTCGAGGATTAAAAAAAAAAAGATCAAATTCAAGATTTGAAAGAGAAAAAAAATAGTCTCAGATATCAGGCTTTTTTTTTAACTATTATGATTTTTAGTAGTTTTGTCCAACACAATATCATACAAACTCAGTAACCAGATCCCAGTCCATTAATTTACAACTTAATTGAATGAGTTCACATTTCAACAAAATAGAATTATATTGTTTTGATTTCTATTTTCTACTAAATAATTAATTTGAATAAATCAAAATTGAAGGAAAAATAATCATACCCATGTGAGGAAATTAACCTCTTATGGTTATCACATTTTTTAAGATGCAAATTTTTTTTAAAAAGATTTGATTCGCTCTCCTATTAGTTACTAATAGAGTGTCGACATTTTAATTGTCCATTGTGGTTCTAAATAATTTATTTACTAATACATTTAACAAAAGGTTTGTTAACTTGATCTTAAGGGGGTAGGAATTAGGAGGATAGCCTATATTTAAGCAATTTGTGCATTAGTGGCCAGAAAAATGAGATGAAATGAGTATAGGCAGTCACTTTCAAATAAGTGTGTACAGTCTCACAATGAACATGGTGCAAGTAGCTGCTATGTGGTACCACCTCAATAAGTGTGTTGAAACAAGTGACTGAAAAGAAAGTACCGGCCACTATGTAGTTGACTGCTGGTGCACATCCACCCATTGCATTCTATGTCTTTTTGTGTCTTCTGTTATAAAGCACTGTTCAATACGTGCATCAGGGTTTCGGGTGAGAGGTGGAATAAACCATTTCTTAAGACCATAACCAATGTCGCTTGCACCCGGAAACGGTCGCAACCCATTTTCAAAACTGGTGTGAACAGCAGTGTTCCTAAGCACTCTTGCGTCATGAACGCTTCCAGGCCAGTTATGCATTTATGCTATAAATTTGGTGGTCTGGACCTGTAATGACCATTACATCTAGTGAATGATCACCATGTCTGTCAACATAGACTTCCTCATGAATTCGGGGAGCATCTATTTTTATTATCGTGCCATCAACAGTTCCGCATACAGATGGAAATCCACCTTTCACGAAAATATCTTTTGCAATATTTGTTGTGTATTCTGGCCAACGTATGGTGTTATGAAACATAGCCTCAATTACGGTGTCCACTATTAATGTAACGGTAAAGTTCAATAAATATTTTAACTGTATCTATCTATTGGCAATAAGATATGTTTGTTGAAGTTATTTCTACTTACATTCAACCTAACATATTTTGTAATGTGTAATATTGATTTAAGCTGTGGAGGATTAAACTGAACATTTTGTAAAAATTATTATTATTATTAGCACCGCGTCTTACTAGCCGTTCGGGTTATACGCACTTACGCTAATGTGTAATGGTAGGGTGATTGTGAGATGAAATGGAGGACCTACAGTTTAACGTGGAATCCGAACCACGGTGGAGGCCTGGCATTCCTCACATTCACAAGTTGTGATTAATACACATCTTGTCAGAGGTGAAGGAAGGGTTTGGCAATCAGATAAATCTGTGCCGGGACCGAGGATTGAACCCCGGACCCCCAGCACAGAAGTCTGACACTTTACCCCTAAACCACCAGGTCACCTTTTATTTTGTAAAAATAAAGGACTTACTGGTATATAAAATATTCTGTTTATATTGTCTTAATCTATTTTTAATTGTTATGTTTAACAAACTTGTTACCAACAACTTAATCTTACATCCTTTACTGTAGGCTATTCAGCCTGTAGCCTGGGTCAGTGTTTTATTCAAGTCATATATTTTCCACTACCGGCTGGCTAGGCCTGTCGTAGCTTCATATTCCTTATAATCTAACTAAAGACTAGGACAGGCACAACATCCAGTCCCCGGACGTTAATTCATCACTGTGAAAGGGTAAACCCACATTTCACCAATGATTCAACTTAATCTAAATGTTTCAAAATATATGGGTTTAAGGAATATGGACATCCACATACAGATGGAGTGGCGGTATTATAAAACCATCCCAAGTCTATTTACTCAAAATTAGAACTTCAAGTTCAAGTTTGCCATCACTAGCAATTCAGTCCATTATGAGCCTGAAACTTTGAACCGCAGGGCCACCAGTGCAGATTTAATATTAATTATTATGACTAAATTTGAGTTAAACTAATATATATTTTACAGCTCTTATGACTTACCTCAAAATCATCTTCATAATCATCTTTGTCTTTGCCATCAGATATTCCTTCTTCATCTTCTGTATCATCAGCCATGGTTCTAGAAGGGCTTGGTGTTGTAGAACACTTTGACCTTTCTCTCTTCAACTGTTGTTCTTTCTCTAGTTCTGCTTGTATGCTTTGCGCCATCTTCACCTCTGTTGGACTCAAAGTTCTAGTTCTTGTGCGTTCTCGATGCTTTTTCTTGGTTCCAGTTTCAGGAGTGGTATTATCCAGTTTACTTGTAGGCTTATTTTTATCCAAGTGTTTATTTTGTCTAGTTTCTTCAATGACTGTTTTGGTTCTGCTGTATTTATACACTACTTTGTTTCTGCTTTCTTTATCTACTGGTTTTTTTCTGTGTTCTTTATCTAAGCTTCCTTGTTTGTTTCTGCTTTCATTTGTCATTTTGTTTTTATAATCGGTTCTCAATGTTTTTACTTTCCCATCTGTTGTTTTTGGTTTTGTGTTAGTGTCTTTGGTTTTAGGAATTGTCGCTCCAGTGTCACGTCTTGTTTGGGAGCGACTTCTTACTTTGGGCTGAGGTTTTGTCGAAGAAGCTGTATTCTCTTTTTTAATTTTAGATCGAGCTTTTTCTTGTGTACCTGCATAAAAAAAAAAAGAAATTTTAAAAATGTATATAGGAGAACAAGAGCATGTATATTATGATATAATCTTAAAAACACAAAAATGAGTTATCATAACTCATAAAATGTAAGACTACTATTTCTATACCCCTTTGGTAATAATTTTATATATTTAATTTTTTGTGTTATTGCAAGAGTTTAATAAATAAAAATAGGCTATTTTCTTACAAAAGTATAAATACCAATTTTAATTTATTTTATAACATACAACCCCACGTGATACCAGGTAATAGGCTCGCCATGGACTGTATCTCAGATGATCGGGAGATCAAAGTGGGAGGTAAGGGGAGGTAGTTTTCCAACAAGTGAATTATCACTGTGGTTTTACCATATTTTCTCCATGCTATGTTCATAAGAAACTAGCCTCCTAATTTATTAAATAATTAGCTCTCAGTCTTATTATTATTATTATTATCTTACTACCCGTTTGGGTTATACACACTTACGCTAATGTGTAATGGTAAGGTGATTGTGAGATGAAATGGAGGACTTACAGTTTAACGTGGAATCCGAACCACGGTGGAGGCTTGGCATTCCTCACATTCACAAGTTGTGATTAATACACATCTTGTCAGAGGTGAAGGAAGGGTTTGGCAATCAGATAAATCTGTGCCGGGACCGAGGAATGAACCCCGGACCCTCAGCACAGAAGTCTGACACCTTACCCCTAGACCACCAGGTCAGCAGCTCTCAGTAAAACTTGTTCTGGTTGTAGACATACAATAGTTATATAAAATGTATTCCACCATTTTGTTTCTGAATTATTATTTTGAACATAAAACAGTAAAAATATCTGTGGTAACCTAAATTTAAACCTACTTCAAAAATAAAAAGTTAGGCTCTCAATTGCTAACAAATTGAAACTTTTGTACATTCAAGTAGGGCTAGCTTATTTTATTACTAAGTATGTCAAAATTCATGAAAAAAATCCCTCCTGAAAATAAAATTAAAATAGCCTATGTCATTTTATTAGGAAAAAAGCTAAAATTCAACCTATTATTTCAAACAATCTGTTTTCAGCAAATTTGGCAACCACGACGGACTAGCGGAAGAAATTTAGTGGAGTTACCTTGTATGGTTGTGGTATATGAGAAATGAGATCTACGAGTCAATGTGTCACCACAATCGGTGCTCTTTGCAGGAACGTGATTTGGCGTCGTTTTGACAACATTCTTAACAAGAGTGTGACTTGACGTTTTGACGGCATTCTTGACATCTTGAGAGCTAAGTTTCCCTTTTCCCGTTTCCGACTTCACTTTACCGAGAGCTTGTCTGCTCTTCTGAACTGCCGAGTATCTTTTCTTTTCCGACGTTTCTTTTTGTGGTTCCGATTTTGATTCTGGATCATCTTTTTGAGGTTGCTCTTTAGTTTTCAACGATGATAAGGTTTTGGTTTTTGATTCAGTTGTACTGCATGATCCATATATTGATTTAATAGTGGATGTTGATTTTCCTGATGTTTCTCTTAAATCTCTTGTTTTACCCTGAACGGTTATTTCCCGTTTAGCTGCCGACGACTTTTTTACATTTCCCTGGAAGAATACAAAACAGGAATACTAAATTATTATATTTTTTTCTGCACAATGCCTTACTACCCATCCAGATTACCCAGATTTAATTGCATTGATGAAGTAGGAATGATCACAGTAGAATTTTGAGGAAATATACTCATATTTGTGTGGAAGGTTAATAAGAAACCATTTAGGAAAAAACACCCTTAGTTTGTTTTTTTATTTTTTTATTTAGTACCGCGTCTTACTACCCGTTCGGGTTATACGCTTAAGTACTAATTACGCTAATGGATTAGGAATTGGGAGGGTTGAATTTAGAGGAAGTGAACCCGCATTTGCGTGGAGGGAGAGTGGAAAACCATTTAGGAAAAACCACCCCCAGTTCACCCGACCGAGATTCGAACCTCGATCTCCCCGTCCTCGAGGTCGAGCTCAACACGACTGGCGCGTTAGCCAACTATGCCACCGAGGCGGGTAACACCCTTAGTTCATGGGGCTTGGGTTCATACCTCGACTGCCCCAGACTTGATGAGTCTGACATTTAGTTCATATGACCACTAGTATGGGTGTTAATTAGCCTTATCTGAAACTTCAATTAGGCCTATCTGGAATGTGCTCTATTATTAAGTAAGTAGGCCTACTACCAGCTTGGTGGACAAATTATCCAAGGCAGAGGTCGCACAAACAATCGAGCTATCAATAGCTCACAGCGGGATTCTAGGGCGCTAAAGAGGGATTTTATTGTTTTGCAAGAGAAATGTACATAACAATATTGCAGTCTACGCTCAAATGGCAACACTGTGAGCACAGACACATAAATTGATGTGCATGACATTTGTTATTATTTTCTTTGTGTTATGAGGCCATGAATAATTTATGGCCATTTCCAATTGTGTTATTTTATCATGTTTTAGGTGAACTAGTATAAGTTTTTACTTTTAAAATTGAGTTATAATGAATGCAAATAAAAAGATAAAAAAAAAGTTTTACTTCCATTTTGAATGTGAAGAGGAATAGATCTTTGCGAAAGTTAAGGGAAAAGTATTGGTTTATTGTGCAACCAAGTGATGTAGGAGAGAAAGGTTACGTTTCACGGCATTAGGGCCTGCAAAACAAATTGTTCGGCAATAAACAAATATGTTCCTCTAAATATAGATTTAAGAAACATGAAAGAAGGTAAAAAAAATGGGGTGTGGCTGTGTCATGGACACGGCCGTGTGTTGTACGTGAATACGTTTAAACTTAAACGAACATCGTAGCTTCTCCGAGTCAAAAGTTATACTAATTGCAAATCTCGATACGCAGCAAAATAACCTCAAAATGGCGGCGCTTCCCCCTCCACCGCGTGCGATGCGTCACTGTTCTCGCTTATGGTAATGAATTCTTTGATCCTTTAGCTATCCAGTGGTATAATTTAATTTTGGATGTAGAGGAAAGATTCGAAACTACAACACCAAACTGTATCCCCGATTTTGTTATCATTAAGTTTTTTGGATTGCCCCCGTATGGTAGCAAATTTAAAGACGTATTCACGTCAAAAAACTGCCACACTCGCATATATTATTTCATATCCCAGATCATCGCTACAAAAATAAGCCTTACTAAGATGGTACAATGATAAACAGAGCTCCTTCCCCAGTTTGTATGTACAGTGTGATGGCCTATGTAGCCTAAAGAACAATAGCCAATTCTAATGAGGCAAATTTTTAATCTAGGTAGCTTACGAAACAATTTTAAATAGTGAAAGTAGCTCCCACACTAAATGAGTTTGATGACTGCACTTCCGATGACAGGAAGATTGGAGTTTGAATCCCGGTCCAGTGTACTAAGGGTGGTATTTCCTAAATTATGTCCGATCTCCCTCCACGTAAATAAGGGTACGCTTCCTCTTACCATTCTTAATTAGTAATACATTTAGTGTAATTAGTAGGGCCTAGAGATGTGTATAGCTCATTGCCAAAAAAAGAAAATAATGGTAGATACTGTAGGTATTTGTATCTAGGTCTGAAACATTTTTATGTTGTTCATTCTATCTGTAGAAACAATTATTTTTGTTTTGATATCAATCCTGATTTTGTAAACACCCAAGAACCACGGAAATATGTTATTTTAACATAAGTAGGCTATATTTCTCAACAAACTTAAGTACTTAGACCCAAGGCCGTAGCCAGCCAATAATTTCAGGGGGGGTTTGGTGGGCACATCCCTCAATTTCCGGAGACTAGAAAAAAAAATCTAAATGATAAACAGTTCTAGAAGCTATCTGAAGTGCTTTTTATGGTAACACAGCCCCTTAATTTGTATTTGTACCTTAATTTTTATATTGTTTGAACCATAAATAAAGCCATATATACTTTGTTCATAAAATTTCGAGGGGGTTTGAACCCCCAAACCCCACCCCTTGACTACGGCCTTGCTTAGACCTATATTAATCCAACAACAATCTTAACTAGAGTCCGTTTACGATAGGTTTTTACCTGGATGACAGTTCGAAAATCATATGTTTAGGTTTTGGATTGACAACACTTGTAAAAGATCACTGTTTTGTTATAAATGTAAAGTTTTTTTTAATAATATAGAGCTTAATTTTCTTCACATGGTGATATCAACAGTTTTATTTGTCATGAGAATAGCAACATTAGATGAAAAACTTTTTATATGTTCGAAGATAAATTTTTTGTCATTAAATTCCAGGACATACTTGACATATTTTCAAGAAATGTTGAGGTGAGCATGTGAAGAACATTAAACTAGATGTTTTTATTGAAGTAGGACCTAATATTTGAATTATTTTGGCCAATAAAATATTTTGCTATAAAAGCTGCAATAGCAAAGTTTTTTTCCTCATGTTCCCTACCTACATCTACACCTTAGTGGCAAATGAAACAAATTATATAATATCTCCTCCCCCCCCCCCTTCTTACTCCTCTTGCTTTTGTCCACTTTCTAGTGAAGTGCATAATTATATCAGTCTTAAAACAAGATTGAAAATAAAGTTTATTTAAAAATGTAGGCCATTATTTGTTTTCATCCAAAATGATAACTTTAAAAGGTTGCATCGTGATGCAAGTGGCCTTAGACCCTAATTATATTTATAGATCAAGTTTATTTTTTATTATTATGGAATAGGTAGTCTAAGTGTGAAACAGCTCTGGAACAATAAAATCAATGCTGCATGACAAATGTGAAAACTGTGGCCAATATTTATATTAAGTTTATTTTATATAATGAGGATAGTACGATTTAATATTAGTTAACGTATTTAACTGACTCATATTTGTCAAAAAAAACTGATAAATATGTTATTTCATGGGAAGGTATTTGAAAAAAAGTTGAAAATCTCCAATGTAGTTCCATCTCCATAACATGGAATAATATTTTAAGAGATTTTGTGTTAGCAAAATTATCATCAATTCACGCAGTTTTATTTTAATTTTGCAAGAGTTACGGCAACTTACGTTAATTTGTTATAGAGCTTGCAATAAATTTCTCTTCAAATGAACTTCATACAAAGTTTAAAGAAACCCCTGTAATTGATATTAGAAAATATACCAGTTTATTTTAAATGTTTGCATAAAAAACAGCTTTACCTTGTCACAAGACATCACAAGAGCTTTAGAACCACCGAAATAAAATAATCCCAAAGACTTAGTGTAACATTACACATACTACTATGAATAAATGTTGTAACTCGTACATAAACATTTAATTCCACGGCGGAATGTTGTTTATATTATTATTGATTTTCTTATAAGTCAGGATAGCCAATGACATAAAATAGAAGTCTCATCTCATCAAAAGTTCTCTAAAAATTAAAAGATTACCATTCAACAATCCCTCTATATATAAGTTACGCTTGCATGAAAAACAAAATCATGTAATAGATGATTTGCTTACTAGTTTTATTTAGATATAATAATACAAATTTAGCTTTATCTATGGATTTAAATCCAAACTAGGTATCAATAACATAGTCAATTTTATCATTAAGACATAATAAAGTATTCACAAACTAAATATCTTATTATTTGCAATCTTTAAAAATAATTTCACATGAAAAAATGCCACTCAGCACAGTAAGCAAGAACATATTAATATAGAAAACTCACTCTCATTTCATTGATATCAAGAGTATATATAACCAACCCCACAAAGACTTAAACATATAAAAAGCCCACACTTTTTAAAAAAGAAAATTAAATAAATATCTAAATGTGACGCTTTTGTCTATGACTAAACATTTATTTAAAAGTGACTAAAATTACAATTCAAATTAATTTAATCAATAATATTATTTTAGTTAACATAGATATCCTAACAATATGAAAAAATGAAGCCGTCCCAAGAAGAGTGGGTGAAAAGAGATAAATCTTGTATGGGATTCCTCAGCACAAAGCAAACTGGATCAGACATATCATCAGGAGCAACTGTCTTCTGCACGACATCATAGAAGTAAAGGCTGAAGGAAAGAGGATCTTAGGAAGGAGGAGGATTAAAATAATAGATGACTTGAAGGAAAGAAGAAAATTCTAGGAGCTGAAGGATGCGGTAGAGGACAGGGCACATTGGAGGTCTAAGTTCACTGAGAAAAGGAATGGACATGTCGTGAGACAGAACACCTAAATAATAATAATAATAATAATAATAAATTGCAAAATCTGTTGTTTAGTGTTTTCATGAATAATTGTATGAGGGATGCTTATGAGAACGCAATTGGTGTAAAAATGGACAGTGTGAATGTGATAGTGTTGTTTTATACAGATTATTCCATACTTATGACTGAGAATGCAAGTGACTTGCAGAATGCATGAAATAGTTTGAATTTGATGACAGATAGAATGGATCTTCGCACAAATGTCTCCAAAACAAGTTAATGTTTTTTATAAAGATGGCTCAGGAAATTAGTGTTAACTTATTATAAATGGAAAACGGTTACAACAAGAGAAAAATTTTGTGTATCTGGGCCAAATGTTTTGTAAAAATGGAAGGATAGATTGTGAACTCTAGAGACGGGTGAGTACATCTCGAAGAGTAGTTATATGTATGTTTACTATTGCAAAAAATGAATTCGTAGGTATCAAAAGAGGCAAAGATGGCTGTGTATAAAAGTGTGGATGTAAAGCGTGGGTTTTTCAGGAGAAACACAAAAGCAAGGTGAATGTGGTTGAAATGAGATATCTAAGAAATATATGTGGAAAACTCGTATAGACATTCACTTTGCTCTTGTGTATCTCCTGAAAAAACCACGCTTCACATCTCTAAAACAATGTTGGTGTCAACACACTTTTATATACTGCTTCCTTTGCCTTTTACAATAATACTTGGTTTTTTGCAATAGTTCACATAGGCCTACATCCAACTAATCTTCTAGATGCATTTACCTGTACGTTGATTTCACCCTCCATCCTTCCATTTTTACAGCTTATTCTGCCCAGACATAGAAAATCATTCACTTGTTCTAACAGTTTTCCATTTATACTAAGCTGATAATCATTTCTTGATGCGTCCTTATTAAAAACTGTCATCTTTTTTCATAGATATTTATACGAATATATATTCTGCCTGTCCCCACATTCAAATGCATAATACAGCATCATCTGCATATAACAGCATTATTACTTTCGCATTGTCCAAAATTACACCAACCACGTCCTAATAAGCATCCCTCATACACTATTTCATGAATACATTAAGCAACCATGGAGACATGACACTACCCTGTCTGACACTCTGTTCAGTGTCAAAGCATTCGCTTAAAGCCCCACACACCCTAAAGCACGCTATACCTACTGCTATCATACACCACTATAATTGTATTTACTAACCATGCATCCACACCATACTATCTCAGAACATTCCATAACATACTCTCATTCACACAATCATACACTTTCTCTAGATCAACGAATGCACAATGATCTTTTTTCCTTACTGCCATACATTTTTAAATTACTTGTTGCAATGCATTTATCTGGTTCATGCAACCTCTACCTGGCATGAAACTATATTGCATACCCCAAATATTGTCATCAGTTTTTTTCAAAGCGCCCCCATCAATTAAGACTCTCCCAAAAACTTTGACAGGTATACTCAACCAACTAATTA
Source organism: Timema genevievae (assembly GCA_902155825.1). NCBI lineage: Eukaryota > Metazoa > Arthropoda > Insecta > Phasmatodea > Timematidae > Timema > Timema genevievae. The sequence goes on from CABFWO010000019.1 coordinate 76,200, forward strand.
CCCTATAATTATTCTTTTATTCATCCTTACTGCCTTTGCTTTTTTACAAAGAAGCAATGACAGCATTCTTCCAGTTATTAGGAACATTCGAAATCCTAGCACACGTATTGAACAACTCAGACAATCTAGCAGTAGTACCATGCCCCCACACTTAAGCATTTCACTTGTGATCCCATATACGCTCACAGATTTGCCATTCTTTAACATTTTAATAGTTTTTAACACCTTAGCCTCGTTAATTCTATCACTCATCATGGCATTTTACCTATTTTCTGCTACTTTATCTACGTTTTCGCAGTACAATTGCTCAAAATACTCCCTCTATTGAGCTCTTATACTGTTTTCATACCAGATCATTTCACCACGTTCATTCTGAATGCCATAGTTCTTTCCTTGCACGCCTTGTTTTGGTCTCTATCCACTTCCCAAACCGTTTCTTATTTTCTTCAAAATCATTCTATATTCTTTCTCCTTCTTTTAATCTCATTTGTTCCTTACCCACCTTCACTACTTTCTTTGCATTCATCTTTTTCTATTTGTATGTGTCCCACAACCTCCTACGTTTTGTTTAAATCTTCACAGCAATCATTCATTTGTATGCTTCTTTATTTTATCTCTTACCTGTTCATTCCATTATGATGGGCCGGATTTATGTATGTAGGGGCCTCGGGATGGCATACCCATGTAAATTACAGCATACCATGTCCAATGAAAGGTAAATTACTTTTATTATTATTGATACATTTAGCGCACTTATATATATAAACACATATACATATATATAAATAATTTTTCTTGTCTTCTTGTCTTGATTAGGCCGTTAGTAGCAAGAAAGGCTTGTATAACCTGAACGGCTATCAATGCGTAGTGCTAAAAATAAAAGAAATAAAAAAGTAGCAAGAACCGATATGTTAATACTTCAATATTATAATTAAAGGAAGTCTTTACAAACAAAATTCACCATTAGCGTGGAGAGGTGATGAAAAAACCACAACAATATCTTCTTTTTTACAAATATGTAAGAATTTTGTAAGAATTTTCTAGTAGCAGAGATGCGCGAAGTGTCTTTGACAGAGACATTTTCACTAACAAACTGGGATCAGTTTGGTAATTACTCACTGGTTCACTCACCAGTTCGCCCAGGGAGTCGCTCAGTCGCTTGCACTCTCGCTCACTTGTCAGTCGGACAGAACTCTTAAGGTACCTTTTTCTGGATGATATAACATAATTTTATATTAGCTCGATATAATCCTCCACAAATGACACTTCTACACCTAGTATTTTACTTAACTACCTCATTAAAACACAAACTGTCACTCAGCACAAACACAACAGACATCCGAATTTCAACGTTTCTCTAGAGTAACTGACTAAATATGTCAGAGCAACAACAAACTGGAAAACAAAAATTGTATCAAAGGCACCGCTGGGACAGTAGCGCTATCAGCCGGTTCGTGGAAACACTTTGAGACTAACCGCTGCAGCACGCCGAATTAGAGTTAGCGTGCAAAATTAGAAATGATCAACGGGGACTTTCCTAGTAAATCTTTCAAGTGTCGGTACGGTTTTTTAATTTAAGCTGCACACACATTAATAATTCGTTTATGCCTCATTATCTCGTTCAGGAATAACATTATGTTAAACACAAAACCAGAAAGCGTTTACAATAGAAAAATAGAAAATTAGAGGTTTTTCCTTTCTTTCGCGGGGTTGTGGGGGCCCCGGGGCGATCCCCTCCTTAAATTTTGCCCTGCCACTATGCATTTCTTTTTTAAGTTTCCCACCACCACAAATCCTTCATGCACTCAACTACAATATCTTTTATTTTGTTCCAAGCATTTTCTCAATCATTAAGATTCTATTGATGCTCTTGTAATGCCCAGCAATCCTTAATAATACGCTCTCACACTTTTATCCAGCAACTTTTCCACTTTCACTCTTATTTTGTTTATTACTCTTGCATTGATTCATCACAAATCTCGCAACTAATTTAACCACTGAGATCACTAAGAAGTGATCCGTTCCACATTCGGCTCCACGCACAGCCCTAGTATTACTTACAAAACTTCTCAGGATTTTATCATACACCACAAAATCAATCATCGTTCTTGAATCGCCCCTTTGCCATGCATATAAGTAAATATCTTTGTGCTTAAACATGCGTTCGACACAAATAAACATTTTTCTAAACACAAACTCACTAGCACATTACCATTCCCGTTTATTCTGTCATCACCATATCCTCCTAACACTCTCTTTGAAAAGGAATTCAGTTTGTCAGTGTGGTTCTCGTAACTAAGCAAATATATTAAGGTATAGTGTGCGGATCAAAATGAAGGGGTAGGCCATGTAAGACCTGGCTGGCTGTTGTTGACGAATCTGTGAAAAAGAGAGACATTAAAAGTTTTAATAAAGGAGCATGCATGTATGACTCGGTGTATGGATGTTGAGGCAAAGGGAGTATGCAAGAATAGGGAAGTGTGTAGAAAGTTAGTGAGAAAAGATTAAGTAAGGAGTTTGTTATATCTATATTTACAGTTTATTTCCTACCCGATGGAAACGGCGTGATTGGGGAAGTATGTATGTAACTTATTTAAAGAAAAAATTAATGAGTTTAGAATTTAACTATGCTATTCAAACCTTTTATTTAATTTAACTTAATATACATTGATGAGTCCAATATATTCATACAAATTAGCGAGCGATGTCAAAAGGCCACGCTACCCTGTTTGTGTTTAGGAGAAAAAGAGATGCCCAAAAGTTTCTCTCTCGCCTACACAGTGATGGGCAGATGTCAGCTTGATATTTTATAGATCAATGGGCTTTGGTCATTTGCAAGGGATGTGTTCATGCTCATCCATTACTTGATCACACATAGAGAACAGATTGAGGACGATAATCTAGAGAATACTACGAAAAACATATCATTTGACATGGTTAATAAGTTTAAATATGAGTAACAATATCAGAGTATAAATTAGGAATATAATACAGTCGGGACATGCATGCTATTAGATGGCCATTAGGTTGTTAACATCCCGCCTGCCATATAGGAATAAAATACTAATTATCTACAAAACAATAGTTTTGCCGGTTATTCTCTATGGCTGGGAAACATGTTCTTCTACCTTACATGACGAAAATAAATTTAGGGTGTTTAAAAATATGGTGCTTTGGAATATTTTTTTATCCAAAAATGGATGAAAATACTAGGGAGTGGAGAAAGTTTCATAATGATGCGTAATATACCTAGTACTCATCACAAGCTATTGTAAGGATAATAAAATCTTGCAGATTACGGTAGGCAGGATTTGCAGCGCGAATGGAAAGATCTAGAACTGTGTTCAGGGTATTGACTGCTAATTCCAATGGGAAGAAACCATCGGGAAGACCTACGAAAATAGGAGAATAACGTTAGATGGATCTGAAAGGGATAGTTAATTTTGTAATGAACTGGATAGAACTAGCCTAATGTAGGGATAGATGGCGTAATTTTGTAAGAGTGGCAATGGACTTTGAATTTCTAGATGTCATAGGGTAAGCAAGTAAGATTTTTACAATGGCTTCAAGTTCATTAATAAACAGCTTAAGTATAAAAATAAATTGTCTAATAAATGTGATATAAAATATATAAACAAGTGTCTTGGTATACCATTTCTTTTGATTATAATATCACGGTTACTAGACTAGACAGTAGGGGTCACGAGCTGTATGCGCAATGGCAAGCCCCGCCCACTGACGTCAAGTGGACACCAAGCTAACTTCAGCTGAGAGCTACGCGTCAGTCACTGAATGTGTTTACTTGTGTAATAACAGTGTAGTTTCATCAAATGTGAGTTTGTAACAATGGTGTGTTGTGCAATTGCCAGTCGTACTAATCATGATAGACACCAAAAAGCAGTAGCGGCTAGTCCTAAAAGGCACAAGGAAACGTGCCCTCCCACCTAAACATCAAGTTATTCATACAAACAATTATAAGCAATAATAATAATATTTAAGCTATATAAACAAGGGAAATATTAAAATTAAACTTAACCTTTTTCTAGTTTTTCATAAAATAATTATGACATTTAAAATTTCTGATTGAAAATCTCCGAACGAAGCAACTATCTTCCCGATAGGTGCAAAGTATTGTATGTTCCCCAAGTCAAGGTGGACAAGAGGAAGGAGAGGGAAGGGACGGTATGCTCAGAACAGCTCTGCGCAACTCTAAATGGGGCACTATTTGATTGTTCCCTTGTGAGTAGAAGCTTGGAGATAGAGGTGTCTGAGTGGCACTTTTCAACAAAATGTATTTTTAGTGTTTAAAAATGTAATAGTGTAAATGAAATATTTTAATGATTATTTATAAATAAAAAATATCACCTAAATATTAAATTCAATATCAAGACTTAAAAAGTTTTTTTTTAATTTTTTTTTTGTGTTTCACAGGTTTTCTTTTTATTTTAACAGCAACGAGATTATCACATTCTCAGTCACAGCCGCTGCACATAAAATTAAACCATTCAGAGCTCATTTTAGAAATAACACAATACTGTAGTTGTAGAATCTTTGAAAGAAATGTGATGTGCGATAACACATATTTTATCAAAGATGACATCAAATATTTTATCATAAATTATATTTGATCAAAGAAATATATGTTATTTCTTTAATCGAAGAGAAATATGTGTTATTTCTTTGATCTAAGAGAAATATGTGTTATTTCTTTGATCGGAGAAAAATATGACAGTGCAATACCGGCCGTAGAAAGGACATTTTTTTTTTCTTTTGCTGCTCCATCCCCATCAACTGTAAATTAGCCGAATACTTGTCAGTTCGTTCAAGGTCAAGCTTCACATTTTCGGGCCATCCCCGAAGAACAGTTAACCAGCGTGTTTTGTCACTAGTCAATCGCGCGCGAATGTTTATAGATGTAGATTAATTTCTTATCGTTCTTCGTTCAACGGTTCGAGTGTTTAAAAAATGAATTCCGAAATTAATTCTATGCAGTACATTATCCATAATTGTTACGTCCGTAACATGGTAAGGACGGCTGGAAATAAGAACACGACCTACTTAGTTTAATGTTACTGCTTGAGTGAGTGGTTTGGTCGCAGTGTTGCCAACTCTATCGTCTCTAGCGATAGTACATGGACCTGAAATGGATTGTATTTTTACCGGTAGGTTACTTACTTTCTGACATTATATTGATAAACCCACCGATTTTCATCAAAAATTATAATTGATGTAAAATTTGTTACTTTATAGCTGGGTCACAGGATATTACTTTTAGAAAATGTCCTAAAATTGGATTGTACAGGTGGTGAAATTATATCAAAAGTAGTATCCAGATCGTACAGATTGGCAACACTGTTTGGTCGGGAACACCGGCTACCGATAAGATAGTCATTTAGGATGGGGCATGATGGGAAGAAGACAATTTATTACGTCACCACCATGCTAGCCAACCTACATGCAATACATAACATTCCTCCCTTACAATTTTATTGACTATAGATATTTCAAAATACATAAATATACATAAAATAAAGAATACAATGCATGACCACGATTTCCAATAGTCATGATGAAATAGTTTACATTTTAAACACTTTTTATACAAAAATACAGAATATAATGTCTGACCATAGTTTTTAATAGTTACAGTGAAATAATGTAATAACACTAAAATATATACAAATTTAATTTAACTACAGGTTTCCTACACCTAGTTGGATACCTAGGCTCCTTTATTTCTGGTGAGATTTCCACCCTCTGAGGTGGGTGTGATTCCGGACTATTGTCCTTTTCATGCGATTCAGCCCTGGGGACGAAAGGAGAATGATTCTCCCCCCTAAATGCCTTAGGAGATGTCAAACCTTCCCTATTAGGTTTGGGAGCTAGCTCTGAGGGATATGGCTCTCTAATGCTAGGTTCTATCTCCTCCACTCTAGTTTCAGGGGAAGACTGAAAACTAATTAATTGGTCAATATGACGTTTCCATGTTACTGCCCCTAATCATACTAAATAGGCAACTGGACTCAATTGTGACACAACAAACCCTTCAATCCATTTATTCTTCGCTCGATAGTCTCTGACTAGTACTCGGTGGTTTGGAATTAGTTCCCGAGTTTTACATCCATTTGCATGTTTAACCTGTTTTCTTTGATTTTGCTCCACATTTTCATTTAGATTAGAACGTAGCAAATCGAGCCTAGTTCTAAGTTGTCTATTAAACATTAATTTTGAAGGTGTTTCATTTGATTACGTTAAAAAACAGCACTACAACTACCAGCACTTGCGTGCAATAAGAGTATAAGAAAATGTTTTGAGACTTCTTCCAAAAAAGTTCAGTGTGTATATAAAAAAAGAATTAAACTAAAGCCAGATCTCATTTTTGAGGTGCTTTCTGATAAAGAACCTTTGGGGGATGGTTTTCAAAACTTCCCATTACAAGTTGGCAGCGGTAATCTGACAGATTTTCATTTAAGAGATACATTTGCAAATTTCTTCAGTAGTGCATCTGGAGGTATTGAGTGGCAACAAAACCAATAAATTATGATTCTTTTACTGACTAGCAAAATTATGTCAAATTACTCATATATTTTTCAAGTGATGTTATCATTACGATTGTGATAAAATTAAACAATTATACAAATGTAACTGGGTTCTTTAGAATTTTTTCATATCTCTTTCCAGGCTATTTCCTTTTACTCATTGTCGCTGTAGTGTTTGTCTTCTTGGTTACTTAAAAAATTGAATTGTTTAACACTTATCAATGAACTTATCGTGATCCATTGGGGACACAACAATATTGATAGAACCTAATCACTGCAAGCCAAGTTCTACCAGAAGATAGTTTATACTGTGCTTGCGTGTCGTTTCAGACAAGATCAGACATGCTCAGACACATATTGTAGCAGACAAAACATTCTTGTTGACATTGTCATACGGTACATGTATGATCTGTGATGTGTCTGAATGAACCAAACAAAATACTCATAATAGAAATTCATTTAAAAATGTTTGTATTGTTGGAAACACACTCACAGCGCATCTGACCGGATAATATAAATAAACCTTTAAGGTGTAACTCTAGAAATAGATTGGACTGCTGATGACGGTGAGATCAGGGTTTGAATCCTGGTTGGGTGTACTGAGGTTAGTTTTTACTGAATGGTTTTCCACTCTCCTTCCACACAAATGTGGGTACACTTCTTTATTCACGTACTATGTTTTCTGGTTTTGAAATTATCCACATATCTCTTCATGAGACTTAAGGCATAAAACTCACAATATAATGTAATAGTAAAGACAGTAAATCCAAGATGCACATCCCAAAATTTTCTCAAGTATTTAAAATCTATCTAAAGTAAAAGATTTTTTCTTGATTTTAGTGTTTAATGAAGTAATGGTCAAGTGGTCACATGTGTCAGGGTCACTCAAGTATACAAGGTTTTCTATGATAATAATGAGAAGAATCAGATTTCTGGATTTTGAAGTAGCACTCACCGGTAGCTAAGGGGCCCAAGGCGACCAGGATCTCAATTTAGGTACACACACATAAAAAACAAAACACATGAGGTTCACAACTTCTGTCATCCCTAAGCTTCTTAGCAAAGTTTCTTAATCTTGAAATTACATTGTTATCACACATATGTACTGTACACAAATGCTGATTTACACTATAGGTCCACTAGGCACGGGCATAGGGGCGGCGGCTTTAAGGGGCGGCACATTTTGAATTTCATAATGTGTTGTTTTTAATAATTACGTTTGAAAATCATTGACTAACATTATCGAAATAGTTCAAGTTAAAGTCAGAACGACAATATTTATTTTTAAATAACTGTACTTTACAATAGCTTTGTAACCGATGTCAGTCTCCCCATCTTCATAATGTTAACTCAAACTACTGTAGGGCATGTACAGTACATGCCTGATTATCTTTCGTAGACATCTTTTCTCGAATACTTACTTCCGCCCCCCTCCCCCAACTTCTTTCCTCCGNAACTTCCTAAAACCACTGAAAAAAAAATTGGAAAAAAAGGGGATGGGGGGCGCATATTATAATGGTGTGTAGGGGCGCAAAAATATTAAATCCGCCACTGACTGTACATAAGATTTTATTGTAAGATCAAATCAAATAAATATGTTGAATGTTACCTATGTGTAAGTTTTATTTGTCCAAGCAACATGATTTGCTTACTAATATAAATACAAAACAACCATAAAAAAAATAAGGCCATCTTTGTATTCAATATTGAAATGTATTCTGTAATTACTTTTTGGATTTGGAGTTGATTTGGTGATCAAGTTAGACAAATAAATTAACTCTACATTTAATAGGAGAATACAATGATTGACCATGTGATTGAAGAGAAAATAAAAAATATATATATATATATATATATATGGAGTTTTAATAGTAAAAATAGACCATGTGTTAAACATAGGTACTTCCAAGTTATATCCATGTAAAGTTTCAGCACGATCGATCGGTACAGTTGTTTGGGCTTGATTAAGCAACAAACAGACAAGCTTTCATTTTTATATATTAGTAGTTTAGTAAATCTGCCACTGCACTTTATCTTTTTAAATTTTCATTTTTATTTTCAGTATAAAACACCATGGGGAAAAAATTGGAAACTTTAAAATCCTATTTTAGGATCTATATAATTACTATCATAGTCATGTGTTAACTTATGGAATTAAATAAAACTATTACAATCAATTGGTTCAATTTGTTGTATTTTGTTTTTTAACTTTACACACACACATACACACATACACTGTTTGAAACAGTGATATGCCAAAACCATGTCGGTAACAAACTTAGAAACCAATAAATATATTAACTATTTATATAAGTAGTTATACACAGTAGTCATTACATTAATCTTAGGAAACTTATTAATAAAAATCCCTTATTTTTTTGATGAAAGGATTTTTTTTTGTAAAGTTTTGTTTCTGTTATTTATATATATCAAACTTATTTATATAACAATTACTTGCTAGAGATTTAAGAATGTCACTTGTGTAGGGGCACAGATCATGATATGTTTAGAAAGTGGTGTTTTTTTAACCTATGACCTAAAGCAGGTTAATTAGAGAAGGCGAGAGTGGCTAGTTCTTTTTATTTATACGTATTAAAACAAATTTTCTCCCATTGATTATTTATCACATAATTCCTGCTGCATCTATATTTATACCACATTTAACTGATGCATTCCTTTACAATAATGAAGGATTATGAGAGTATTCATAAGTTATGTTATGTCAAAATGATGTTTTATTTGCTTTACCTAACCATTTCAACAAACGTTTACATTACTACTACTAAGAATCTACACTATTCCATTGTCTAACTTCTTTGCCACTCTTAAATCAAAATATTTCACTAATGGACAACCTTTTAGAAAAAAAAAAGAGGTGTTTATAGAGTTCTTTATGAACTGCCTTGAACGTCATATCAACTTTAAACAATACAGTAACCAGTTTTAAGGTACTGTTTTGCAGATTATGTCTAATTACGAATCATTCTATAGAAAAAACATAATTTATGGATATTCTCTTTACTGATTTCTACTTTCTAGGGGCTCAAAGAGTATTTTGTATCATGCACACATCACATAGCTATATTAGCTAAGAAAAACTATTGAATACAATTTGAATTTCTATTTAAAATAAAAACAAAATTATTTTAGTTGCTTAAATAAAATCACCTAGCAAAATGTTAATTGTTAGAAAGTTGTAATAATTTATTCACACTAAATGACATATTCAAACTTTTATAAATTTCATTAATATTATTTTATTTTTGATATTAGTAAATAGTTGGAAAGAACAAATAAAATGATAAAATAGAAAATATATGTTAAGAACTATGCTTCAAATTAATGTATAAAGTGGAATAATAATTTGTAATACTTTTATATTGAATTTCTCATGGGTAATATAAAATGATTAAATGATGTTTTGCTTAAGTTTAATCAGAAAATACCAATTAAAAAATAAAATTTAAATGAACTTAACAAAAAAAAATTAATATAAATTATTTCAAATTTTCATTTTTGATTCTGAAATGTCTGATGTAATTTATTTGAAACAGTTTCATAATAAATTTTTTACATAAAAATGACATAAATATATTGGTCTACTCATGATTTGAAAACCAAACATTTATTTTAATTCTCAATAATCAAAATGGTTGGATTATAAAAATATTTACAACTTAAGTAAAATAAATTTTGTATTATTTTAAATATAATAGTTTGAAAACAAACTGTGGATGGATGTAGTAATTTAGTTATCAAATCACCCACACTGTAGATAATTAACCAAGGTTTAATACCACATTTAGTCTTGGTCACTGGTGAAAATGATTTTGAATAGGTACAGAATTTGAAACACTTTGATAATATTTGTGAAACTTTGTTCCCATTATAGTGCAATAAAAGCTGAGATATCTGGCACTGGATGATACAGAAATATTTACTTAGCTGGAAGTTGATTTATAGGCTCATCACATTTACAACTATTGCATCAACAGACTGGATTAAGAACAAGACGAGTTTTGATGATTGAATTTATACCATTGGTTTCTTACAAATGTTTTTCACAATTGTGGTATCGTGGCTGGTTAAGAGTATTTAGACCAAGACAATATTAAACTTCCATTAGGTAGCTTACCCTTAACTTGACTGAACTAAATAGCTCGGTTTCAACAAAAGAGCTAGAATTGTGTGTCAATTTTGGAAGATTTATTCTTTTGAGATAGATTTTAACGACTACAGTTTGATTGTGAATAGAGATGAAAGATAATTTAAATCAAAATAATAGATGGAAATTATTATAGAGAAACATATGGCAGTGAATTGAGTTTACTACTAATATGTAAAACAAAAAATAATAAGTTCGTTATGCCGAAGCATTCAAGACTGTTTATACAACTTGTTTACTGTACATTATTTTGTGAATTTTTTAAGAATTATTAGATTTAGTGTACTAGGCCTAGTTGAAATAGGCCTACGAAAATATACTTTGTGGTTTCTATAAGATTTTTGTGAAAACATTAATATCGTTAAAATAGTAGACACAATACAATACTTAATTTAATATTTCTAAAATGCTCTCAAGGCACAAAAAAGCTAATTATCATTTATATAGTAAATAGATCTTTGTTAATCCACAAATTTGAATACACATACCCAAGGACACCCAAAAGATGATGTAAAGGGTGCAAAAGGGTTATTTAACTCCGGGTCTACACTTAATTAGGGTCATCCAACCACCCAAAAAATATTTTTCTACATCAGCAGCTCTTTCCTTAAGAGATCCATCAATCCTTTGGTCCAGATATCACAGCTTTTAATGTGACCACGTTTTTATTACAATGTTCAAGCCATGCATATTATTACATAACCTAGGTAAAGCTACTGCTAATGACAGTATCACCTATGACACACATTCATCTAGTTTGATATAATGTAGCCTATTAAAAGCTCGAGCAGTGTAAGGCAACCATTGCTTCCAAGTAATCACATTACTTCTAGAATAACATTGTGAAGCAGTTTTTATATAGCGCCTTAAATAGGTTTGATCTTCACTCACACCCAAACATACACAGCACATTAAAACATGAAATACATAGCTGAAAATACACTTTTTTTAATGCTTTTCGACAACATTAATTATGCTATGTAAACATTACCCTGACTGATTAAAGTAATTATATGAAATACAAGCTACTAATTGTTCATGATTATTCTCACTTCTTGTAGAAATAAACTATTGAATTATTTAAGGTAAAATAAAACCAGTGAGTTTAGTTTATCACTTATAAACTTAGAATAAAACTTTACTTTAACGAAGTATTATCTAATCTTGAAAGTACAAATAGAAAAAAAAAGTGTTTAAATATTGAATACATGTCCATTGAGATAAAGATAAGTATTTTGAATACTATTACACTATATGTAAAACTTTTGTAGGAATTACAAAATATTAAAATTAACATAATTTAATTTTAAAAATACATGTTGGTGTGAAATAACTATATTAGGGTCTAACTAAAGTATTTACTTAAAAAATGTTAGGCCTCAGGATATATGTTAAAAAACACGAATATAACAAAATTATTACAAAATACAAAATTTTGTATGACCTGTCTAACAACTACCCTTTTCTCCCGCCACAAAAATATAATTTAAAAATATTCTATAAAAAACATGAAAAATTAACAACATATTATATTTAACCAATCATCCCACACTTTGAGCCCCATTCAAACATAAATAGAAAAGGAATGTTAAGATTTTAAAGCTCAATGATAATCATTACACGCATAAATTAAACATTTGTTTATTATAATTTTTTTTAAGTTTGCAAATATTCTTATACAGATGTATTAAAGAAACATAAAGACATTAATGACGACAATTAAAAGGTTCGGATTGCATAACAAGTATATTTCATTTGTATTAACTTTTTTTTTATGTAATATTAAGCTGATATGTTTACTTCTGCACTTTTGACAAGGTGCTGGCTGATTTGCCCCCTTACCCACCAACCCTTTGTAGCATTGAGCTGAGTTTTGTCTCTTCTCAATAAAAGACAAACAATGGACGGAAATTTTACAGAATAAATCTGGTGCACTGTGTATAAACTGTTTGGCAACTGGACTTAGTATTTATATCATGAACAATATTATTTGGATTAGAAAACAAAGACTATGTAATTTTCTGAATTCACATATACTTCCCTCGGTTTCAATGAAATATTAATGACGGGTGCAAATATAATGACTACATCAGAATGGTTCTCTAACTCAAATAGGTTTATTTACTATTTATTTAAAATGAACTTAACTTTTAAATTTCCCCTTTTTAATTTGAATCCTAAAAATAATGTTAATTTCAAATTTCAACAGTATGATTTAATATGGTTTAATTAAGTGAACTTTAAAGTTTATTTATATATTATTTATTTACTTAAAAATTTATTTCTCCAAGAAATAATTTTAAGAATATTGGAAATTTAAAAATGTAACTAATTTTATTAAATAAAACATAGGAGAATGTTATACATTATTTATAATTTTTCCACAAGTTTTATTTTCCATACAGTTAATATATTTTAGTAAGTGAATTAAAGTTATTTAAATCTTGGGTGAGGACCCTGTTCTATATTCAAAAATATTGTTGACTTTGTCAATTTACTTAATTATATAAAATATATTTTTAATAAGTATAATAAGATATAAAAAATAAAAAGCTATTTTACAAAATGTTTAAAGTATTGTAAAGCCAATTTTTACTTTTGTCAATCCATCCACATGCTCTATTCCAAGTATTTTCTTAATCGTTTGCACTTGTGTTTTTTTATTTTATCATAACACTAAATATACTATGTCAACAGTTATTACGCTACACTATTTTATTTTTCGTTAAGTGTCCAGTTAATCAAACCTTTATCCTGAATTTACACACTGCAACCAGATCTGAAATATCTGCAGATACAAAACAGGCTTAAACGACGGAGGATCGACATGGATGGAAATGTGGAATACTTAAAACATTTTAATCACACGCATAATAATGGTAAAATGCTCCTTTTCTTATATCAAAACAATATAATGAAAATATGCTTTAAAGCAAAAGACAATACTTAAAGAAACAGTAATATAACCAATTCAATTTTTATTTTGGAATGTATAGTTAATAAAATTCATAAACACATTTCTTAAAATCGTGCCTCCGCCGCAATCGCCAAATATAATATATATACCTAAAGTTTTGGTATATTTTATCACATCAACTCGTACATGTAAAGCAATACCACTAATAATATTCTATAAATATTTTTTCTTTTTTTACTTTTTTTTTAAATTCTACAAGTTATTAACAAATGGAAATTTTATTCCCAATTTGCAATGCTGAGACACATTGTTAAGACTAAATTCTATCTGCAAACACCATAAAGATGATTTGAAGCATTCCTCCTGGTTGGAACATACAGCAAACACTTTTAATTGGTACCTTGTTTAACGCTAACCCTCCTTTCTCACCGTTCTTTTGGATTGTCCGACGGCCCCTGAAAGGATCAGTCTCTACTTTGGTTCTTTACACATTGTTATATATATTTACACATCGGTTTACATTAAGATGATTTTCTAACTCTGGATGTTTTCATATATGACAGTTGTTAAGTCATGTTTTACTGCATGTTGGACCACCTTGACAGAAGTTCTTTCTTTCAATTACAAAACGTTTTCCCAAACAATTTTTTTTTCGCTATAGAAATTATTTATATTTCTGTGATACTAGTCTCAAATTTTCCTTTCTGTTGCTATCAAGATCTTCATCCAGATATGTATCTAAACATTTTACATAAACGAGTACTACATTTCTAGAAGAGGTGGTCACAGTGATTACAATATTTGGTACATTAATTTTCAAAGTAGTCATATTATATAATTATATATATTTATGTACAAATGATTATGCTTACCACATATAAATTATTCATCACACTTTACTCCAAAAAATCGGCTTATTGCCTAAACTAACTCTCATAAGATAATTTTATTTTATTTTATGAATAAGATTAGTTTAAACTACAAATTGTTCAATCAGCTCATTTATAATTACTTGTTATGATTGAAAGAGATGGAAAAACACTGCATCTTTGATATGGTACATTTGATATGCCAGTACTATGTATATGTATTGCTCTAGCTTTTAAATTATTCTTGTAGAATAAAGTTGTTTCTTGAAAAATATTGTAGTCCTAACTCATAATAGTACTGTTTTGAAATTACCTCACTTATTGAATTCACAGATGTACAACTTATTCATATCTCTTAGTAGTTTTAATATACAAATATTCTTGTCATTGCTTACTTTAATTTAATATAATTTTGTCAATAAGTTTTAATGTATAGTGATCATGTTTTCAACCTTTTTTTACATTTAATGTAATATTCTGACAACATATTTAGCTCCTAAGAAATCAATCATTTTGAATTTATGAATCACAGTCAGTTCAATTCTTAATAAAGTTGCTTTATATAATCTGACCTGTATGACATTTTCTTTTAATAAAACCATTACTATGTGAATTAAGTTTTTTAGTAAATTAAAGACTGAAGCACTTTTAACCATCAATTTGGTAATCATCTGGTTGAGAGATAATTTTTATACGGAATATTTTGGATCTACATGCTTTAGTTATTAATTTACTTTAGTTTAATATTGTTAAAAAAAATGTGATATTGAAAAAATAAAAATCTGCATCTCCACGACATGAGTGATTCAAAATAGGAAGTATTTTGCAACAATGATGTAGTTAGCGCTTCTTATAATGCAAACTGGAAATAAATCAAATTAAATCTTATAACTAGGCTTATTAAAATGTTGATTTGTTGGAAACTAATAAACTTCCATCTCATCCTATCAAACTTTTATTATATATAGCATAATTTTTTTTTGTTTATTGCTATGAATAATAATTATTTTATGTTTCAATATTGAAACAAAAGTTACTGTCCTTCCTTTACATATTCTATATGTTAAACAAAATTTTAAAAGTAAAACTATAGTCTTATTGTTGGGTGGTAGATTTCAAAATAATTATTAATAATTATTTCTGATGATTGTAGTCTACAGAAAAAAAAATCAAACTTCACACAAACTACTAGAATGACCTACAATGCTAATTATAACAATTTTTCATGTTCATTTTTTGATTTTAATATCCAAAGATTTAAAATTACTCTAAAACAGGCATCAATGTTAATACATTACAAATATGTTCACTAAAGTTGTTTAAATAAGTAATTTAAAACATAACATTTAGGGCACCTTTGGTTTCAAGCCTTGACATATATATAGATACATGGATCATAATTTGCATGCTACGGCCCCTAAAATGAATGTTATATAGCAATTAAAGCTATGCCATAAAACGTTCTTAAAATTTGGTTCATGCTCAAAATTTAGCAATGCACATGCTCATGTGTCACATTAAGTTGGTTTTTCAAATCATCTGGTTCATAGTCAAAATATAACATCATGAGTTTACAAAATCATAAGTATCAGTAGCAAAGTTATAAGTGTTGAATCATTATAATATATTTTTTAATTATAATTAAAATTGTAAAAAAAAATCTCCACAGTATAAGCTTGCAAGCGAGCTATACTGACTGATTGGCCACCGCCATTAGCGATGAGAGTGCCAACATTTGCAGAAAAAAATATCATGTGGTCAGCACGATGGACCCTCCAGTCGTTAATATCAGTTTTCTAAACCATAGCTGCTACTTCTTTATTCAAGTAGATTCTAACTTGTTCTTATGAGGCTGAGTTTGACCCCGGTACAGACCTACTGCTTCACAGATAAATTTTGGAACCACCAGGGATTCAAATTAACTGAAACTACTTTCTGATTTGATGAAATGATTTCTTTCTGTGTGGAGGAATCTAATATTTTTAAATATGATATCTAACAGTGAATACATTTCATACAATATGTCAAAACATACCAAGGATTGATTTTAGATTTCTAAACACACACTTTAGAGCTTAATATTTAGAGCATGAACCAGACTTAACAATTCGTTAAAGCTATGGACAGATGATTGTTTTTCAATTTTCGTCCAATTTAGAGTTTTCTTAAGTAGCTTCCAAGCCACCGTACAAAATATATTATATAGGTAGTTCAATTGATTTATATAAAACTATATGTAGTACATCAGGGGCCATGACCATAAACAATTTTGATATAATGTTGACCTTCCTTCATAGCTATAGCCAGTTAAAAATCAATATATTTAATAGAAACAAGTTAACTAACAACCCCTATTTTAAAGACAAATCCATTGATCAAAAATTATAACAAAATCATATAGATTAATAATGTTACCTAGCACATTGGCTTTTTATTGTGTATTTTTTTGTAAATTTTTTCCATAAGTTTTTCTAAATTTGTGCTGAGTCTCCTCAGTTTTCTGGAAACTCATGTAACTCAGGCTAGTCCCCTTTACGACATGGCCATCCTGACTAGAAGATGAGGCCTATGTCAGGTGCTAATTTGTAAGTAAGGGTAATTAAGATTGTCCATTTTCTTCTCCCTTGGGTCCCTAAAACAAACAGAAATTAACATTTATTATCATAGATTTAAAAAAAATACAAAATAATTTTAGCATTTGGTAAATGGTTTTATCCAATACAACTTTAATTATTGGCATTGGAATTTGTCCAGTAACATCTATATACTAGCACCCGACTTTGAACAGGACAATAGCTAAGGGTAAAAATTGTAAAAATGTTAAAAAGGATTAAAAGGGTAAAAGTAAAACTAATAAAATAATTTAAAAAAGGATGGTTAAAAGGAGGGAAAAGATTAAAAGGCAAAAAAGGGTAAAAAGTGGAAAAGGATGAAAAGCAAATTTAATTAATTTTTCAGCATTTTTTAAAAACTATATGCCCTTTTTAATCTTTTAACAATTTTTTCACTTTTTATGTTTTTGTCCTATTTAACCTTTTACACTTTTTCATCTTTTTGCGCTTTTTGAATCTTTTACCTATTTTATTCCTTTTACCCCTTTTATTCTATTGACACTTTTTATTCTTTATACTTTTTTATAAATTTAAAAATGCACCTTTTTCTATGAAATACTCGACTTTGACCAGGAGAAATATTTTAGGGTAAAAGGGTTAAAAAGGTCAAAAAGGGTAAACATTAAATCAAATCAATTTTTTTAAGGGAGTAATTAATTAATAGGACAAAAAGGCTATAAGAGAGTAGGGTAAAAAATGTTAAAGTGGGCAGAAAGTAAATATAATAAAAATAAAAAGGTTATAAAAGAAGGGGTAAAAATGACACAGAAAAGTAATGTTCAATTATAGCTGTACCAATTTAAAGCAATTCCATTTTCCGGGTTTAAATTTGGAAATTCAATGTGTTCAGATGTTATTCGGCTCCCCCCCGAATGTATATTGTCTTACATATCGAACTTCTATTTTGTATCACACCAAATATTGTTTTTTACTTATGTTCTAGGCAGTGGCGGATTTACACATTTGCCGCCAGTAGGCTATTCAAATTTTGCCGCCCCTACCGACCTCTACAATGTGTCAGTTCCTAGATTATTTATACAATCCAACGATTTAGTTAAGATTGCACAAGAAATAGTTTTTGGGTATATTTCTGAGCTAATAAAAGCTCAATCATGTACTAATAATAAAGCGGGATAAGGTATGCCTTAATACTACTTAGACAATAATGTACATTCGGTAAACGTAATTAAATAATTTTTGAAGTAAATACGGGACGGGACTTTCCCGTTTGTATCGCCGCTCTATATCTATCTCTCGAACTCAATGCCACCAACACCACGCGGCGTATGCCTACAGCACGACCCCGCTTCGGCTCCAGCGCACCACGCCGCGCTCGTGCAGTCAGGTTCGGCCGACACACTTAGCGAACGGTCATGTCACTCGTTCCCGCGCCACAACCAAACGCGACTACGCAAATTGTAGAAAAATGTATCCAAGTGGTGAAACATATTTCATGTTGAATTGTTTGTGTGGACCTAATAACATTTAGGTATATAAATATGAATCTTTTTAATTTCTGTAAGACAAAAAAATAATTAATCCCAAATTTGCCACCCCTAAAATCTGCCGCCCTAGGCTCCAGCCTACTCAGCCTGTTGGTAAATCCGCCACTGNATTTCATGTTGAATTGTTTGTGTGGACCTAATAACATTTAGGTATATAAATATGAATCTTTTTAATTTCTGTAAGACAAAAAAAAAAAAAAATTGGCCCCAAATTTGCCGCTCCTAAAATCTGCCGCCCTAGGCTCCAGCCTACTCAGCTTGTTGATAAATCCGCTACTGGTTCTAGGATTCCTTAGGAATCCACCTTTCCCATTTACAACGTCTTCATTTAAAAATTGACTGGTTAATTGGGTGGTTCTTATACCTGCCTGACAAATTTCAATCTTCTACCACACTGAAAAATAATTTCTTATGTTAGTTTTGGAAATTTTGAAAACCCTCATTTCATCAGCCCCCCCCTTCTAAATAGTAACTATTTAAAATTTATTACATGGTTGGAGTTATTCCTCTACATTCCTGCCAAATTTAAATTTTCTACCACACCTACAAGGTTTTTTTCCCCTGTTATGGCCTTTTATTACCCCCACCCTCACTGTTTCCCAAAGTTCCAATTAAAAATTTAGGATTTTCAGCCCTTAATATTTATTTATAGTAGTATTTTTACCTGCCTGCCAAATTTCAGATCTCTACCAAAGTGGGAAGTATTTGTTTACTATTAGTTTTTGAAACTTCTTGTCTCGGGCCTAAAAGGAACTTTCACTTCAAATTTCAAGTTTCCAGGTTTTGGGGTTGGGGAGATACTGTGATGAGTGAATGGGTGGGTTCTGCCTTCTATATAAGAGATAGATCACTACATTTCATAAATGAATGTATCATGGCGACTAAGAGTTTGTTGTAGATACCAAACACTTCTTGTTTACTCTTCATGGCAACCAAACTTTCATGGCCACCAAGCTACAGTTCAAATTATATTAAATGAAGTAGTAAAGCTTTATCGCGGAGTTAATATTTCTTCATTTTTTTTCTGTTTTAAATTAATTAAAATAATTCCAATATAAATTTTAAATAATGGGTTTGAGGTGCACGTGTTCGTACACATGGGCTACTAATATTTAAATTTCAGACCTCTGCGTGCTCTAGATTTATTTATTTTTCAAATGATTCCCCACTTTTTCTTGATACAAATACGTGTGTACTTCTTTTAAGTTCTAACTTACTAAACCTAACCACACTTGAGCATTTAAATGAGGATAGTTTGGACGTATAGATAGTAAGACGTAATGATAAAAAACCTACATGCATTTTAGCACAAAGGATATTTAATATTTACTGGACCATTGGCGTGGAAGTGTCTGACGTAAAACGAAGCGATTGGGCGTGCGACGCGGCCGAATTCCAGACGGTTGACTCGATCAAATATTTTGATATTTTCGCGTGCGGTGGGATAACTGTTTCTCTTACCATTCAAACAAAGGGAGTGTTTACCTTCACAACTTCTGTTGGACTAAGCATTCACAGGCAGTGTTTATAGTGGGTAATTATTTGGTTGGGTCAAATTACATCAAGTTTTGTGATTAAAATGTCAGAATTTACTGAATCAGTGACGTAATAAATAGACTTTTGCTTTGAAATATTACAAATAGATCTCTCATAACTGATTTCTTATGGAGAGAATATGGTCCAAGCTCCCTGAAATTGTTTAAATTACTTTTTTTTTTCAAAACTATGATACAATATTTTTATATTGGAAAATGTTAGTTTAAAACATAATCATATTTATACATAATGTAGGATAGGGAAGAGCGGAAATTATTATTATCCTTACTACATTTTTTTATGTTCAATATGTTTTTTCTTTTTATAAATGCTGACATTCAACGAAAGATTCCCTTTCTAAATTTATGTTATTTTCTTGAGATCCTTCCGTTTGGCTTTTTGTAAGTAAACAATTAACTTAATTCATATTTCCTTGACAACACCATGGCTAATGATTTGAAATGGTGACTGGTCGCTCGTTTCATGTATTTACCCACGCGGGACAATCGCGTCAATTCGCTTGCTTCGCTTCATGTTTGCTCGCTCACGTATCACAGTGACTAACTCAAACTATATGATCGGAGCTGAGCATGTCAACGCAAAGTAAATTCTTTTGGGAAAAACAGCAACTTTGCCAATTAATTATTTATCGAGCATTTTAAGGACGAGAACTTCCAATATTTATATGTTACCATCACAGGTGTTGGGTAAACAATTGTTGCGTGTTTGTGGAACGTCAACATAATCGAACTTATTTTAAAAAAGTAGAGAATTATACATTGTTTCTTCCAGTGGCGCATCGAGAGGATGGCAAGTGGCGCATTTGCCGACCACAAGGCCGCAAATTCCGTTCAGAATTTAAATCAAATTTGAAGTAGCGTTGAAGATGTTTAAAATATAAATACTTATTAATAAGACAAGTACACATATTTAAAGTTTCACAAAAATTCTCAATTTTAAACATATACAGAAAAAATATATTTGATACATTTTAAGGTCACTTACATAATTTAAATCGCTGCTCTGACCTACCATGGAAAACACGACCAAATAGATTTTAAAGGGAATTTAATATGTATACATTTTCCAGACTTCCAGCAGTTAGAGGTGGGGTGAAGGTTGAGGGGGTCCTGTGTCCCCTAACATCGTCCAGAAATTTAATTTTGTCCAAAGCCTCCCTCGTATTCCCACCCTCACAAAAAAAAAAAACTGGGTGCATTACTATTTTTTTTATATCATCCACACTTTCTGTTTGTGCATTTTTAATTGTTTACGAAATTGAATCCTAAGACTAAGTGCTCTTCATACAGACAAGCCACAGAGACTTAAATTGACATTTAGTACTAGCGGTACAGTTAGGTGTGCAGTGATTATACTTTATGTATACGCCTGGATATTTAATAAAATTCTACAAAATACTTATTAAAAAGAAATTAAGACATAAAACATACAATAATAATTGCAAGTTTTATGCCTTACTATCATTTTAATGATTAGTGTATGTAATATAAACTGAGACTATTATTTGTAATATGTTATAAATTATACATTTTTGGGTAGGCCGTATATTAACCACTAAAGAGGGTTTAAGAAATTCTAACACAGAGAGAAATTCCATTGATATACCTTGACAACCTTTCAACTCATCTCCCCTCGAGCCTGTTGCTAGCATCTTTTTTTAAAAAATCATGTGAGCGTATCTCGAAGTATTTTATTTTGAATGTTTTTAAAACAAATAAACTTATACATAAAATAAATAATAATTACATCTTAGAAATGTCCTGTAAAGTCCTAAAGCTAGCGAAAATGTGCGATAAACCATATCCTCGCTATCTTTCAGCATGCATCCTGCATGATATTATTGCAGGTTTTTACCCTCGACTTTGTCCCAGGGGTATTTCTCTGTTCTTACTTGTTCTCAGTGAGGCGGCACCGGTGACTTTTTATCTTTGCTTGCTGGGTCTGCCTCACCATATCATAATAGAATCACATATTCCTTTCTCACTCTTATTCTGGCGTATTTTTTTTCTTTTTTACTTACAACCTAGTTCTATAACCTAAATACATTTTAAGATTGCTGCATCCATCTGAGCTGTGACTTGATGCTAATCCCGAGGCTTCGCGCCTACCCCCCTACTAGCTCCTCCGTCCCAATGTTCCCTTTTTCCTGCAAAGTCTTAAGTTCTCCTCCACACTATAAACGAAATACTACCTCTATTATACTTTCTTTCCCAGTGGAATACCACTATAGTCCCCGTCCATAAACCAGGGAGACCACCAGAAGAGTACTATTTCTTGAAAATCTCTCCTCTTTCTGTCAGAAAGGGGGTGAAGAAACTGAGGCTGTTCCATCTGAAGGCCTGACCCCTTCCAGTAGACCACCAGTCATTCTTCTGGATGGCCTATAGACCCCCTCTTACTCCCCGTGTGGCCCATTCATTGTTCGCCGTGTTGGACCTCAAGATTTCGTTCAACAGTGTCAACCACTGGGAGTTCCTCTCTGGTTTTCCGAGATATGGGTCCCTTTTTCCACCCCCTTTAATCATTACTCGGAACTACTATTTTATGTTCAATGTGAACCATGTACTTTTCTCTGTATGTCCTATTTAAACCAAGGTCCTCGAAGGTACTTTCTCTCCTCCATCCTCTTTTCCTTCTCTGCGCATGTAATTCAGGACATGGTCTAGCCCAAGTTAAGCTTTGCGCTAATGGGGATGTTGGCCGATCACATCTTCCAATCCATTTATTTTCATCCTTGGAAAACAAATGGCATGTCATGTAACCACAATAGACCAGGTCCTCTGCAAAAATTCCACGTGGTGGGCGACGTGGTCCTATGGCTTAGCTTGTGACGCTGAACTCCAAATGTAGCTGGTACTCACACCTGAGCAGGGATGTAATGTTGAATCTCGCACCAACTATTGCACCCAGCCAGTCTGTTTACGCACGTACTCAAGGCAGACAATTTCAAACGGATGTCCTGTCTCTCCTGTAAGGCTATATCGTCTAGTTCTGCCACCCTAACTATCTATTTATCCGCCTCCACACCATCTACCACTATTACCTTCACATGATGTATAGATCCTCCTCCTATGCGTCCCTAACCGAGTCCTTTTAGCCTTGTTTGGACTTTCTCTTCTGGACGTAATGAACCAAGAATGGATAAAATAATTATTCAAATGGGCATTTTATAGGTCTAATGGGGTTGCTCGGGATATCAGTGACTGCAACGCCCCTGCCTACACCACCGCCATTTTAGGGATGGCGTGTATAGGAGGAACACTTGGTGAAGGAGGGTTAGACCGGGACCACAGAAAAGGTATATATATATATACCTTGTTTATGCCCGAATCCTAATCGGATCTCATTACCCCTAGTAGCAAGTGTAATGACTCTGATGAGTGATACGAGCTTGAGCAATAAGTTGACGAATGCGATTATACTCTTATATAAATAATGTTCTGTTAACATAACTGATGAACTGTAAGATTAATACACTGGGGCAGAGAATGTCTTGTAGAATACAAAGTGTCCTTGCACGTTTCCAAAGTATAGCTTTGGTTTGCACTTTACTCGTCCAATATAACAAGCTCATCTATTTTAAAACAAAGATTATCGCACCTATTCATTTACTTGGGAGGGTGGAAGGAAAAGGGGTATACAACTTAGTATATCCTTTTTAATCTACATTTTCCTGTATACATTACTAATCACAGTAGGCAAGAAACTGTGCATATAGCTCAGATTAACGAATGCACAATAAGCTTTCTCTTTACTGCCATTCATTTCTCAATTACTTCTTGCAATGTAAATATCTGGTTCATGGAAACTCTCTCTGGCATTAAACCATATTGCACAACCCAAATCTTGTCCACAGTTTTTACACGCACCCTCTCAATTATTCGGAGGAGTTTAGAGAGTGTACATCTTTTGAATTTAAGATCGTAAGTTTGGTCTTAAAATATATTCTATACATTTGACACATCTTCACTGCTCTACGCCATAGTTTTACTTTACATCGCCCACCACGTGATGTAGTGGTCAGAGTTCCCGGCCACAAATCACCAGCACTTCCAGATTTTCTGTGAATCGGTGGGCCTGGGACGGGGTCAACTCAGCCTCGTAAGGACAAATGAGCAACTTGAATAGAAATTTAGCGGTTCCTGTCAATAAAACTGAGATTAATGGCTGGAGGGTTCATTATGGTGGCCACATGACATCATCCATACACAGAGGTTGGCACTATCTTCATTAACATATGGTGGTCAGTTGGTTGGAATAGTGCAATTATGGTCATGGGGATATTTTTAGTTAAAAGAAGTTTAATTAACTTCTTTGATATCTTGGGAAGGGAAAGAAGTGAATGTCCATATGGGTCCAGCCTCCCTAGTGCGCCTCTGAACAGAACGAGATATCACAGTGATCTCCAATGTTACAGCCTAATTTCACTAGAAATGCAAAGTTATCACCGACAAAAGAAGAAACGGCCTGCTCAACAAAATTAGGCAAGAGCAGACACAGTCAACAACAGTATCGACCGGTTAAAATACCAAGCTATCTCCGTCCTTAGACTTTCTCTACCCACCCATATAACGATATGAATGAAATTTACATTCTCGCAGTATACTAATATTTCTTAAAATGGTGTTTTAGGTCAGTCAAGCTCAATCACGGTCCTTAAATATGCTGTGATTGAATAAATTGAAGTCATGCCATACTATAAAAATCATTTCAAAAGGCACCGTGATTTTTTTTAAATTCGATTGGGGAATATTATCTAAAGAAACAATGATAATTTTAAAATGTGTGAATTCAAAAAAAAAATGTTCGCTATAGAGATAACAATTTTATAAGTTTAAGAATCAAATTGCTTGTTAATAACTCAAATAGCTTCAAGACATACCTATTTTTAAATGTGAAACTTGTTTGAATTCTTTTGTTCTAACTTTTCTCATCTTGTACTGATTATTTACTATTCTGGATGAAAAAAAAATTACTCAAGAGAATAAATAATTCGTATGAAATGAAAAGAAGATTTAAGGAAAAGGTAAACAATGAAGCTTGAACAAGATTAGGCTTGTTCAGTAAAGGCCGGTAAACACAGAATGTTAAGCTAAGCTGTGCTGTGTTGTGCTAAGACGTTGTCAGTTTGGTTTCACTCATTGCTAAGCTAAGCTAAGCTAAGCAATGGTCCCTCTTTTCACTCCTGAATTCATTGTTGTTTCTTTCTGGTCTGCTCCAGTCAAGTTTAGTTATTGCGTTCTCCAAAATGTCTTGTCTGAGCTTAAATTATAGTACAGAGGAAGACAAGATGATGCTGTTAGCAGCTGTTTTAGAAGATGAATAAAATGTAGGAGGTGGAGGTTTGACTTGTTCAATTAACGCTTCCATTTTAATATAAAAACATTCATTAAATATAAAATCTAAATAGAATATTACTTAAATACACGTGAAACATAATGGAAACAAAACTTAAAGACTTATTTGGTTATTTTCTCCTAACCAACATTGCATCAGTTCAACACGGATCTCAAGCTGCGTTATGCGCATGCGCAACGTAAGATGGCTCAAGATGGGAGATGGAAAAATTGCCCGGCCAATAGGAAACAAACGTAGCGTGGCGTAGCAAGACATAGCATAGCTTAGCTTAGATTTCTGTGTGTACCAGCCTTAATAGTTAGACAAGTCGTTTTGCCCAAGTGAATGGTGACACATTTTTGACAATACAGTAATTTTTTATATTAATTGTGTGTTTAAGTCTAAGACGCTACTCCCACAGTAGACTAGACAACCGATGACGGAGAGATTGAGGTTCGAATCTAGATCGGATGTACTGAGGATGGTTTTTCCAAAATGGTTTTCTATTCTCCCTCCAAGCAAATTTGGGTACATTTCCTATAAATATAATCTTTCTTATCCCTAAAACCATTAGTGTAATTAGTGCATAAGCGTATATCCCGAAAGGGTAGTAAGACGTGGTGCTAAAAAAAACCACGAGGTCATTAACAAATTTAAATAAAGGGATATATATTATACGAATAAAAAAATGAAAATTCATCATAGATTTCCTAAAGAAGTGTTAAAATAACACTTTTTAATTAAATGTTATTACACTAAAACACTGTTGCATTCGGCTGGAACACTGATGTGCTTAGTCAACTTTGCCAGTTACTTAGTTCTGTGAGTTCAGATGCTTAGAATGGAAATATACTGAAGTTCAGACTTTGTTCAAACTTTGAAAACACTGTTGAATGAATGTGTTTGACCATAGAGTTTAACCCGAAACATAGCGAAGATTTCCCATTGTCTAGCAAGAAATAGTTATAAAACTAGAAGGTATATTAAAATTCAATCAAAAATTGATATATATATTTCAAAAACTTACTCTATTACGAATTCATACATCCAGAAAATAGGATTACCACGCCACTACTCTACCAAATGATCTATACTCGTCCAAGACCATGACAGATTCCCAAAGGTCTTGAGCCACAAATATGAACCACGGCGCTTCGTTCTGATGTTTTCTTGAACTAATATTTCTTATTTTTAGACAGTGAAATAACTCTTAAGTAATGTCAAACACTACAAAGTTTCTCAAAAAAGTGTATGTGAAAGGTTTAATGAAACAATGGGCCGCTCATGATAATGTAATTTCTGTTAGGGTGATAATATTGGTTTAAGTAAGATGATTCAACAATAGTAAGAAAATGAGCATCGTGCTCCAAAATTGTTATTTATTTAAAAAAAAACATGGTTAATGAATAGTTTTGTTTTAAAATTTCAAAATAATTCAGTCATTAAATTTGGTGTTTGGCATTATAAAATGATTTAGGCTATCGAATGAAGAAAACTAAATTTTTCAAAATTTAGAATGTTCACTCGTTAGTTGCCAATAGAAATCACCTCTGTATTGTTGGTATTTGAATAGTATAAATGATTCGTTCGTAGCTGCTGATCGACCTTATGTATTTCATAGCCTTTAGTCCTAATAAAGCCAACTATTTGAAATCATAAGGTCTACTAAGCTTACAATGCCTTTTGATTTCAAAAATAATCTTAACAGATATATATATATATATATAACTGTATGTGAAATGTCTGAACGCGTATCATCAAAGCATGATAAACGAATCAGGAATGTGTGATAAAAAAAAATGAAATTATACTGCATTTTGAACTGCTTTAGGATTGAGGTCAGCGCAGTGGGGAGTGGGAAGTGGAGGCTCGTCACATGCTCGACCAATCCGTGAAGAGTAATGGTCATAACAACCGATGCACGTTGCCAGATTTCTTGACAGTCACTGAGTATGCTTGCACGGAAGTAACTCGCAAACTCCCGCTATGTGGCAACTATGCTCCCAAGCCTACCCACCACGCGGATCATAAAACAGTTTAAATCACAGTATAATATGCTAATATTATTTGTAATGAACTGTAAGTCTATTGTAGCGAATGTTTTGTCTTAGTTAAGAGATATAAATAGTATGAAATTGTAAGGTTGATCAGTGATCAGCACAGACACCAGAGCCAGTGCTGACTAAAGATAGACTTTATTACAATGTGTAATGTTTATAGATATCTACAGGCAAACATTTGCTTATGCAAGGATGACTTTAGATAAGAATGGAGGCAAGAGGCAGTGCTGACCAATAATATACTTTATAGAAAATAATGTTTTGTATGGATATATATAGGAAAATATTAGAATCAAGTAGGTTTACTATTGGTCAGCATGGAAGCAAGCGGCAGTGTTAACAAATAATTGCCTTTACGAAGTTAATGTTTGGTATATTTTGTATGTGACCTAATAGTAGTCGGGGGTTCTAATTGTAGCTGGTGTAAAAAGTAAATTTGTTATTAGTAGCCGGGGTCCTAATAATGACTGAGTTGTAGACGAGACATAGGTCTCCCGTTAATATTTAATGAGACTCACCCCACACAATTCTCCTAGTACCCTTTCCTGTTATTCAACTCCAGGCTGAACTTTCCTAGTGATTCCCACACTTTACTTGGCAGAAAGGGCATGTCATATCACTCAACTAGAAGCGTGATCCCTACTCTTCAGCCATAAACTAGTAGCAGGATGTTTCGATTGTAACAGGGGTGAAAAGTAAAGTTGTTAATAGTAGCTGGGGTTACCCTTAGGCCAAATACAGTACATAACAAGGAACGTATTAGAAACAGTAAGGCTAACTATTGATCCAACACCAACATAAATGGATTTGAAAAATTGTCAATTGAATTAATATAAACTACCTATCGAATAGGTCCAGTCCAAATGCTGTACACAATATAGTCACTAGCTTATTATTATTATTCGATAGTTGGTAGCGCCCATAAATAATGCCAACTATCAACTAAAGTAGTTATGAGGAACTCTTAGTAACAGAAAAAGAACAATATAAGGCTTAAAAAGGTTTGAGTTCCAGCAGTTTAACAAATATATAATTGAACCTTATTGAGCCTTCTTGTTTTCCAGGAGAGATTCATGATTGCTTTCTCTATATAATTAATGTTTATCAAATATTAGGTCTAGTTGCATTCATCGTGTGGTCTTATTAACAGCAAGTTTCTGCGAAACGGTCGTTTTACGAATGGTTTGTACTGTTTCGTTATTCGCGATTTCAAATAAAGGTGATCACGTTTAATCTACTAATATAAACTTTTCAGATCAATCTTCAAAATGAGGTATCCCTCCCCCTATTTTCGCCTCCCGCTTGTATACAGTAAATAAAAAACAAACACACACCAGAGATAAACCAACCTCTGCCATTTTGCTTTTGGCGTACTCAATACGAATGGCTCCTCGGTCAGAGGAGAGCAGGAAGGATCCTTGGAGAGTGTTCATGGCCTGAGCGGCGAAACGCACGTCTTGGTACTCGACGAAAGCCACCGGGGACCCACCTTTGGTGTGCATGCGGAGACGGCAGAAGCCGGGAAAACTGTGCACACACAAGAGAAAAACAAAGAGACCAACAATAATGTGCGTGTCAAAATAAATAAATAAAGGAGTCACGTTTGTATGAAAAAAAAAAGGATGTGGAACATCTCAAGAAAAGTTGTTTTAAGATATACATTCTAGATAAAATAAAAAAATATAAGTTGCGAAGTTTACTTGACAATGTCAGTATTTTAAGTTGTATTAAGGTAAGTTTTTTATATTTGCATTCAATGAGCACTGACAGTTTTTAGTGGCTGGCGGGAGTTCCCCAACAAAAGAGGGCAAAACTTTAATTTAAACACAAAATATCTCTTGGAGCTATTTAAAGTTTTTTTGAAAATATACTTGGGATTTTATCTATAATTAATTTAATTTATCTCCAATATGTTACTAAATGAGTCATTGAAACGGAATACAATAATGAATTAATATTAATGGGAGAGATTTGAGCCCACGAAACGCCCGCACCCTCCTCCCCCCCTTTTATAAGCCCCTAATAAATCTAACTTTGTCTCACTTGATAAATTACTAAGCTCACAGTTCTGTAATCATTCACCCCACAATATAGGTTTATCACTTTGACAATCTAAGTCGATTTACATAATTTATCAAAGTGCCAAAACTTATTTGGAATGTTGATGAATATGGGACTCTTTTTTTAGTATATTAAACTATAAGAAAAAGCCAAAGCTACCATGTTAAAACAATATCCATAGATAGTCTGCATCTAAATAATTTTCAATCTATATTTTGCCCATTGATTGCTAATATAAAACTTAAATAAAACCGAATGACATTTTCAAATTGTATCTTAACCTTTTTCTTGTATTTTATTTTACTTGAAAGGATATAGCTATGCATGGTCATTAAATGTGTTCACAAAGGAATGTTTCCATTGCAAAATGAACCATTCTTTTACCAACATAGCCGAGCGTTTAGAAACTTTTGTTGGATGTTTTTCATCCCCTTCTCTTATAACAACTCCTTTTAAAATAAATGGCAATGCAAAGGAAAGTTAAGGGTTGGTGGCGATATCCACGGAACAGCCATGGCAAGACCCTAAGGACGTCAAAATAACATATACCAACAAGCTACATGGTTAGTGAAGGTATGGTTCTCTTATACTACAAAGAGTGCAGGTGACCTGTGAAAAGACAAAGTGGAGGAATGGGTGCATCACAGTGACCAACTTGGAACGTTCAATATTACATTTCGAAACTAGAGGAAACGCATGTATTATCATATACTTAGGAAAAAAAAAAGTTGTTTATACAGTAAACGCCCAATCATTCAATTGTGATATCCGGTTTGCAACTCATCCGTGCATCTATCCGTAAATCTTCTTCCATTTTCATTTTCTGTATTTGTGGGAGCCAGACTTCCAAGAAAATTGTTGTTTATATTATAGTCTGGCAAACATAAATTATTTTTACAAATTAACCTTTTTTGTTAAGGATTTTTTGTGGTCAATTTGGGGTGTGATGGGGAATTAAACTGGCTTTTAAAATCGGACTATCCGTGTTTTGTGAATAAACGTGCAATTCCTCTCTTTCATTATCCCGGATAGTCAAGAATCTACTATATTTTAAATCATATACACTGTGTAATACGTTTGTCTATACGTGAAGATTTTTTTATTAACTATAATCATGAAAATTAGTCAAGTTTCCTCTTAAAAGACTAAGTATTTTTTTCATTGTTAGAGGATTCACTACTGATTACATTTTGTGCGGATGCATTAGCCTAACCTTACAAGACTGGTTAATTAATATATAGAAATGTAGTCTAAAGTACCAATAATAACTGTAAAATGATTAATTTTGGAATCAGACTGATATCACAATTTGATTTTGAAAGGTAGATTCGGAAAATACACATAAATCAAACCTTTGCCATACAGTACTCATATTGGAGCCTAAAATGGATGATGAATTAATTTTAATTCTATAAAATTACTAATGTATAAAAATAAATGGTAAGATAGATCCAATAAAATATTAAGTAAAAACAAAAGTTTGATCATATTTGTTATAAAAGGCTTTTTGAAACCCACGTTTGATCTTTAAAAATTTGGTACATTAAACCAGGGTAAAGGACACAATCATTTGAAAGTTTGAGTTGAGTATATTTATATAATCATTATTTTATCACCGGAGTTCATTTAGATGCTTTGTTTTGTATCCCACTGCCTTGTTTTTAATGTAAATATGATTATTCTGAATTGACATTAAAAGTAATAATACCAGTACGAAGAGGAATGTCATTTGAACAATTATTTACACTGGATTTTCTTTTCAATAAGTTTTAAAATAATACTTGTTTGGACAATAGGTATTTAGTGATGTTAATTGTTTAGGGTTAAGTAATTAAAGAACTCCCCCATGATTTAGTAGAACACCTTATGTAAGTCAACAACTTTTCAAGGTAGAAGCCACTACACTCTATCGGATCAACCGTCATCCTTGGGGAACAAAAACTTCTCTATAGGCTCATCTAATAGGGACAGGGAATGTAGAACTTAAAGGAAATGTACCCACATTTGCTTTGAGGGAGAGTGGAGAGCCAAGACTTTAATCCTTTACTTCCTCTACACAGATAAACAAGACTAGACGATGCGGATTAGTTTATTAATAGTTTTTATTGACCTCAGTGGCGATCAAGTTGTCCAAAGTGTTAGCGTCACCATAGATTTAGTTGGCTGTAACAGGATGATAAAGGTTATTTCAAATGGGTGCACTAAAGAGTGGGTTTTTACTTAAGATTTATCATTTTGTTTCCCTCATCTCTTGTCCATTCGAATGCGGGTACACTTCAACTTAGAACTGCCCTACGCATATTATTCCCTTTAATTTAGACTTTTATCAACACGGTGTTAAGTAATAACAAAAAATTTAATAAATAAACATTTGTCTAGGTATTGATCCGAACAAAACTTAGAAATTATTGGCTACATTCTAGTAAAATCTGAACGTAATGTTTGTATGTAGATTCAGTTTAGGGGGGGGGGGGGCCCCNATCCTCTTTGGGGGATGAGCTATCACTTATCCTGCTCTTTATAAACCAATAATAAGCTACAACTAACTCTATGAATACATATAAATTTATTAATGTATTTTTACTTTCTCATATCAAGAGAGATTATTGTAATTGTAAACATTTTTGACCTTGAGATTATGATGAGTCTTTACGTTTTATGTGCATCCAAATCCAAAGAAGTGGATTTTACAATTCTGTTTGTCTGTCTGTCTACCTCCCTGGCCACAAATATGAAACAATTTGGTCAATTTTGTTCAAATCTAATATATAGATGTCATAGGGCAATTCCTCGGGACATTATTTTGAATTTGACCCTAGTCCTCAAATTAAGGGTATTTTACTGATGAGTGAGCTATTTTTTAATTCCTAGTTTTTTCAAAAATGGCTCTAACTATTTTGTTCAAAGTTTATAACAAGGGAGTGTTTGATATGACAAATTAAAATGTATTTGTTTTTGGGGAGAAGGGTGTCTATATTCACCTAAGTATAATTTAGGTTACTGATAACGACTTTTTTTTATTTGGAATATTTAAAAAAATTGCTTTAGTGATTTGTTCAAAAATGTTTATCTGCTAAGTTTTTTATATTATAAATAATTATTTACCGTACATTAGTTTTTCTAAAAAATTTTTTGTAGGTTTTAATTGACGAATAATTTTTGTAAAATTTAATTTTATTTAAATATTGATTTTGTTCAAAATTGGTATCGGGGGGCTATTTAACATGATCAATAATAATATATGTTTTTTAATAAATCAATTTAAGGATGGTTTACACAGTGAAAATTATAAAAAAAAATTGAAATTTTTTGAAATTAGCCTTGAATATCGAGTTTAAAATGAATATTTGGGAAAGGTTTTCCATGATAAATAAGAATGTTTTTATTTTTAAAAATTAAAAAGTATTTTAGGATAGTTTACAAATTACTTGTTTTTGAAAATTTGAGATTTGTTAAAAATATTTGAACAATTTTATTCAAAATTTATTTATAAAGAATATTTATGGTTTTTAACAAGATGATTTGTTAATTTTTACGAGGAGCACTTACAAGGTGTGAGTGTAGGGAACATGAGTAAAGTGCAGTATTTTTACAGTTTTTATTTACAAACTTTTTTTTGTTTAAAGAAATTAAATGTTGCTCCAATAAAAACGTATAGTTTAATTTTCTTCACATTGTAATATCAACAGTTCTTAAAAATATGTCAAGGGTGTCTTGGAATTTAATGACAAATTTTTATTTTCATTTAATTTTTTTTTTCATCTAATGACGCTAGACTCATGACAGATATTCAACAACTGTTAGTATCACCATATGAAGAAAATTAAACTCTGTTTTTCTGCTGGAGAAATATTTTATTTATTTTCACAAAAAAAAAATTGCCTTGAAAATTGCAAAAACATTATCCTTAACTTGTGTTCGCTATATACCTATCTTAAGAATAGTTTACTGAAAGAAAGAAAAAATCCCAAGCTATACTACATAATAAATTTCGCGCGATTATGTTCTAACATCTATTTAAGCTAAATTCTCCACCAACATAATAGTAAGGAAGCTTGTCCACACATTTTGTATACCGTCACAACGTGGAACACAAATTAATCAATTTTATCTAAGTTATGTAGTGTTGACTTCTAATTCGCGCTACGATTTTCGAAATCGCCACTTCACGTGCTATGATATATTTTCCGTCACATCATACATTATTGATCTAATCCCTTGATATTGGATAACTTTTACAACTGGTTAAGATTTATAGTTAGAAATGTATCCGAACCAATTGATGCAAATTATCTTGACTTATATTATGATTGCGAGTGAGACTTAAATATAAACCAAGATTAAAACATCCGTCTGAGTGAGCGTTCAAATAAGGAGGCTAGTCTCATCTTGTCTAGTTTGCCGTGATGAGGAGGAGGTCAGGGTTTTAATCTTGTCTGGACACATTCTTTTCCCTCCTTGCTACTACCGGTTTGAGCTATACACACATTTACACTAATGGGGTAGGTATGAGGAAGGTACAATTTGAAGGACGTGTACCTGAATTTTCGTTTAGGAAAATTTGGAAATTATTTAGAAAAATCTTAGATCACACTTACAGGATCTAAACCGAATACCTTTCCATCACTGGCAAATAAGACAAGGACCCTAGAAACGACTTTGTCCACGTGTCCATCGCACGAGCTTGGCCGGACGTACTAAGGTAATGTTTCCTAAATGGTGCTATGCTATGCTATATATATATATATATATAGAGAGAGAGAGAGAGAGAGGGAACCACGTCTAACTATCCATTTGGGCTATAGGCCTACGCTTAAAGATATACCTCCTTTAAATTTCACCTTCATAAATCCATGCCCCATTAATGTAAATATAAGAATATCGTGGAAAGGTGGTAATATTCTGTGGAAAAAAATCATACAAAAAACCTTTGTAGTTATGATAACACACAATGCCTAGCTACACGGTATAATAACCCTATCATTTTCATGGTGAGTAATTCATAATGTTGTTTCATGACTAAATAAACAAAGGATATCTCCCGATGGTACATGTACCATGAGGGCTATAAAAGGGATTCAAGTTATTAAGCAGTGATGGCAGTGGTTCTTTATTTAGGGGTAGGGGTAGGGGGAGGCATGCAGTTTGCAATAGCTCAGACACAGCTCCACAAAGGGTCATTCCCACACACAAATTTAAAACTACGATGGAGCAAATATTACCGGAAAAGCAAATATGCAAGGTCATTTTGGTAATTACCAAGTAAGTGCAAGGTGTATGAACAACCCCAGCATACTAACCAGACTGACGTGTAGAAGGAAGTAGGCCTGTTCACATCTGGCTGGAAACTTACACACGACTCATACAAAATATTGAAAAGGAAGGAGTAGACTGATTATTGGTCTCTGTGCACGAGGCCAACACTGGACGTTAGCGATCATCTTTTTTAAATTTTATTTCAAGGTATTTAACGAGCTACCTTATTGATTTTATCAGCACATGACTTACAAAACTAATCTAATCAAATAACAGATACAACACCCAGTCCACCTGTGGTTAATTTATCACTGTGAAAGAGAAAGCCCAAAATTCACCATTGATAATTTTTTTCAGCCATGCTACAAATTGGGTTTAGGACTCTTACAGTAGCCCCATGGCTTCTTTGGTGCTGACTGACAGCTCACAGCTGAAAGCTGACGGCTTTGAAAAGCTACCAGACCAAATTATGTATCCCTACGCGAAACCATATGATCTGCAAAAAACATGTGTTTAGCAGCTGTCACTTCTGACAGTCAAAATTTAGGTATATACCTAGCTGTTGACTGTCAGAAGTCAGCTGTGAACTATCAGTCAGCACCAAAGAAGCCGTGGGGCTACTGTAGTTTAGTGAGCAGACGCGCTACCGACTAAGCCAAGGGGTTGTACAGTTCCAAACATAAGGTGGTTTATTTATTGAGTAATAGATTTGTCAAACATACTTGAGTTGTGAGTATAAATTATGAACAATATCTGAGGTTATCTATATTTTTTTAATAAATAGCAATTTATATGGTTTTAAATCGATTCAACTCTTGTGTGATTGATTCTGGATTTCTCCCTGATATCAAAGAATACAAGGGAGAAAGGGTAAAGTCCAATTTTAACTAGAGATGAGTTAGTGCTGTCATCTGTTGGACAATCATGATACCTTTCTAATGCACTTTAGATTATGGTTAAGAGAGGTATCTGTAAATTGTTTAGAAAATGATTTTGCTGGGGTCCACTATATTTAAGTTGTCCTGAAAAATGTTTGTAGTGTGACTTTCCAACCTTTTTCCATTTTATCATTCAAATATAAACAATTAAAATCCATGCATCAACGTTCAACCATGGCAATTAATATTCGTCATTTTGTCAATGGAAAACCATATTGTTTTACCCCTAACCAGGGGTTTTCAATGATGGCCTCACGTCTAAACTATTGCGAGGCTAGGATTATCAGTATACCCCTTCCTTTAAATGTATGCACACAATACCACAAATACAAGTGCCCATTTTACTAATAAGAAGTGATAACGAGTTTCTTGACATAATTAATGCTTAGGGTGTACTCATATCCACAATTATTCAATAATGAGATTTTATTTAAAATATTGTACAAGCTTTAGTAATTAAATACACATATTAGGCCTATAGTGTTATAAAAAGCTTACATCATAATACACTTTTTAAACTTATGCCCTGAGCCATACACTTTCAAAACTTCCGCGATCCATATGTTATACACTTCGTACGCCCTGAAAAGTAGAAAGCTTAGTTCCCCTATGATGTATCTTTTATTAATTTATTTAGCACCGCGTCTTACTACCCGTTCGGGTTATAGGCTGATGTATCTTTTAAGATAGGGGCATATTGTAATGCATCAAGTTAAGACTGCTACCTTGCTTGGTTCGACTATGGTGTGGCTTATAAGATATGGTCATAGTGTAATAATTCAAGGTGGGACCGCTACCTTTCAGTATAAACGGAGTACACCTACATACTAGAGTTCCAGTCACTGGAAAACATTTACTTGTAAGTGGTCCATGACTTAGGAGAGAGTGTTTGGTGAATGGTTAGTTTGCACGATTCAATTCCAGGACGTTGGGGCTTAGTTTAGTTCATCTCAGATTTTTTAATAAATGACTTTTATAATTTATACCCAGGTGAATAGTGGTATAGTTTGACGTAATATTCCATTACAATATATGAAGGCCTCGACTTGGTATAGTAGCAATTTTAATAAATTGGTCAAATAAATTATATATACTATATTACAAAAAAGTAACAACCTCAATAAAAATAACTTTTGAAATAGTTCGATGACACTTAGGCTATATTTTTTTTAAATATTATTCTTCAAGTTGAAAAATCCATCGACGTAGATTGAGGTCAGGATAAAAACGATGCCAAAAACAGAAGCCTCCATCTCCTTCAAAA
Source organism: Timema genevievae (assembly GCA_902155825.1). Classification (NCBI taxonomy): domain Eukaryota; kingdom Metazoa; phylum Arthropoda; class Insecta; order Phasmatodea; family Timematidae; genus Timema; species Timema genevievae. The sequence goes on from CABFWO010000019.1 coordinate 113,280, forward strand.
TTGTTCCATCTTCCTTGAACTTTAGAACAATTTTGAAAAAATAGTTCCGAAGAAGTCAGGGATAAAAACAACCAAATGAAAAGAACCTGTAAATGAGACTGGTTTTTGAAAGCTGATATGAAATAAAATAATAACAAGAAAACTCTTTAATCTAACATGTGTCATATTCAAAGAATCCGCCAAAACCTTTTTTAAAAATTATTTTACCTTCTCGCTCTACAGAACTTCGCCACCGTGTCGCTAAACTTCGTCAGGTAATACTTATAACGCGCAGAGATCATGTAGCATTTTGACGTCAGTCTCTTTTAATAAGAAAATTGATAGAAAATAAACAAAAGCATTTTGAGTCGACTCGCCAGGATAATACATAATTACAGGGCATGGGTAAGTGACCTAAACCGTACATAATTTGGCTTGAAATCGTTTAAAGTCTCCTTACTCATGAATTATATTTAAACATAAAACTTGTTGAACTTGAGACCAAGGGTGACCTGGTGGTCTAGGGGTAAGGTGTCAGACTTCTGTCCTAGGGGTCCGGGGTTCAATCCTCGGTCCCGGCACAGATTTATCTGATTGCCAAACACTTCCTTCACCTCTGACAAGACGTGTATTAATCACAACTTGTGAATGTGTGGAATGCCAGGCCTCCACCGTGGTTCGGATCCCACGTTAACCTGTAGGTCCTCCATTTCATCTCACAATCACCCTACCATTGCACATTAGCGTAAGTGCGTATAACCCGAACGGTTAGTAAGATGCGGTGATAATAATAATAATAATAATAACTCAATACCATCTTGGCTTGCTTGGTGGCCATCATGGATTTTGGCGCTGTAAAAACAAACTTAAAATATGTACTATCAGAAAATTAGTAGATACTAAGAACTAATGGAAGTCAAAAGAAATACTACTCACACTGGTGGGAACGAGGACAAAGACGTCAGTCTCGTCAAGTCTCTTTTTCCGGCGATAAGGTCAGGGCTAGTAGAGTTTAAGATAGGTACACAATAAAGTTTTTTTTTTTACAAAATCAATGAAAGTGCTGGAACAATTTATCTAGGTCTCCACCCTCATTTTCCCTACCTTATTATTGCAAATACGTCGATAGCCCAATTGGGAAATAAAAGTGGAGGAGTACGCCCCGTGGTAAGTCGCGTCTCACAGTTTGAAGAACAATGCAAATCCGACGTCCACGTGTGTGTGAGAC
>CABFWO010000019.1:114503-137151 GCA_902155825.1 Timema genevievae
AAAAAAAAAACCTCCAGGCGTTTTACCCTAGAAAATATTTTCAAGGGCGTTGTTTCTGTCGGGAAATTTCTTGTCCTCCCATAGCGTTGATATTCGTCAAATGGGAGAATATGCGCGTGTCAACAGGACGTCGTGTCAACATCGTCGTGTCGGCCGTGTACACAAGAGCTTGCTGGACCTATGGGGTTGTTTTTTTTAATCTGACGGGCGCGGCCATGTCCGCATTGTGTTAGAACGGTGTGAATTTCCCAATGGTCTCATTTATCTCCTCTTGAGGGGTAAGGGGGCTGTGGGCGCTTTAAAGGGGGAGGGGGGGAGCAGTTGGGTGATGGATATCTTTACTTGGACTGCGTGTTTCTCCCCTTTATCCTCTAACTACGATATTCCCCTCCCCACACCTTTCTCTCCCCCCCCACCCCTTTTACAAGAGTGTAAATTGCTCGGAACCTATTGGTCCATACGTTACGTCCCTGTTGACCAATTGATTGTGACAAATTGGTCGATTTGGAATAATATAAAGTGTGTTCCAACGAGGAAATAAAAAATGAACGTGTTGTAAAAAAATACTCGTGGTTTTAGAGGATACTTTTAATGTATAACATCTGAAGCAAAATAGAAATATAGAATAACTACAACATGCTCGATAAATTTTAGAATAGATACACCTTGATCAATAAAATGAGGAATAACAGCACTATGATCAATAAAATATAGAATAGCTACAGTTTATTCAATAATATATAAAATAACTGCACCATTTTCAATCAAATAAAGATTAGCTACACCTTGACCAATAAAATGAGGAAGCACCTTGATCAATAAAATGAGGAAGCACCTTGACCGGAAACTATAGAATAACACCAGTAAATTGAGGATTGAATACCTCATTAAAGTAAAAAATATAATAGCTACACATTGACCAATAAAATTAGAAATAACTACACCATGATGGATAAAATATAGAATAGCTACACTCAAAGATAAACTTTGTATTGAGATATTATAATTATATTGGACTGAATGATAGTAAAAATACTAATAATGATAACTACCAGTTTGATGAAAATAAAATAGTTGGACTTCTACCAGAAAATTTCACGAGACGGAATGAGAATAACTTTATCGAATTAACTAATTCAGTCAGTGGTTTAACGAATCTACTCCATTTTTGCGAGATCACTGGGGAAATCCTTCGATGAACTATCTGACAAGAGCTACACTTTTAGAAACCAAATATATATTGATGTATAGTCCCTCTGTAAATTAATCAAGGTGTGTTGCACAGCAAATATTAATTATATCAACACTCACATTTGCCTTCCTATAAAGAGTTTTTTAAATAACCTACAGTAACATAGATTACTTTTACGAAAAAAAAAAGTGTTTGAATGGGACAGTAAAATTAAAATAGTGACAAAAGTTCCTTTAAAGCAATGTTAAATAAGTGTTTGGATCTCTCTAATCAACGATATTAATGACCGTACTATGACAAAAATTATTAAATCTTAATGCATTCATGTTTATTTTAAACTCATCAATTAATTTGAGTTTCTATTTACCGAGACACATTGTATATTTAAGCCTCTTTTTTTTAATTTTTTTTGTGAGGAAAGTAGTTTTAAACATTTTAAATACACACTCTTTTTTTTATTAAAACTGGATATAATTTTACCATTATATTTTTAATAACGCCATGGGATTAGTTTTAAACCAATCTCGATTAAAAGTTTCTATTCCAAAACATAGACGGACCAAATCAATTAGGATTCTATTAAACAAACAAATACATTATCTTAAGCCGGAGTTAAAAGTAAATTAAATCTGAGTTCTGTTTAAACTTGTTGCCTAATTATGGCGTCACTCTACCAGCTATGGCTCACTAGGGATTAATGTCATCAAAGGATATCATTACCTCTTCTATGATCGATTATTCAATCAATAAGACAAGGTCAGTATTTGCACTTATTCTTGAGTATTGCTCATGGACCACTTGATTGGCTGTATCATGGTAGCTGCCACGTAATTGAACTGCTACTGTTATTTAATGGAATTCATGCTAATAATCTAGATGAAGACTAACCCGTTAGTTCTAAACTTGTAATTATGGTGTTTTAATACTGTAATATGTAATTTTACCACCATTTTCGGTACATAAATATTGAGTCTGCGTACATTAACTTCTGATATTTGATCTGTTGACCCCATTTGTGAAAAATGACAACTGTATAAAACGTAGCTTGGCGTATCAATAAATTTATTTTTGTAACACAGCGTATTACTACCCCTTCGGGTTATACGCTTATATAATAATCACGGTAACGCTTTAGGGATTAGAAAGGTTAAATTTATATAAAGTTTACCCACATTTTCGCATAGACAGAGTGATAGTGGGAAACCATTTATGAAAAACTACCCGACCGGGATTGAACTACGATCTTCCCGTCGTCAGCAGTCTAGTCTATTGCAAGAGTGACACGATAGGCCATGAGTTTATCGAAGCGAATATTAATACACTAAAGTAGATTTAGTAGCTACCGCAACTGTCAGATTAGGTCGGTCTTTCTATGGCAATTCACTATACAGGATGTTTGGAAACTCACATCCCAAACTGCACATATAGCTTGTTTGAACCAAAATTAATACAAAATCCCTGTAAACTTACATCCGGAAAACTATGTTAATACCATTAAAGTGTGTTCAAAGTTTTGGCGTATAGCGCCGGGATAGACAAGCTGTCAAGCATGCGTGTACAACAAGTTGCCAAATGTTAGGCGCGTGGCGCTGGACACTTAATAATGGGAAGCGTTTTCTGTGGAGAAGGACCACTAATGATGACCCTCAGAATGTATTCGCATTTCTAGATGGACTGGTGTGTTGTTTACTATTAATTGTGGTATGCGAGATGTCGAGCACCTAGCTCCTAGGCAACCTGTTGTACACGCATGTTTGAACAGCTTTGCTGTCCCGGCGCTGTACGCCGAAACTTTGGACACTATTTAATGGTATTTGCATAGTTTTCCGGATATAAGTGTACAGGGATTTTGTATTAATATTGGTTCAGAGAAGCTATATGTGCAGTTTGGGCTATGCGTTTCCGAACACACTGTAGATTATGTCACATGGTATAATAATAGAGAGTAGCACCTAGATTAGAAAAATAATACAGCTCAAGGCATAAGTCACGTCATGGTATGGATTTGTGTATTCTACTTAAACATTGGATAAAGACCAGCAAAACAATTTTAATATATTAAAAAAAACACGATAAAAATGAAAAAAATAATTATATTAAAATGAAAATAGCTACTAAACTGATCACGATTTGGCAGTTGGTAATTGAATAATGCAGAAATTCGGAATTTTAAGTGATTTCTGGTTTGAGCGTAATCTGGTATATAGTTATCGGTTAATTGGCCATGAGATGAACTCATAAGCCCATGCTAAAGCAAATTCTTATTTACAAGATAAAATCCGCACGGCTGTCATTATGATTGCAATTTAGCTGACCTTTCCATACAAATCAACTTATATTATAATAATTTTCTCTGCGGACGGAAAAACTTATAATTGTTTAAAATTTACTAAAATAAGTAAAAGTTGCTGGTATCGCGTATGATAAGTGAAAATATGATTGCGTCAAAACTATTCACAAAGTAGTATATATTAAGTAACAAATGAATGCCATAATTATGTTAAAAAATTTAACTTTAAAACTCGCTGCGTAAAACGTAAATTCGTTAACACGAGAAATCATATCTTGACCTACCGTGACGTCACAGGTAAGCAACTTCCTTAATATTACTTATTATTATTATTATTATTATTATCAAAATGAATAATTTTATTTGTGAATGCCCTACACCCTTAATGTTTTTTAATATTCTAAAAGAAGTTCAAGAACACCATAGATCACATAATTATTTGATACAACTTGTTTATTCAAATTATCATTATCATTATTATTATTATTATTATCACCGCGTATTACTACCCGTTCGGGTTATACGTACTTACGCTAATATGCAATGGTAGGGTGATTGTGAGATGAAATGGAGGACCTACAGTTTAACGTGGAATCCGAACCACGGTGGAGGACCTGGCATTCCTCACATTCACAAATTGTGATTAATACACGTCTTGTCAGAGGTAAAGGAAGGGTTTGACAATCAGATACATCTGTGCCGGGACAGAGGATTTATTCAAATTAAAACATAATTAAAATATATGTTAATAAATCACACATGGATAATTAAATCGTATTAGATATAAGCCAATAATTTTAGCACTGAGCTATCCTTGTTTGTCTTATAACCAAGAACACACATTACTCATGATCGTCAGATATTTGGAAGTTGCTGATGGGATCGTTTGACTGCCAGCTACTCTAAGCTATTAGATTAGATTATGGTGAGCATGTGGCATCATTAGTTATCTTGTTATGTTGTAGTCTATAAGAGTAGGATCATCAAGCGCTTAGAGCTATTATAGTCTATAATAAAAATGAGAAATCGTAAGATACTTGGAGCTATGAAACGCACAGTCATGACAAATCATAACCTGGACACAAGACGGTACGTCCGTTAATGAGCTAAGCGAAGTTCTCAGGCTTTAATCAATCCCACCTCCATGGATGTCAATTTTTTTAACATTTATTTGAAAAAAATCTTTCTCAACGGTACATGATATAAATAATTATTTCTATCTATTTTAAATGGACACATATTAATGTTTCAGTGAACAGTATCTTAAACGGTAACATTCCACCCTTCAAGACAATATTTTGTGAATTGTGCTTTACAAGTTTATAGAAAAGAAGTGAGTGTGTAGTACAGGAGTTTGTTCGAATATAATCTAATAGAAGTGTAATACTGAAAGTCAATACACAGGGGGAAGGGGGTGAAATACATGAAAGAAGAATATGGTAAGAGTTGCACCCCAAAATACTTCCATCCAAACAAACACTGATTTCCCACACATTTATAAATTGATAATCTGACCATGGTTAATTTGGGCAATCTTTATTTTACTGTAGTTTTTTTAAGCGTATTGCCTGCCAACTTGTTTAATATACTGGCCATTTTGTTATTATTATTATTATTATTATTATTATTATTATTATTATTATTATTATTATTATTATTATTAGCACCGCGTATTACTACCCGTTCGGGTTATACGCACTTACGCTAATGTGTAATGGTAGGGTGATTGTGAGATGAAATGGAGGACCTACAGTTTAACGTGGAATCCGAACCACGGTGGAGGCCTGGCATTCCTCACATTCACAAGTTGTGATTAATACACGTCTTGTCAGAGGTGAAGGAAGGGTTTGGCAATCAGATAAATCTGTGCCGGGACCGAGGATTGAACCCCGGACCCCCAGCACAGAAGTCTGACACCTTACCCCTAGACCACCAGGTCACCGGCCATTTTGTTTATTTCGTCCTCCTTGACTCGATTTAAGGTCTTACGAACAAACATTTTCTATTTACATAACCATAGCACCAACCTACTAGAATTACTCATTTCAATTACGTTTGTGAAGTAGGAATGAGGAATGTAAAATCTAGACAAAATGTACCCGTTTTTGCGTGGAGCAAGAGTGGGAAACCATTCAAGAGAAACAAACCTCAATATTCCCTTCCTGGATTACAACTCTAACCTTCTCGTCACTAGAAAACCAGACTAGACGAGCCTGACATTTAGTCCACCTGACCACTGATGCAGGTATATTTAAACTTATTTTTTATAACACCGCATTTAACATCCAATTTTTGTTTTTATTAATACGCTTAGCATAATCTTTTGGCATCTGTTTGGACCAAATGGGAAAATGGAAAATAAATAATTGGAGAGCTTTGAAATGTGGTTCTGGAGAAGACTTGAGAAGATCAGGTGGAAAGACAGAATGAGCAATGAAGAAGTCCTACGAAGAGTGGGGGAGAGGAGAAATTTTAAGGATGTATTTCTTCGGTACAAAGCAAACTGGGTCAGACACCTCCTTGGGAGGAACTAACTGTCTACTGCACGATGTCATAGAAGGAAAGGTTGAGGAGAAAGAGGAACTTAGGGAGAAGGAGGACTCAAATATTAGCTTACTTGGAGGAAAGAACATTCTGGGAGCTGAAGGAGGAGGCAGAGGACAGGCTGCTTTGGCGGTCTAAGTTCTCTGACAAAATGAATGGACTTGACATAAGACAGAACACCTAATAATAATAATAGTATCTTTTGAACTACAAGTGGTTTGTATGGTCAGTCAAAATTTTGAAAATAGCTAATATCAATAAATATTTTATTTATTTTTATAGCTAGATTTATGGATTTTATAGACTTTTGAATAGTGAAAATATCCTATCTGAATCTATGGGGGTTATGTTTTTTCCCCGACCCATCATATAATTGTGGATACTTTTATTGACTATAGGTATAGTAAAAGTTTCTAATGGACGCACCCTAGAAAGATTAGTATTTATGTCCTCCGATGGATTAAAAGAATGTTAGAAATACTTCTAAAACCAGCATTGACATTGAACTCCCTTAGGTGAACCTCTGAAAAGTATCCTGGAAAGAGAAGTCACGTGATGATAATAGTATCGCATCCGTTAACACAACGCGTCGATGAGGCCTAATTACACGACTTTGATGGTCCTCGTTTCCCGCCTTTGGAACGTGGTAACTGCCAAGTTGTTCGTTTAATTCTGATAGTGTTTGTTTGGAGGGGAAGCTACCCCATGTGGGGGTGGGGACACACACACACATACACAAGATCTGCCTACTATTGGTGCAGGGTACAGTTACTCGCAACTTTGTACACACATCAAGTAACAGGTTGACTTCAACAAGATGGTGGCCATTGCTACGGGCAGCTACACTTATTTAGTAATTAACTTGAAAGGCTTGTTGCATCAATGTGATTGTACAGTCATCTGCTAGAGTTTTGATCGTGTTGAAAGATGTATATCTAAGCTAAACTTGTTTACGTTGATAAATAATATCAAGGGAATTATTTTAGTCCCAAAAGTAATTAAAGACATTAAATACAAATATATTTATTTGTGTGTTCAATCACAGTATTTTTTACGCACGTAATTGCCTCCTTTTGTTATAAATTGTTTACATTTATTACACGGTTATTACCAAATTTAACACGTGTCATTGTTAATAATATGTAAGATAACACCTGGACATTTGAATTTTTTTTTTCCAAATGTTGTACCATCTTACTTGACATTCAAAGTAAACAATTACCCCTTAAACCTCTCTTTTAAGGAGTAAAGGATGATTGTTAAATTTGAGTGCTAAGTAAAAGGATCACGTTTTAGGACTTTGGTTCTACGCGGCGGTATTTTACCGATGGATTATCGCTATAACATGTTTTTTTCCATCAGTAAGTTCAACACCAAATTATTTACTGATTATTCTATGGAGTGTGAATTGTGAGGAAATACATCCACATTAGTGTGGAAAGGGGGTGGGGGAACCACAGTGATATATAATACGTGATTATACACACCCAGTACACCTGACCAAAATTATAGCCTTGATATTCTCATTACCAGCAATCCAATCTATTGTGACATCAACGCCTTAGACTGTGCGACCCCTGGTAAGGGTATCTCACAAGTTAAAATGGGCTTGAGTTCTCGAGATTGATCTTAAGACTGGGAATAATTCCCACTGTACTGGCACTATCCCCACCAGTCCTGAATGATCCCCACCAGACTGGTACTATCCCCATAATCCCGGAATTAACTTCACTAGACTGGCACTATCCCCACCAGTCCTGAATGATCCCCACCAGACTGGTACTATCCCCATAATCCCGGAATTATCTTCACTAGACTGGCACTATCCCCACCAGTCCTGAATGATCCCCACCAGACTGGCACTATCCCCACCAGTTCTGAATGATCCCCACTAGACTGGCACTATCCCCATAAGCCCGGAATCATCTTCACTAGACTGACACTATCCCCACCAGTCCTGAATGATCCCCACTAGACTGAAACTATCCCCACCAGTCCTGAATGATCCCCACCAGACTGGCACTATCCCCATAATCCCGGAATCATCTTCACTAGACTGACACTATCCCCACCAGTCCTGAATGATCCCCACTAGACTGGTACTATCCCCATAAGCCCGGAATCATCTTCACTAGACTGACACTATCCCCACCAGTCCTGAATGATCCCCACTAGACTGGCACTATCCCCATAATCCCGGAATTATCTTCACTAGACTGGCACTATCCCCACCAGTCCTGAATGATCCCCACTAGACTGAAACTATCCCCACCAGTCCTGAATGATCCCCACTAGACTGGTACTATCCCCATAAGCCCGGAATCATCTTCACTAGACTGGTCCTATCCCCATAATCCCGGAATCATCTTCACTAGACTGACAATATCCCCATTAGCCCGATACTATCTCCACTAGACTGGAACTATCCTCATTAGCCCGATACTATCTCCACTAGACTGGAACTATCCCCCTCCCTTAGTATTTCATGATTATTGTTTTCAAAAGCAAGTTTTACTAAATGTTGGTGCTCCAGTCCTTGCTATGTATAAGTGAAAACGTTGGTTTCCTATCCAATATACAGTTGTCATTTTTAAAATTAATGACATATTTAAAAAAATAACTGCTAAAGATGCGTTACAAATGAATTTTCATTTTCACAAGATGTTTTTATGCTACAAAACACTATAAACTTAACTCAATAAATTTTATCATATTCTGAAAAATTGAAAAATGACACCTGTACACGGGAATCGAACCCGAGATCTTTGGCTTAGTACTGAAGTAATTACCATTAATATAGCTCTGGCTATTTACTCTTAATCAATAAATTTTATTTAAATAGTTCTTCCACATTAGTAATTGTACAAACGAATAGAATAAGTCTCGTTGTACATATTTTACAAATATGTTATAAAATATAGCAAATGATATATAATATAGTTATAAACTTCCATGTGTATGAATATTTAATGTTAAGAGCCCACCTCATAGCCGTTTAACCGAGATATAAGATACACGATTTTACCGACATCGGTGAGAATGTGGCTTAAATGTCTGATGCAATTAGGCTTGTTTATCAGTGGCGGGGGATGTCAGGGTTCGAATCCCAGCCGGGTTTACTAGATTTTTTTTCCTAAATGAGTTTTTTTACTATTCCTCCACACAAATACAGGTACATTTTCTCCCATTTCTACCTTTCTTATCCTTATCATGTTAACGTAATTATAATATGTATAACCCGGACAGGTAGTAAAACGTGGACCATAAACTTAATCAAAGTGTGTTTCCTTGCATTCTTAATATAAAAACAGTGAAATTGAAACGGGTGAAAAAGTTTTTTTATTTTAAAATAATTATTTTTCAATATTATGTTTGTAGTTTTAATAATAGGAAAACGGTTTCACTGGTCTCAATTTAATTGTTTTCTAATAAAGACTGTGCTGGGGGTCCGGGGTTCAATCCTAGGTCCCGGCACAGATTTATCTGATTGCCAAACCCTTCCTTCACCTCTGACAGTACGTGTATTAATCACAACTTGTGAATGTGTGGAATGCCAGGCCTCCATCGTGGTTCGGATTCCACGTTAAACTGTAGGTCCTCCATTTCATCTCACAATCACCCTACCATTACACATTAGCGTAAGTGCGTATAACCCGAACGGGTAGTAAGACGCGGTGCTAATAATAATAATAAAGACTCCAGATTACCGCAGTACGATGCTACACTGTAGTTAACATATGCGTTAGTAGTGAGCTGATTGGACGCTTAATACGCTTGATTTGATCGGTACTATCCAACAAGTCAGGAGTTATCAATGAGTTAGTACGGACTTTTAAGACGCTTGGCTCGAACTGTATTAACGGCTTAAGTTACGCGCTATTCGTGGGGTGAGATGGGCTCTTAAACTTATAATTACGTGATCAATTAGGACTAGATTTTAACTATTACTTTTTTTCTCTTATATAAATGTTCATTTCAGACATATTTTGGTCGATGTACTGACTGAATTAAGTAAATAATTTTGCGAGATAAGACTTGTTTTTTTCTGATATTTGTTTACAATAAATAAACGATCAAAACTGTTTGGTATTGTACATGTTAGTGAACAAACAACAACATTGTGCAGTGGGTGTGCACCATATGTGTTGTTTCAGAAAGAGTGTGTGTGAGGGAGGGGGTGGATTAAAGGGGGTTGTTTTTTTATGCAACCATTTACCAGTACTTACAACGCTTTCATGTACAGTGTAACCACTTCCCGTCAAAACGTTGTGGTACGCCGGACAAGTGAGTTTCTAAAAAAAATAAAAAAAAAATAAAAATATAGGGACACACAAAATTGTAACTGAAAGACATGTTAGAAAATAGACGCATCTATAGGGCGGTGTCGTACTCAGATTGGGACAATCCCCTTATCGGATCCGTAAGTGGCAGTAAGACACAATCACACAATCACACAATCACACAAATTTGCGCGAACCATTGCTGCGCAACAAGGCTTTGCGTGACTTTTCATTACCCACACTGTGCAACAGAATTGTGTAAATAATAGAGTTATTTTTAAAGAAAGAACCGCTTTGATAAAAACAATTTATTTATATAATTCATTTCTTTTTTTACTACTACTTACAACATTTATTTATTTGTCAATATAGATCTCATTAAATTTCGTGCATTTGTATAAACGTGACATGAGATTAACGATTCCCATCATCAAAGAAGTCGGCCGCCAGTCCATTCAACCAGCCCAAAACTGTTTCTTACGCTTCTTCATCAGCCTTAATCTTTTTGCCGCCCAAAAACTCATTCATATTGTGGTGTAAGCCCAAAGGTTAGTACTGTATGGAGAATGGTTGATGTTTTATCAACCAACATTTGCCAATAACGTTCGAGTTTTCCTTGCAACGCGTGGTTGCGCGTTGTGATGAAGTACAGTAGCCCCATGGCTTCTTTGGTGCTGACTGACAGCTCACAGCTGACAGCTGATGGCTGTGAAAAGCTACCAGACCAAATTATGTATCCCTACGCCGAACCATATGATCTGCAAAAAACATGTGTTTAGCAGCTGTCACTTCTGACAGTCAACATTTAGGTATATACCTAAATGTTGACTGTCAGAAGTCAGCTGTGAACTGTCAGTCAGCACCAAAGAAGCCATTGGGCTACTGTGGATACACTCCACTATCGAGTAGAGGCTTCCCTGACATTTTTGATAGCGCGCCGTAGCCTTGTCAGTACCACGCCAGATGCGTCTGCATTGATGGTATCTCCGCGTGGCAAGAGACTAACGAAGAAACTTTTTTCCCCATCCTCAAAAAACAAAGCTGGACATTACTCTAATAGTTGAAGAAGTCTGCTTGAATTGATGAAGAATGGAAAAAAACAGTCATGGGTTGGTTGATTAGACTGACGCCCGACTTCAATGACAAGAAGCTAATCAAGATCGTGCCACGTTTGGACCAATGTCTGCATCTCAATAGAAACATGTTAAAAATAAATAAAAAGCGTAAGTAGTAGTAGCAGAAAAACGATTTAAATAAATAAAGTTTTTATTGTTTTATAGCAAAACGGTTCTTACTTAAAAATTACCCTCGTTTTAGTCCAAGTTGAGTGAGATTAAGTGAAGGATGTATAAGCGGCGTGTTTTGAAATAAATTATTGCATGTGTTTCAGATTAAAATAAAACATGGAAATGGAAACAAAGAACATGACCTTTCTTGGATTTTTTTCAATAACTACGTCATAGGCAACGTGTTTTTTTTATTGTGGCTCCATCCAAGCCCAGCGATGATAGACAGAAATACATGCAACGCTTCGGAATATTTCCTAGTTAGAGGAATTTTCACATACAGTACATATAGATTTGGTAGTTAGAAATAATATATAAAAAGTCATCAAGGTTAGCTTGTACACTCATTATTCTTTAGAGTGTAATGGGAGTAAAAAAACAGGGTTTTAGTAAATTTGTCTCTACAAATGTGAAACAAGGGGTCATTGGCGCAACTGAAAGGAAAAGATTAGAAGCATTTAAAGCGTTGTTCTACAGAAGAATGTTGCGAAGCTCATGGATGGAGATGTTATCAAATACAGGTGTGCTAATAAAAACAACAGAACAAAGGAAAATGTAAAAGGTATAGAGCAAAGACGAGTTAACTGAGACATTATAGTTTGACGAAAATAATTATAGAAGGAAATATGAAAAGGTTAATTCAAGAGCGAGAGCAAGACTGGAGTACATGAATCAGGTAAAGAACGATGTTGGCAGATGAAGGTAAAAAACTGTAAAAATAATAATTGGTCAAAGATATTGAAAAGTGGAGGTTCAGAAAATCAAATGATGACCTAACGATGATCTATTGGCTCTATGTCTAAAATAGCTATTATATAAAATATTAGGAAATTCTACATAAAACGGTACTTTATACAGCTGTTTTGTGCTACCAATTTTTTAAAGTATAAATTTGTACATATCCTGTACTCAGGGCATATAATACTACCATATTGTATATAACATTCTTTTATATCAATGGAGATTTTCAGCAAGGGATTAACTGAACATAGCATAGAATATAAGTATTTTCGTGTATTTCTTTGTGTATATATTACAACAAAAACCCATTTAGTATAGAATGGAATTCCTAGAAATGATCAGTCATAGAAGAGAAAATATATTTATTCTTTACAAGCGATAACCAGATGTAGCATAAAAATTTTCTATTTTTAATAAGAGTAAATCAAAATAAATTAAGTTAAATATAGAAACTTTGGAGCAGAATAACTTAAGTATAAATATAGTTTTCATGATTTTTTTTAATGGAGTACGTTTCCTCTAGGTGCTACCGGTTAGGAAATTTCGATTAATCCTGATCGATATCCGTGTTTCACGAAATCTGCGGGGGGAAAAAACCCCGGTGAGATAAGCTTTTCTGCCACCAACCACCTGTACATCTCAGAAATACCTTTATCGAGCGTATTAATAAACACAGACGTGGCTTGACTATGAGATGGATCCTAAAGATTAAAGATGGAATATGAAATTAATCTGCTAGAGTAAAATAAATAATCTCGGCTGCTCAAATGGTTATAGTTACCAATGTTTGGTTGTAGATAAGTAGATCTTTCACTGTTCATTTGTTTATGATAATTACAACGGTCAATCGTGCACCAGATGAAGAAATGTCAAATTTATCAGGAATGAAGAAAATAATGAAGAGTTAAATACCGAAGAGAGTGAGATATATCCAATGAAATTTATATGTGAATATTTGTATTTTTATTCTGATTAATAGAAGGAGTATGAGACTTTTTTTCTATGTAGATGATGTCATCAATTCTTCTCATATCTATAACCAGGGCCATTCTTATCAGAAGTGGAGCCCTGAGCATTTGCGGGGACCCCAGATATCTACCTCATCCCCCTCTACAAAATAAAGAAATTATAAAACTTAATAAGTAAATAGTTTGTACGTATATACTAATTTTCAGCCGTATATAGTATCAGGAAATACCCCTAAAAGGTAGATACATGTAATAACTAATGCTAGAAGCCGTGTTTTTATTCGTATAAATGTTGGTTTCTCCTCAACCCTTTGTTAGATATCCCCCACACCCAACCCCCAACAAACTTGCTCTTTATAAAGGTACAAAAAAAACCCAACTGTGTCAAGCTTGAATCAAATTGGTTAATGCATTCAAAACTTATCGTGAGACATATCCACCATGGACAGACAAATATAAAACATTGAAAGAACTGAGATCTCACTTCACTCGTTCAATAACTCGAACCACATGGTAATACTTTGATTTGTTTTTTATACTCTGATCATCTTTGCTAGATCGTCTATACAGGGAGCCTACAATACGAGCGCGTCAGCAGGGATTCACCACCTCAACTTATTTTATTCTACTGTCATCTAAGCGAGAACTAAGTCCTCCGAATAGCGGGGCCCTGTGCGGCCACACCGTTTGTACACCCCTAGCAGTGGTCCTGTCCCTAACAAAATATTTTAATCGTGGATTGGGCCTATATGGGTTAAAACATAAAGAACACCTGGTACTCGACCTAAAAAGTGATGGTACTTAAGTACGTCAAGTACAGTACATATGCTAAGAATCTTTTTAGTCATAGTACGTGAAAACGACTGACTGTACATTTGGAATAGTTTCCTTTTCATTTTATTTTAAAAATATCTTGTATAATTTTGTCGTATAACCAGTGGAACTTTGTCTATTTTCAAAACACGTGTATTTGGCTTCAATTACGCGCTCTACAACAGGGAAATCATGAAGAATTTTATCATATTATTTATAACAAACAAATAAAGGTTTAACAAAAATTAGGCTAGAAAGGTACTTTTCAAGAGTTAAATCTAGCGTTAGTACCTCTAGGAGAAATTAGAATTGTTGACCTTATCTCTAAAATAAAGGATGACTTATGTTTAGTTTTAGAGACTTCAAAATTTTTAGAGAATGGTTCTAAGGACTTGGTTCGAAATGGTTGTCTAGTGACTACTTTACCTGATTAATAACAATGACGTAAAAAACGAGATGGGGTTTGTACAAGTTTTTACAAAGTATAAGTATAGTGCAATTCTCTAGCGGACCCCCCAAGAAAAATTTGCTTTCCACGCCCTTGATTAAGTAACAAAGCATACCAGCTCTTGATTTTCGGCTATAAATTCATTTAATAATAGTTTATTAGTGATTGTTTTTGGAAAATTTAAAATTATTGAAAAAGTATTTAATGAATTAGTTAAAAATTGGTTTCTAGTGAGTGTTTTGTATGAGAAATATCACTAAATACTTTAATATTTTTAGAAAACCATTTAGAGATAGTTTAATATCTATAATCGATATTTGAAAATTTTGTTCCAAACTATAATTGACTATATGAGAAAGTATATACGGTCGTATAGTACCATTTAATTTAATATTTCCTTCAAAACCAAATAAAAAAATTGTTCTTAATACATTAATTTGGTCAATCTGTCTCTACACCTATTTGTTGCTAATAATAAAATGAGTTTTAATTTTTTTCTTCAATCATTGTATCTATAGGCTATATAATTATATAAAATCTCATTTGTAGCTATTTTTTTTCAAGCTCGCAAGAATTTCCTCAATAAAATATAAACATAAATAAAATATATTAGTTTCAAGTCCAAACAAATGAATGAATATAACATACGCGCAAAAAGTCTAGCAAATAGAATGGTAAAATATATGTAGAATTGTGACATTGAATAAACAAGAACGATTTCTACACAACCTTGTTAGTAAAAAAATATATATTTTTGTGTCATTTCCACCCTTCCAGACTCCTCCCCCACCAAACTCAACCCTCTAGTATGTTTGGGGCGGAGAAGGGGGGGAGGGAATATAATAAGCTATGAAAGCAAACAAGCAAACCAACAATTTGATAACTGTGTCTGTCCGTGGAAAGAAGGGGGATGTGTTTATGCCCCCATGTCTAGTTAAATAACAGGTTCAATTAAGCGCCATAGCGGTGAAACTGGCTTGATAAGGGAGGGGGCAATAATAGGCTCCAGTCATCGATCAACACTCGCCTTTCCCCGTGTGACGTCACATAATGTAGATTTGTTTTGTTTGTGTTGTGTGTGTGTGTTTGGTAGGTATTCATAAAAGGGCGGCTGACAGAAAGACCTAGTATTTGTCGTACATAGGTGAAAAATCACCTAAAGCAACGTTATTGATTTTACAAATCACAGGGTTTGAAGTAAGGTCTAACAACAGTTCAGCTGTTTTGTGAGTTTCATTCAAATCTATCAATTTTTTTATGACATCGGAGACCCTGTACTAATAGAGTCAACACGTTCACCGATTAACATAAACTCTCTCTCTATATATATATACATATTATATACTATATATAGACTATATATTATATCCCTAATGTGCTACGTAAGCTTTTTATACTCAACGAAATGTTGATTACTTAAAATCCATTTTATTGTGATTTTAAATAATAGATCTGCTAGGGGGTAGCGGATAGCCGTTTGAAGGTTAGAAAAAATTAAAAAAGCTATATTATTACGATTATATTTATAATGTTTATTTAAATATGGTAAATAGTTTGAGTATTTGGTATAAAATTTAGGTTTACTAACTTTTATTTTTAAAATGACTTTCCTTTTTTATACGCTAGACAAATTTATGCAGAGGATGGTTGCTTTAGTGTTAAAAAAACAAGGTAACAGATAATGTTAAATAGCACAATTTTAAAAGCTAGCTAAAAAAAATATTAGTTGGCCAATATATAAGTTTATTAAGAGTGGGTTCAAATTTGACAAAACAAATAATTTTTATTTTTTATTTCAACCAAACATATAATAATATACACATAAATAACGTTTAATTTTTTCTACTACGAATCATATTAATTTTTTGAGTATATAAAATCATATCTCTCAATTCTTAAAGATTAGGTCTACTATGTGAAACTATAAATTAAGTTTTTCTTTGGCATATGGAATATTTGACCGTGAGAGCTACAGTATCTAGTGCGGTCGCCTGTGTGTAGCCTTTTAGCCGCTTTGTGTGAACAGAATGTTGGCCAGGGTGTACCTTGGAGGTTGTCTAAATGTCATACCCCCAACTAGATGACGTCATTATAGCGATTATGAAGGTATGCACCCAGTGGCAATATTAAACCTAGCTTAACCCTAATTAACAAGACCATGGTGATCATAGGAACAGTTCCTCTTTGGTAACGGAGAGGATTGAACCCGGGACCTTCAAATCAGTAGCCATGGGAGCTGACCCCTAGACCAAGAGGTATTTATTTAGGCATTTATTTAAGAAATGAGATTTTAATTTTTCTTATATAATAATAATAATAATAATAATAATAATAATAATAATAATAATAATAATAATAATGTGTAGTTTGAACTGTAACAGAAAGATCCAAAACTCAAATAATAACTTTTTTAATACTAGCCTATGAGGGAGGCTCCATCCTAAAATTCAACTACAAATTTATGTCTTTTGAAAACTATTAAAAACTATAGTTTACGAATTTAAAAAAAAGTAGACAAACCTTTAAATTAATCACCAAGAGCACAATTTAACTATCAAACTATTTGGGTTTAACTCCCCGAATTATTAAGCATACATATTCGGTTCACACTCCATTGAAAAAATATTTAATTAAAGTATAATATATTTGTTATTATTAATCACCGTAACTTAGTTGTAACGGATGTATTTATAGCGACCCGCCATTATTTCAATAATGCGATTATCTCTTCTAAAGCGTCCTCCCATGTTTTATAAAGTAGGTTTACCTGCTTTTAAACATGTGTGAAATCAACGTGCACTGTTTTATAATTACTCTGGTCCTAATATTCGATGAGCATGCAGCCCACTAATTGAATATCCATTACGAGCAGAACACGGTTTTCGTGTTGAGCTTCGTATAAGGCCTGTCAATCAGGACCAACTTTAACTAAAGTAGCTTAGGGCAGGATATTAATTACGAGCTCTAGTTACATCAATATCATGGAGATTTTTAGATGTGAAAATGGATAATCATGCTTACAACCATTTTATCCTGAGTATTTTGTGAGTTTCTATAATTATGACTGACAGCCTGCATTTTTTTAAAAGGGTTTTAATTTTCACTTATTTCCACAGGAAATAATACGAAACCAATGTCCCTAGGTGTGACACCAAAAATCCATTTTACATAAAGGTTTTGGATAGTTTTTTTAACTGCCACCTGTAATTAACACATTTTTAAATAATATTTGAAGTTATTATTGAAATAGTATATCTCTGACACACAATTAATATTAATTATACATGTTTTAAGATATTTTGAAAATAGTAAAATTAAATATATACTCCCGTAAATAAGTTGGGTATTTTCCTTACATGAATATTATCTTGAATTTAGAAACAATTTCATCAAGTGAAATGAATAATCATAACAAGAAAAATGAAATCTATTTTTATCTGGTTTATTTTCAAGCCCTTATATGTATTTTATAGCCTTAAAAACTTGTTGTTGGTTAAAAAATTAAATACTTAAAAAAGATAGTAAAGAATTCAATTATATTGTGCGCCAAGGAGTTTTATTAAAATTAAATTTGAAAGTAAATTTACCTATTTTTTAGACGGGATTTACTGAGGGCAGTTTTTTATTTGAGCTTTAGATCAAATAAAGAAATGTCCAACTATAATGGTTATTCAGTAAAAATGATTAAGTTCAACGATTCATTAAGTAAAAATTATCAATCAGATTTATATTTTATCAATTGTTAATAAATATTTAGTTAAGATGTATTTATCGCTGATCAGATTGATAGAATACAAACAAAGAATTTAAGACACATTCAATAAATTGTTCGTTGCAGGATTAATTTGTACCCAAGAAAAAAAAACTCTTATAGTATTCTTTAGATTGAAAAATGACAACTGGACACGAAAATCAAACCCGGGACATTTGGCTTAATATGCCAATGCTCTAACCACTGAGCTATCCAGAAGTTGTCCCATATACAGGGTCATTCTTCACTCATATTTTAAAGCAGAGTCTGTGATGGAAAGTGTAGAACTCGTCATCTACACGCAACCCATCTACACGCAACCCATCTTTAAAAACACTAATGCCAACTAACAAATCATCAGAGTAACTTCCGGCATATAATTCTATAGTGATTATATAATCAATAGAGATATCTAAGCGAAAAAGTAAATACAGGATGTAATGGCATTCATACACAAGTGTTTGAGAAAAAACAGGCCATAAAAAACTTGGCATTTGTACACAGGTAAGGCCTACTTGTGTGGTATCAAGGTTGGCTCGTGGCTGGTTGACAAGGAAAGCAAGGCTCTACTGAAATTCACTAGTAAACATTTAACACCCCTCAAATGCCATTTTATCAAACCACACAACAATTAATAATTTAATATACAAATGTGTGTTTATTGCCTTCATAATGCAAGTTTTATACAAAATAGGATGAAGCAATATTTATTAGTACATTTCTGTCATGTCTTACTTGATTCGAAAATAGCCCACGTGCCACCTATGAGAAATATCTATTCTTTGAAACCTGATTTCATGAAGGAAATACTTGAGAGCGTTTCATCTCCCGTTAACCAAGTACCATACTTGTTTCCAAGCTGGGGATGATTAGATCAAGATTTTCAATAAACTATTCTTTTGGAAAAAGCAAAATAAATTTTAAATTCTTTTTTACTATAGATAATAGTTCTATTGATATCAATTTACACATCTTGTAGATGAAAATCAAAATAAGCCCACAACTTTAATACATCTCGTCCAAACTGTGTTAAAAGCTGTATAGTCTGTCTGCTATCAGGGAGATTACTGGTCATATTGAACATAAGAATGAGAAACATCGAGAACTCATTCCAGATTCCAGAAATAAATACCATCAACACTCTTGTGATGGAATTATAATTCATCATGGAAGAAAGGGTTTGGTTACATAAGTCACAACACTAAAAATTTCCACGATACACGTGGGAGGCCTTCAATGTTAATGTTCCACATTTCCCCTTGATTTATAAGTTGTACGGAATATTTAACATTGTATCATGCTCTTAATATTGGACAACTAATATGATATGAATATATAGAGACAATACGTATATTATACTTCCTACAACCCTCAATATAATCAGATATAATCAAAATCTCATTAGAAAACCTCTCGTCATACTGCACAAGCACCTTATATTAGAAACTCAACTTGTCATATAACACAAACTCTTAAAACTAGAGAAATAACTCGTCATATTGGCAAAGCTCTTCATATGAGAAAAACAGCTTGACATATGGCCAATATTTTCTTATTATAGAAACAGCTTGTGATCTTGCATAAACTATTCCTATTAATTAATCAGCTTGTCATACTACAAAAACTTTTCAAACTAGAGAAATAACTCGTCATATTGGCAAAGCTCTTCATTTGAGAAAAACAGCTTGACATATTGTCATTATCTTCTTATAGAAACAGCTTGTGATCTTTCACAAACCATTCATATTAGATGATCAGCTTGTCAAATTTCACATAGCCATCCCCATTGATAATTCGCTTGTCTCATTACTTTAATTCCTCATATTAGATAGCCAGTATGTAATATTGTTGAAACTCTTCCCATTAGATAACCAGTTTAAAATATTGCTGACACTCTTCAAGTTAGATAACCAGTTTGAAATATTGGCGAAACTCTTCACATTGGATAGATAACCAGTTTGAAAAATTGCTGAAACCCTTCACATTGGATAACTAGTTTGAAACTCTTCACATTAGATAAATAGTTTGTAATATTTTTAAAACTCTTCATATTAGATAAATAGTTTGTGATATTGTTAAAACTCTTCACATTAGCATGTCATATCCAAAGCTCTTCATACTATATAAAAAGATTGTAGTATTGCACAAGTTCTTCATATTAGAGGATCAGCTCGCCACATTGCACATGCTACACCGATAGCTAATATCTATATAAATGTAACATAAGCCTCATAAGATGTGCTCCTACCTGCTGAAGATCTCTTTGAGCTCATGCTCCGACACGAACTGCCCCAAGTTTGCAACGAACAGGGTAGAACAGGGGGCGTTGTTCACCCCGATGCCCGGCTGGGACGAGGACGACCCCACCGGGGAGGCAAGCGCCGGCGAAGGCAGAAAATGAGGCAGAGAGGCGTGGATCGACGTTAGGGCCGCCGCAGGATGAGGGATGGACATTTGGGGCTGAAAAAATTATAAAACAGACAAGCCCACCTTGATCAATACACCTGGAATCTGAATTTTAATCAACATGGTGGAGCAAGAATGAAGAAGGTAAAGTTCATAGGGTATGTACCAGCATTATCGTGGAGGTTGAGAGGTTACCATTTAGGGAAAATCCGTCCTCAGTAGATTCTTCCGAGATTGAAACCCAGTCACCATCAAATCAGAGTATTTAAGCAACAAATTTATTCCCTGCAAGGATATTCACCGATATGGCTACTAAAATAGTGAAAAGGAATTCTGAATTTTGATCAAACATATTTTATTTAATAAACAAAATAATGACGAATCAGGCAAAGTTTTTTTTTAGAAACGCGCCTTACTACCCATTCGGGATGTACTAGTTACGTTAATGTGCTAGGGATGATGGGGAAGGTACAAACTTAGAGAAAGTTTACCCGCAATCGTATGGATAAAGTGGGATACCATTTAGGAAAAATCACACTCTGTACACGTGATCGTGCTCGAACCACGATCTCCCCTTCATCAGCACTCTAGTATTGTGAGAGTGACGCCTTAGACCTTGCAGCCATTGAATCGTTTATTAATGTGTTTAATGAGGCCACCTACTGGAGAATTAAGACGCATTGCATACGCTTAGATGTCTCACAATATCTAAGAGAGTTTTTATATTTCAAAATATGACCATATAATTAATTTTGATACATAATATCAGAACGAAATAAATTCCCGTCACGTCTCACTATCCATCCAGGCCATACTTATATCTATCCTCGGTCCCGGCACAGATTTATCTGATTGCCAAACCCTTCCTTCACCTCTGACAAGACGTGTATTAATCACAACTTGTGAAGTGGTTCGGATTCCACGTTAAACTGTAGGTCCTCCATTTCATCTCACAATCACCCTACCATTGCACATTAGCGTAACTGCGTATAACCCGAACGGGTAGTAAGACGCGATGCTAATAATAATGAGAGTAGTTATAATGTATCCACACGTATTAATTTTGTGTTGATAAGAGCTAGAAAAGAGACATGTGGGAATCCAGCCTTCAGAACGCATAGCTGAGATTTGAACCTGGACCTTCCTGTCACAAATAAGCCAGTATATTTTGATCCTGCTGTCTATTACCACGTGACCTCCATTATGAATGGCAAAACTATTAAGAAATTGTTGGGTCTGCAGAGGCTCTCAGAGAAAATAAACATTTGCCAGGAACTCAGTGGGATTACTCCAAATACTTAATATCTTTTAAATATAAGACATTTTTAATTGGGGGCTGGTAAAATGAGTGGGGGGATTCGAAATTTCCAAAACTTATGTGAGAAACTACTTCTTAGTGTAGTAGAAGGTTTAAATTCTTCAGGAAGTTTTAAGAACCACCTTAAACACCCTTAAGATTTTTTTTTTCCAAAATCAAGTATCTGAAAATGAATAGTGGAAGAGTACCTCCCAAAATGATTCCAAAAAGATTAGAACTAAACAATTCCCATTTAATAAAAAATTTAAATATTTCCCACATTTAAAGACGCAAGCAGATAAAGGGGCCAAATCATGCCACTAGAAAAGTATAAATACTGGAAATTTCCAAATAGTTCCCCGGAAAATCGGGAAGAGGGGGCGAGGTAGGTATACATTTATTAATCACTTTAGGTAAGGTATAAATTTGGCTATTTTCAAGAATATAGTGTAATAACTCAAAATAGCCATATAATTCTTAAATATGTGAAATCTTTAAGTGGTGGTTGGTGAAATGGGGTTGAGGGGGGTTTGAAATTGTATTGACATTTGTAAAGTATGTTACTTCAAATCAAATTTATTATTTTAATTTCAAAGCAAAGTACCGGAAAATGGGATAGGAGTTCCTCCTAA
>CABFWO010000019.1:144455-161303 GCA_902155825.1 Timema genevievae
AGATCTAGTAAGAGAGAGAGAGAGAGAGGTTGTATTGTTAGAACTAACATGGTGGTGGCCTGCCTGATGCAGCTGAGTATCCGGAGATTTGTCTGCAGATAGTCAAAGATAGGAACGTACAGGGACCTGGGGGTGCAGCGCCGGATGGACTAAGGTGGCGTGCTGCAAGGCGGCGCCGGGCAATTCCGCCGCCGCCGAGTACGCCGCCAAAGGGTGGTGCCACAGCTCGGGGGCGCCGGGGAAGAACGGGGTCCCCAGATCTGAAAAAACAACCCCAACAATCTTTACAATCACTGGCTTAAATCTAACAGCTCTTAGGAGTTATTGTAAACAGTTACACACTACTCTAGTATCTTTATTAGGAATAACATTTACAAAGACAAATGTAACAGTTCTTAGGAGTGATATTACACGGTTACACACAAATATTAAACTTTTTTACAACTTACACCCACCAAAAAAAAGTAACGATTCTTAAGAGTATAGATAATGGTCAAATATTGTTGTCAGTAGGAATTAAATTATGTTAATATTAGTAATTAGTTTAGAAACTTTCGTATAGGTGGAATTAGCCCCCTCGTAAAGCCATAACGTGATTTTTTTTCATTATCTGCTCTTGTTTAAATGATTTATAAACAATATTGCTTGCTACTTAAGAATTTAGAAACTATAAAAATTATTTGTTTTTAAGATTCCTAGTTTTAGTTTCCATTTTTTGATATTCAATTACTTTGAAATAATTTATTTTTGTTTAGGTAATTTTTCATTTAAATATTTGAGAAGATTTATTATTTAAAAAATTTGATTGCTTATTTTTAAATACGCAGTTCATTTAAAACGAATATTCAACCCTATTAATAATGTAAGGAATATTAAACCCCATTTACATTGTTTTAGAATCAGATTAACTTAATTTATTGAATCTTAAATACTAAAGCTTTAGAGTTTAATAAAAGTATTTCTTTGTTAAAAATCTAAGATTATGGAATATTTCCAATGAAGATGGCTTTTACCAAATAAATAATTATTGGTTCATTAAATTTGATATTTAAAAAATACTATGAATCGATTACACTATACATTAGTAGTGTAATGTTCAGTTATCAACTTAACGAGTATCAACTAAATATGTTAAAAATAATAAATTAACCGGTGTAGTATTAATATAACAATCGTAAGATTATATTCTAATCCACATAGTTCTCAAGTGGAAACAAGCATCTATAGGCATAGCAAGGGGTGTGGTGAAAGGGGTGGATGTTTAGGGCTTTAAACCACCATTTACACAAAATATAGACTAAAGTACGATTTTACTTTCTCATATTAAGAGAAAGTATTGTGATCGTGAAAAATATCAAGCTAGAGATCATGACAAATGTTTACGTTTTATGAGAACACAAAACAACAAAATGTGTATTTTACCATTCTTTCTGTCTCCATGTCTATCTGTCTGCCCCTGGCCACGGATCCAAAATGGTTTGATGGATTTTGTTCAAACTTATTATTTATATTTAATAGGGCTATAACATTATTTTTAAACCCTAGCCCTTCAACTAAGAATCGTTTACTACTGAGTAATTTTTATAAATTACAAATTTTTCGTAAATGGCTCTAACGATTTCGTTTAAAATGCATATCTAGGATTCGTTTTATGACAAAAATCACTATGTAATTGGTTTGTGGGCAAAAATTGTTTGAAGGGTAATTTACTGATTATTGATTTTTCAAAAATTTGAAATATTTTACAGGTGGCTTTAACAATCTGGTTCCAAATGAGAAACTTGGTAGGGTTTGACATAAAAAATAACACCATTTACTTGTTTTTGGGGTAAAACTAATTTATGGGTGGTTTACTGATGACTGACTTTCGAAAATTTGAATTATTTTGAAAATGGCTATAATAATTTTGCTGAAAATGTATATCTGAGGAGGGTTTTACATGAACATGACAAACAAAGCTGTATACTTTTTTTTTGCGAGGGGTGGGGGGGAATTTGGCAATGGGTAGTTTACTGATAATATTTTTAAATTTAAATATTATAAAAATGGCTTTAGCGAGTGGGTTAAAAATTGGTATGAGGAGACACATTTCAATAATCTTCAATTCAATAACCTTTATTGATCTAAAATAAATACGTTTAAGGGTAGTTTAGTTACAACAAATGATAGAAAATTCGAGTGTCTTAGAAATTGACCTTGGAGATTGAATTCAAAATGGGAATATGTGAATTGATTTTCCTGACAAATACGAATAGGTTTTTCTCCCCACAAATAACAAATAATTTTAGGGTGGTTAACAAATCATTTATTTTGAAAATTTGAATTTTGTAAAATTTATTTGAACAGTTTGGTTTAAAATTTTTTACATAAAGGTTATTATTACGATTAACAAGATGATGTGTTTGTTTTTAGGCGTAAAACATATTTATGAATAGTTCACTAAAAACCTATTTTTGAAGATTTTCTTCAAAGCTATAATAAATAATATGAGAAAGTTTGTACGATTGTGCCGTACCATTTATTTTTGTTGTGACCTTAACATGTATATTTTAATCATAAATCGATTTTAGCCGCAGCATTGCAGTATATATTCTTTATACATTTCAGTCTGGGTCTGTACCTAAGCGAAGGTTTTTTTTTTTGGGTTTAAACCTCTTCTAAAATGATTATATATAATGTATATTTGATATTCCTCATAATTTCTTAGACTATTACTTTATTGAAGTTTTATACAGTTTTTAGCATTTATAACTAAAAATATGTTGAAGAAAGAAGATTTAACTTGCTTAAAGTAGGAATCTTTGAATAAATTATTATCATCGCCTAGAGCCACCCCAAAAATATTATCAGCCCCAAATATACATTTTTGGGTTTGGTTTTCAGCTCACACAAAGAAGAGAAATAAATGACGATCAAGCAATACTTTCCAGTAACAACAAAGATTCCAAATACGCCGGCAATTAAACGTATGCCCCTCACTTTACGCTTGACCTCTTTAAAACCAATAAGTGACACATCATCATTATTAGGTAATTAGTAGTTTGGTTCTAAAGATTGAAATAATATTCTTACGATCACAAACCTTTATTTATACACCGAATATAGGAAAGGGTAGAGCTAAATAATAAGCGTGTGTACACCTCCACATACATATGTTATGTTTATATTTACTTCAAACAATGTATATCAACATATTTATTGTCGCACATGTCTCATCTAAATATTACGATTATGAATGCAACATTACGACATTCAAATATTTATCAAAAAATTGATTGGTTTAAAATTCATCAATAGGTGTAAACAATTATGTAAAATTAAAATACAACTTTTTAAAACTAATATTTGATTTGATGTGAAAAAAAAAAGAAATCGATTCATTCGATGCATCATTGGCCTTTGAATCTGTAGAAACAATAGATTGGTCATAAATAAATAATCAATTAATTGGTTTTAATCGCTCATATTGTAACTCATTTGTTGTAACTCTTTTAAATCATTGAAGTCATATAACTTTTCCACCTTTTTTAACATTTTATTTTTCTAGTTACTTTAACGATACATTGTGAATCACAGTACAACTGTTTAGACCTGACTTCTCCAAAAAAGTGAAAGCTCGTGGACCGAGCATGGAGTAGAACTCGTGTGCCTGGAGTTGAACTGAGGTCCCGCCGCGCGCAGGCCAGAGAGGAAGGCGGCCGACCTGCCCTCTAGCGTCACACGCGACCAAACACACAGTTCAACCAGCGCGGGTGATACGTGGAGTGTGACGTCACACTCCACAATATCTAGCTCTCAAAACAAACAACGATGTTTATTTTAGAACTATTAACTGTTCTTTTCAGAAATTTAGATTGTTTTAAAATAAAATTTTAAAATCCATATAAACGTAGTGAGTGCAATCATTTGGGTGATATATATCATTATTATCTCTTATTAGCTTGTACGAGTATTTTGTCCTTTATTGGTTTCACACTTTATATAAATCTTACCTTAATTTAAAAACCGCTACAAATGGCTTATTTAAAATAAGACACACTGAAAAGTCAGCAACTGATTAAAATAGGCCCCCACTACCTTGTAATTAGTATAAAATAGTGTTTTCTCACTCTACGTCTAACTACTTGTTTGAGATATCCAAAACTACATTAATAGTCGCATCGGTGATCACAAAGTCTAATACGTCACTGTAGTGTTGGAATTTAAAGGTGATTGGGTGATCGGGGGCTTGAATCTCTGTCGGGTATAGTGAATGTTTTTATCTTAAATGTTCTTCCACTATACTTTCACGTAAATTCGGGTACAATTTTTCTGAAATTATAATTTCCTAATTTCTATCTTATTAGCGTATTTAAAGTAAAGTAAGTAAAGTATTCTTAAAACTGTAACATATAAGCAGTGACTTTTTTTACACTAATAAGGGAGGGGTGAGGAAGGTAAGATTTAATTAAAATATACCCTCATTGCGTGGGTATATGGTGGAAAATAATTTAGAGAAAACCCTCCTCGGGATTAGAGCTCCGGAATCCTCGTCATAATCAACACAGTTGTTGCCAGTGTGACGTCTTAAGACTACGTGACCACAGATGTGTGCTTCGGTTGTTGGTATTCTTACTATACCCCTAATATAGTTGAAATAACGATTTAAAAAAATTCAAACACATTTCTTTGTGATCAACGGTGATAACATTTTACTATATTTTTTGTAGGTTTTGATAATATTTATCAAAAGATACAGTTGCAGATAGCATGACTTGCAAATTGGACGTACAGGTTGACGCGGGGTGAACCAAAAACCAAATACGATATCAATAATTGTATCTACGGTCGATCAACCATTAATAAATACATTTAGCATTCATGAAATCTTTTTAAACGTAGATTATAGAAACCAAAATAGAAATAAGCGAATATTGAACCCATTCACTTGGTTGTTTTTATTAAATCTCAACTCACGTAGAGATTTTATTCTCTCTGCCGCGTTTTTTTTTAAAGGAAGTAAGTTGGGAACAACATCTATAAGTAGAAAAGTTTGTGTGGTATCATGCAGAAAATGTAGTGTTCACACAAGCGGATATAGGAGGGGAACATGCGAATGATGGGGGGGAGGCAGGAGGGGGGGAAGTTATACTACTTTCTTCAATGATTTCAAATACCGAAAACCAACAGGACTAAAGTAAACGTTATTTTGGTGAAAGGTTATAGAATGCTAGAGTGTGTTTAGAAAAATCTCATTCTCATACATTGAACGGTTCACATCTTGAGTGTTTATAAGCTCTCTATTTAAGAAGATGTGTATTTTGCCGTGATCACGACCTGCTTGAGGTAAAAGTAGGACTTTTCACGTAGCATATATATATAGTAGCCTCCAGTCATATTAAGTTTATACGAGGTTGTGGGTTAACTAGATCTAAAATGTGTATTTTGTATAAAAAATTAAAGAGATAATAACTAGCTGTTGTATAAAATACACCCCAATTACATCTTTGTTTGACAGACACAGCCGAAGTCGTTTTCGCCTTTCAGCTTGGTCCGTACCACTTGATCGATAGAATTTGATAACGAGACGTAACCAATTCAACCAAGAAAATCTGCCCAGTGTCTAGTGGATATTACGTTTAGTTTACCTGCGTCCTCAAAACCTATCTGGCAAGTTTATTAAAAATGGTGTCAAATAAAGTGTTTCGTATGGGAATTCATATAAGTTCTGAATATGTTTTAAATCTTACAAGAAAATCTAAAAGAAAAAGAGAAAGGAAAAAATGACGTTAGTAGGTAAAGAAATAAATCATCCGACGAATTACATTCAGATTTTTGTTCAGAAAATGGACTTCATAATATCAAGAAATGCTCACTCAGTGAATTATGGTCTACTTTCGAGTTGTAAACTAGATTATTAAAGATGGACTGAAAAATCTGTGCAGAAACATGTCCTAATTCGTTCAACCTTAATTTTATATTATACATTTTGATTATTTGTTGTTTTCATGATAGCCTACATCTCATTTATTTTGGATGAGTTAAATTTGATGATTATTAGAAGTTAATCTTGTAAACGTGGCTTAAGCTACACATCCACTCAGCGAGACATTTCCTGAAATGCGGAGACGCGTTGGGGACGTCCATAAATCCCACGTTGTTTTTTAAATAGGCCTACTATGTAAGTTATTTTAGAATTATAGTTCATACAAAAGTAGAATTGAAAGGTATCAATGTGTGTCTGTATAATATTAAAAACCTGACATTTTAAATTTTATACTAATTAAAATAACAAAGGTAAAGGGGGATTGAGATAATTTTCAGTGAGATTTTAAGTAAAAGTTCACATTTCTGAGAGTAAGGTGAACGGTGAGTAATATATATTTAGCCTTCCTCAATCAAATAAATACATTTTTAAAAGGGTCAAAACTGGACCTGCTGAGTGACATCATATTGTGATTGTCTTATCTATTCATGGAAGAACGATGATTTAAGTACAATGTATTTGGTCTTTGTTTTGGAATAACTGAAATGCTTTGATCGGATAGTGGTGTTATCTCATGGCGAAATATGAAAACTGCTAACGCTACCGTTTCTGTTGTTATTGTAGAAATTATTTAGTATTTTTATATTTTATTCGTAGGCTTAAAAAAGTGATTAACCAAATCAGTGAGGACGTGGGCTAAATATCTAGTTTATTTGATATGGTTTGCCAGTGACTTCGAGGTTCGTGTTTGAATCTTGGCTGGGTGTACTTAGGTATGTTTATCCTAAATTGTTTGACAATCTGTCTCCTAGAAAATAGAGGTCCATTTCTTCTAAATTATATCTTATTCCATCCTACCATACAAGAGTAATTAAATATGCAGTTAACCCAAATAGATAGTAAGGTGTGATAAAAAATTAAAGTTATATTTAAAATTTAATATATGGGGTACTTATTAGGAGGGACATTTTAAAGTAAATTCTCCTGCATTAGTGAGGAAGGGAAAACTGCAATGATAAATTACACTGAAACCTTCCTCCTTCCCAGAGTGCACCCGGCCGAAGTTCAAACTTAATTCTTCTCGTAGCTATTAAACCAGTATTGAACGTCTAAAGCGATGTGACAACCTTTGCGAGTAGACTTGACTGTATATAAAACTAATAAAACAAAAGAGTTAATTTCCTCTGCAGATGGAAAGTTTGGTTGAAACTGTTTGGATCTACAACTTGACTAATACTAATAATCACAAGCAACCAATAAACACATGACCACATAGATAGCAATAGGTATTGAAAACATTTAAACTTATTGAGAGAGTAGAAGTGAACTTGAAATAAATTATTTGGGTCATATTTATATTACTAATAAATTCAGGATTAGGTTAAGCTGTCCCAATCAAAATTAATAATAAATTGAATAATTAATATCACTGGTAAGTGCAGGATTACGCTGTCCTACAGGACACGAACTTTCTGTGAAATATTTAATATCTCTACTAAAACCAGAGGAAGATAGGCTAGACTCTTATATTTTAATGAAATATTTAACATCGATAGTAAAACCAGGGATAGGTTAAGTTCTCCCGCAGAACATTATTTTTGTTGGAATATTTATCATTAGTAGTAAAACCAGGGGATACGTTAGCGGTCCTGTTCTCAATCCTTTTAGGAAAAAGGAGCCCTTGTACCAGAAAAAATACATGCTGGAGACCTCGTAATTTTTTTTACACTGATATTATGAACATTCAACAGCGGCAGTTCAAATTTTATAAGCATAAAATTATAGATCAAACTGGAAACATGATATATTCTGGCTGTGTCTTTGGCAAATGTCCTTTATTCAGATATATATAAAAAAAGGGCAATCCTAATTATTGATGGTATTGTATAGTGTGAAAAACAAATAAATAATATTATATAACTACTTCACGGAACCTGATATTACTATGGTGGAGCACAGTTTAATAAACGCTGCTGTAAAGCACTATTTTCTAATGAAATATTTAAAATTACTAGTAAAACCAGGTATAGGTTATGCTATCCTGTAGAAATATTACTAAAGAAATATTTAACTAGCTAGTAGGTAGGTAGTATTCGTTAAACTGTCACGTAGATCCTTACATTTTAATAAGGGATATAATATCTCTAGTAGGTGCAAGGGTAGGTTAATCTGTCATGTAAAACATTAATGGTGTATGGAATTATAAGAGATTTGTAAAAATCGAAGCAGACACTAGTTCATTTTAGAACCCAATGTCGAAAGAGAGTTTCAAATGTGGATGTTGTAGATGGTTGGGGACACGGGGTGAATAAGGATGTGGCTAAGGGGCTTGCAAAAAGCTTTATGAAGGGTGCAATGTCAGCTTCTTGTAAAGCTAACTCGCACAACTCTCAACCCCTTATTCGCCTATCAGTGGTTGGACAAAATACACCCTGAAGAGGGGTGGCTTGGAATGAGAGGTTTAGAGTAAGAAGACTCATAAGAGTACCAACCCCCCCGGACACTTCATTAAGACAAGTGGCGCACTCATATTGGGGGGGGGAGGGTGATGGGGGCAGTTGTCCCCTATCCCACCCCCAAGATCCAAATGATTTTTATAAAAACTTAAAAAAACATCAAGTTGAACTTTATAAAATCGAGCACTAAGAATGTGTTGAATTAATTTAATCTACATTTTTCAGTCTAATAGGCAACTAATTTAAACAATTTTCCATGCGAAGACCACTCCAAATAGCTTCTAGCGGAATCTAGTTTTCAAAAATTTGCCAAGCGAAGACCCCACCAATGGGCGAAACAGTGATTTTACGATAGCGGTGATTCTTAGTAATTAATAGCTAACTTAATTTTATGAAAATAGGTGAAATCCTATGCAAGTAAAAATAAAAATACAAACTTATTTTGTGATAGAACTCAGTCTATAAAGAATATAAAAGTGGTTTTCTTTTTTTAGTTACAATAATCTTATTGGTTTAATAAAGTGAATTAGTTATTATTATTATTATTATTATTATTATTATTATTATTATTATTATTATTATTATTATTATTATTATTATTATTATTAGCACCGCGTCTTACTACCCGTTCGGGTTAAACGCACTTAAGCTAATGTGCAATGGTAGGGTGATTGTGAGATGAAAATGGAGGACCTACAGTTTAACGTGGAATCCGAACCACGGTGGAGGCCTGGCATTCCTCACATTCACAAGTTGTGATTAATACACATCTTGTCAGAGGTGAAGAAAGGGTTTGGCAATCAGATAAATCTGTGCCGGGACCGAGAATTGAACCCCGTACCCCTAGCACAGAAGTCTGACACCTTACTCCTAGACCACCAAGTCACTCGTGAATAAGTTAAAAATCCTTAGCGATGTTATTGTAAATAAATTCACTATAGGTGCGGTGCGGCTCGTGTATCCATAGCTTAACCCTAACGGGTAGTATGAGGCGGTACTACTACTACTACTACTACTACTACTACCACTACTACTACTACTACTACTACTAATAATAATAATATATCCGTATAGCCTCTGGTTCAGCTAAGGTACAGATTTGGACGTTGAATGTATATAGGGTAATAATATACTAATAAGCTAACAAAAGTATATATATATATATATATGGTTGTTAAAGTTTAAAAATTAGCGTGTGACTAAGAGGGAAAGGGGTAGCAATATATCATATTCATAAAGGTCGCCCATTGGTTGGAAGAAGACAGCTAGAACCTTATCGTTGGGTGGGCACTCGTCCTTCTTATCCCTTTGTGACCATCGGAGAGACATCTACTAGAGTTGTAAAACACAAGTTATTATGGCGGAGCAATGTCAGTTATCAATTCAAAACCGTTAGTCCTGTTTGCGAGGCTGGTGACTTCTTGTATATGTATTCAACATTCTGGTCACCCCTGGCACGAAGAGCGCAAGATAGGAGACTTACTGCCTCGTGCAACTAAATGTAAATGAGCTTGGAAAATAAAGTGGTGGGGAGGGAGGCAAGGGATGAACGTAAAGTATAAAGTGGTTTGTTCGACTTCATTTACAAGCAGGTTTACTACCTCCTTCAGTCCACCTATCTCTGGGAGGCGAGGAGGCGGAGTTGTAGGGTTGACAAAACATTTTGGGCTAGTAATTTCCTCTATCTTTTGTCGCGTCACCAACACTATTGGTTACTCTTAACTGTACAATAAGGGCTAGATTATATACAAGTAGAGTAGAAATACCACACGAAGGTATGGATCTGAAATATACTAAAACTATTAGCACTACTTTTATTTGTTGATACCCGCCTCGGTGACGTAGTTGGCTAACGCGCTAGTCATGTTGAGCTCAACCGCCGAGGATGGAGAGATCGAGATTCGAATCTCGGTCGAGTAGACGGTTTTTTTCCCTAAATGGTTTTCCACCCTCCCTCAACGCAAATGCGGGTTCACTTCCTCTAAATTCAACCCTCCAAATTCCTAATCCATTATCGTAATTAATACTTAAGCTTATAACCCGAATGGGTAGTAAGACGAGGTGCTAAATATATTTGTTGATAGTCAAATAATATGATCTGCAACCATCTGTTTTAACAAATAGTATCACCCCCCAGCCTCGTTATATCCGTCTTATTAAATGTCCGGTCTATCCGCGAATTTACATTAATGGAGAAGGGATGATGAAAGTAGAATTTTAGAGGAAAGATTCCTGAAACTTCCTAAATGAAGAAAGGAAAACCATTATCTGCCTCTGGTTGCGTTAGCTTACGATGGCTTCTATCTGTGATGGCGTCCTTTCATAAAGGTGTCCATCTATGATCTATTATGGACCTCATCATAAGCTCTAGACCAAAATAACTAGTGATAAATGACCCTGAATAGAGAACTAACCTGAATAGTTCAGTGATAGAGAAATGGTGCCATAATTCAAAGATATACAATTTGAATACCTTGTTTAGGTACCATTTTCCAATATATATTATTTTGCTACAATAACCCATAGCATGATAGTACATGTTTTCTCTTTACCTTTCTGAGAAAATGTGTGTGTCTAACTAATATTATACTTGAATTAATAGATAGATTTAAACCAAATTTGCTTAGTACACTATAATAAAGGTAAACTACTCAATTTTTTATATATCTGCTTTTGAATAGCCTACCGATTCAGTTTCCAAGGATATCAAAACTTTAAAAAAACTATGCCTATTTATTCTTGTCATATATTTATTTTAAAAAGATTTTAATTGGATGATTTTACGATTAGATTATTTTATAGTGTTTACCTCAGGTAATTTATACTATAAAACACTTTATTCATATTTAAAAAAGTCAAATTATAAAATTGATTCCGAATTTTGATGTTTAAATTGATTTAGGAAAAGGTCAATGTGTCGTAAATAATAATTACTAATAGGACAGTATATTTGCCAAAACTACATAAATTACTACCCATCTATAAAATTCCCAGAATATTTTCTCTACGATGCTCTTACGTCTTTACAACAAATATTCATGTTTTATTCTATTTAAGTTATCAGTCATAAAGTATAATTTTGCAACTAAAATTAAATTGTTTACTTCCAATTTGAGCTGTGAGCGAAAAGGGGGGTTCACATAGAAAGAGGGGAAGGGGGAGACGCTCTTTATTCTATAGACGTAAAAAGCTGAAATTGTATTTTGTCTGGGAACGCGTTTTATAAGAGAAAGAGAAAAATCGTCAAACCGTGCAAATTTTCAAAGGAGGGGAATAGATAGGAAGAAAAGGGTAGAAATAAGGTCACAAAATATAAGAGAAAATGGTTTGGGGGGAGGATAAAAAAAATAAGGTGGAATAAGAGAACTAAATATCTTGTTTCTCTAAGGGAATATTCAAGCATCCCCACAGTTTCAGACGAAAATACAATCTAACAAACAAAACAAGCAACTGTGTAAAAAACGTGAGAGGTTAGCTGAAGAGCAGAAGACAAAATATATAGCTTACATGGTAAAACACACTTCCGGTCTTCAAATTAATGTTTTATTTTATTTTGTTGATGATGAGTCACCATTATCCCTCCATAAACGCAGTCGATGTTTTCTTAGGCTGGGTGTATATTCTTGTATAACACATAACTAATAGTATTATTATTATTATTATTATCACCGCATCTTACTACCGGTTCGGGTTATACGCACTTACGCTAATGTGCAATGGTAGGATGATTGTGAGATGAAATGGAGGACCTACAGTTTAACGTGGGATCCGAACCACGGTTGAGGCCTTGCATTCCACACATTCACAAGTAGTGATTAATACACGTCTTGTCAGAGGTGAAGGAAGGGTTTGGCAATCAGATAAATCTGTGCCGGGACCGAGGATTGAACCCCGGACCCTCAGCACAGAAGTCTGATACCTTACCCCTAGACCACCAGGTCCCCGAACTAATAGTATTAAAGTATTCATAAGAAAAAGACATCGGTTTATAATTAATGGAACGTAGTATAAAACGTCTTACTTAAATCGATTACCAACCCGCTTCGGTGGCCGCGTGGTCCAAAGTGCTACTCTCGTGTTGGACCAGACTCCCAAAGATGGAGAGATCGGGATTCGATCCCGGTCGAGTACACTGAGGGTGGTTTTTTCCCTAAGTGGTTTTCCACTCTTCCTCTACGCAAATGCGGGCCCATCACCTTTAAATTAAACCTTATTAATCCCTAGCCCATTAGTATAATTAGTACACAGGCGTATAACCTGAACGGTTAGTAAGACGCGGTGCTAATAATAATTCATTGCTGCCCGAAGCTGCCCGAAGTCCAAGCGGCTTGTGATGCGCCCTCTCTAAATTTTTCCCGTCTTTCTCTGTCTTACGTAAGCATTGTTATGACCCACCTAACGCCCTTGTCAGCAAAAATAAGCAAAGCTCGAACCCCCTCCCCCCCTCCCAGGTGTTTACGTAATACTTAAACACCCCCATGGATGTTACAATGAATACTTTATCAGTTAGTTTATTTTTATATTTTCTAACGTAGCCTAGTAACTAATGGGTTAATGTAAAAAGTTTTGTTTATCATGTTTTTAAAAATTAAGATTTGGAATTCATCAATAAATTAAAATTTGGATTTGAAATTAGGGTTCCTACAATTGTATAGTTTTTTTTCCTTTATTTAATAAAAATGCTATTTTTACGTTTATTTCTAAGGATCTAAATAACTTCACTTAGATTTTTAAATAAATGTGAAGCTATCTAAAAAGCTTCATTTATATTTTTGAATAAATTTCAAACTATCCACGAAGGCGGGCACAGAGACTAAATGTCAAGCTGATATATTACTTACCTGCAACGAGAATGTAGGTGTGGTTTCGAATCCTTGTCAGGTGGCTTGAGATTTTTTTCATAGATGGTTTCCCACGCTCCCTTCATGCAAATTGTCATACAGTTTTTTTAAACTGAAATATATATTCTCATCCCTACTCAATTCGTGTAGTTAAATTAGTATAACCTGAACTGGGAGTGAGAAGTAGAGAAACAAATATTTTTATTATACTTTATATTTTATTCCCTTCAGTCAATAAAAACTTCCACATTTTATGGAGTAGATAAAACACAATTTCCTTTGGTGGTGCTTGTATTTAAATTTCCTTTCATCTATACGTAATATAAAAAAAAGCATGCAAATGACTCAAAATATTAAATCAACAATCTTTCTATTCAAAGTGACAATCGACGTATTGTGATTCGCTGATAAATGCAAATCTATCTTTCCGTCAACACAATCAAAGAGAAGACGGAAATGAAATTTTCATTTGTAATTCTCAGGAACCAGACAATAAATAAATAAATAAATGTGTTTGAGTTTTTAATCATGAACTCCGGGATTTCTAAACTAGGTTCACAATAATTCGGGACGTTTTTCAACAGTTGAAAAGACCGGTCTCCTGGTATAGTGGTCAGCGCCCCCTGGGTTTGAATCCCAGTTGTTCCCGAAAGGGGAACTATACAAATGGCTACCATAGTCTGGTTAATTAGGTTTGAGCTAGGTTGAATATTTCCACCGGCTTCACACCTTCATAATTACTATCATGACGTCATCGCATTGCGGGTATGGCGTGTAGACAACCTCCAAGGTATACCCATACCCTAGGCAACGGTCTGTTCCCATAGAGCGGCTAGAAGACTACATACGTACACGGCAACCAAACAAGATACTGCATCTTTCGCGCTCAAATATGCCATACTAAAGAAAGAAAAAGTGGAAAAGCTATGCCAACCTAAAAATAAAACTGAACAATTCACATCCGCCTTGCAAAAACGTTTTGCAACCTTTACAAGTCAAGGTCGATACATATCGCTTGACAAAGTGAAAACCACTTCGGTGGCCACGTAGTCTAACGCGCTACTCTCGTGTTGGACTAGACTGCCGAAGACGGAGAGATCGGGGTTCGATTCCGGTTGGCTGCACCGAGAGCGGTTTCCCTAAATGGGTTTCCACTCTCCCTCCATGCAAATGTGGGTGCACTTCCTCTAAATTAAATCTTCATAGTCCCTAAACGATTACTGTAATTAGTACATATGCGTATAACCCGAACGGTTAGTAAGACGCGGTGCTAAAAGAAAGTGAAAAAATAGATGGATATGGAAATGTTCTTAGTATAGTAAATCACTTACACCACGCTTCAACGTAGTTCCTCTTGGTGAGTTCTATTCTAGCTCGGTGGATTTTTATCGATATGTTTCATTAAAATAAAATAAACTGCTAAAACTTTGATATTTTCTTAAAGACCGGATTAGGACCTACATGTCTATTAAATTTCGATGAATTTCTTCTTGGTGTCAAAAATTGTGAAAGAAATTTACATTCTACAGTTGTATTTTGTATACACGTACGTACATAAACACTCTTCATGTTGCGAATCATAATTAATCATTACCTTTTATATGTATTTGCTTCATCTAGTATCAAAATACAACACTATTGAAAGTTTTTACCGATATCTCGGTCGTTAAATTGAAATGAATTTTTATAAAACCTTTTTTAAAAATTTCGATCGTATCATCTTTAATTACTTAAATTAGTTACAACCTGTGTGTTGATATTCATTAATATCATCTTTGGATGATTTTTCACCACAAATATTATTTTGACTTTTTATCTGTGACCAATCATTTCAAAGACACGATTTTTTTTATTTCAACATTTTGTTGTTGACTGTATCATAACAAAATTTAATTTCTGATCAGCGTATCGAACGATTAGTAAGACCCAGTGAAAAATAAAAGTCAAACAAGAAATTTGTTCCCTAAAATTTGAAGACGTTGAGCCATTACATTTGTTGACAAAGCGTGCTTCCTTCAAAATGTATTATTATTTTTGGTCAGTCGGATATAAAAATAAATCCCATTCATCATCAAGCTATAAATTCTTAGCCGTAAATTAGCATTTTTTAAATATATATATTTTTATAGTAATTTTTTATACTCATACATCGTAGTTCTAGGCCCCCCCTCCAAAAAGCATAAAAAAGATGACCTTGGGATTTGCCAAGTATCGTTTCATTTATTGTCAGACAAAACCAAAGTTTTCTTGGAAGGACAATAAAGGTGTTATCAATAAGTAAGTAGAATAATACGTATCCAAAGTGATGCTGATCAAAAATTAAAAGAAAAAGAAACTAATGTTAAAATAAACAGATATTCACATCAATGGTCACAGGGACTATGGAGTAACTATTGTGTGGTCTGATTGT
Organism: Timema genevievae; assembly: GCA_902155825.1. Lineage (NCBI taxonomy): Eukaryota > Metazoa > Arthropoda > Insecta > Phasmatodea > Timematidae > Timema > Timema genevievae. The sequence goes on from CABFWO010000019.1 coordinate 160,128, forward strand.
CGGGTAACCTTTAATGATGAGGCTCAAACGTTGAATATATATATATATATATATACAATAATATTTAGCACCACGTCTTACTACCGTTCGGGTTATACGCTTAAGTACTAATTACGCTAATGAATTAGGAATTGGGAAGGTTGAATATAGAGGAGGTGAACCCGCATTTGCGTGGAGGGAGAGTGGAAAACCATTTAGGGAAAACCACTCCCAGTTCACCCGACCGAGATTCGAACCTCGATCTCCCCGTCCTCGGCGGTCGAGCTCAACACGACAAGCGCGTTAGCCAACTACGCCACCGAGGCGGGTATATATAAATACAAAGAACACGCCAGCAAATGGACAAAGGTATTTGGGGTTAAATTATATTAAAAAAAAATAGATTCATAACTCAAAGCTAGAGAGCTACTTTTAGCGTAACATACGATATTTGGCACTAGTACAATGATATGCCTAATGGGATGTAGAGGGCTGTTGGTAAGTGGTGGGAGGTGGGGTTTTATGTATATATATCCTTACCTTCAACTAAAAATTTTAAAACTAAGCTTTAAGGTGAGAGAAAAAGGAAAGTAGAGATTTACACTGGCTCATCTTTTAGATAACTTTATGAATTCAATTGGGAAACAACGTTGACATTCTCTGGTTTTCGTGTGGACAATCTTCCCTTTAATATAAGACAAATTTTGCAACGCTGGTTAGTCCATGTTGCCAGTAGTTGTTTCTTACCCCAGTACAACACCTTCCGACATAACTGAAAGAGAGGAGATTTGGCAACAGACAACAAAGAGAGAATGTATATAGAAAGCGTTTCACTATAAAACCTACATTTCCCTCAGAGATGGTATTGGGTGTAGTGCCCAACATCAAAACATTAATTGCTAGAGTTGTAGAACACTAGTAACCTCGGTGGAGAGATATTCGTTATTAATTAAAAACCATCGGTTTTATTTGTTAATATGTCAACATATTGCAAGATATGAGAAAAATGTCGGCAGCATAGGAAATAAAAACTGATGTTTTTAATTAGTAGCGAATACCTCCACTAGGAATGCTAGTGTTCTCAAACATTAGTAAATGTTTCTCTGATGGTCACTAGATTTCACCTTGTCTCTTTCTCTCCCCTTTTAATATATATGTGACCTTGAAGGTAAGAATTTTTATATATATATATATATA
>CABFWO010000019.1:161485-191077 GCA_902155825.1 Timema genevievae
TATATATATATATATATATATATATATATATATATATATATATACGATGCTTTGAATTTCAGATGGGTGAATTGAGGTGTTATTCTCAAAAATGTTTTTCACTCTCATTACATGCAAACGCTGGTAAATTTATTCCAAATTATACCGTTCTCATCCCTACTCTATAAGTGAAAACATCCGGATATCCAGATATGGATTAAGACGTGGAAAACTACAGCTAAAAATAAGAGAAAGAACAAGAAGAAATAAAGAGAGTAGAAAGGGTGGAAAGAGGGAGATGGGGGGTGGTATTATACCGTGTCTGTCACGTGGTGGTGCTTGTCACGAGACAAACCAACCCCTCCTCCCCTATTTTTAACCTCTTTTCCTCCCCCAAGATGCCACTTGCCCTATGGTACCATCCCTCTCCCTCAAGGCTTTTTCTTCTTTGTGAGCTTTTTTTATTCCCTTCCCCCCTTTTCTTTTTCGAGCACACGTGGATTTGGGGCCCTTTTGTTTGCGTCTGCCCTTTGTTCTAATCTCATACTCTTTTTACTTGTCCAAAAAAGAAAAAAAAGGGGAATAAAGAATGCCCCAGGGTGGGTTAAGTCCATATTGAAAAAAAAAACATTTTTTTTTTAGTAGAACATGATCTATATTACATGTTAGTACAAGAGTTACCTTGTTTACGAGTAACTTTTGTGAGTTATTTAAAAACCATATGATGTTGGCACATTTTCTTAAAATATGATAGTTTCAGAAGGGGTGCACTATTTTCTTATTACAAAATTCCCCTTTTTTTCCCAGTTGTTCAAGAAGGAATTTCTCATTTTTTTAGACAGTTTAAATTAAGGTATAAAAAAATAAGATCTGATTATTCATATAAAATAAGATGTGTAGTTGGTAATTAAGGGAGCATTTCAAGAGATAAGTTTAATTTTCACTTATAATTTGACTAAGAAATAATTTGAAATCCATAGCTCACATCAGCGCAAAATTATATTGTTTATAAAGCTACGTTATCACGTATTATAATCAAATTATTATATATAATAAAAGTCAATACACCAATACAGAATATTATCTTATTAAATACTTTTTTAGATATTTTATTTAAATTTAGTCACTTTGTTTGTTTTTTATCTTTGAATATTAGCCAACACTATTCCAAACAGTTTTGTGAAGTTATTTGTTCTTATTTTTTATGTAAATTAGCAACTATGCCAATATTCTTACTCGCCGGGTAATGAATATTAGTACCCGTTTGGGTTATACGCATACATAAGCTTCGTTAATGAATGGGAATGAAGGAGACATAGTGCTAAAAAAATGAGCCCGCATTTTCGTGGAGGAAGAGTGGTAAAACCTTAAGGGATAAGCAACCACAGTACACCCAAATGATTTTTTAAACGCCAAACTTCCCGTCACCGGAAAATCAGACTCAGAAAATCAGAAGTGCTCACTGATAAGAGTCAAATATTATTAATGTTATTTTGATAAGTTTCAATTGAAAATATTTCCTGTCTTTTCCCTTCTTATTTTAGAAACAAAAAATCTGTTTTTTTTCTTTCAGTTTTTCTGATGCATATTAACGCTGCAGTTTGTATCTGAGATGATAAATAGATTATCCTAGATACTTCCTATTTTTCTGTCCTTTTTTTTGTATCATTTGTATTAAGTTGTTAGTGATATTTTGGTTTGACTTCACAATACCTCTGTGGTTCAGTTGTTCAGTAGTTTGAGGTGAAATGACGCGTCATGACGCGACGCGAGCATCGTCTGAGTGTTCTCTAACCCTGATGAAGTCTCAAGTACTCTCAATCTCTTCTGTTTGACTCGGTATTCTGAGTCGACAGTTTCTTGGATAACACTCGAGTTATATGTGATGAGACAAGTGGAGATTTTCTTGGAATACCCTCGGTATATTTGTGAGGTTAAGAAGGGAAAGTTTCTTGGAATACCTTCGGTATATTTGTGAGGTGAAGAAGGGAAAGTTACTTGAAATACCCTCGGTATATTTGTGTGGTGAAGAAGGGAAAGTTACTTGGAATACCCTTGGTATATTTGTGAGGTGAAGAAGGGAAAGTTACTTGGAATACCCTCGGTATATCTGTGAGGTGAAGAAGGGAAAGTTAATTGGAATACCCTCGGTATATCTGTGAGGTGAAGAAGGGAAAGTTACTTGGAATACCCTCGGTATATCTGTGAGGTGAAGAAGGGAAAAGTTACTTGGAATACCCTCGGTATATTTGTGAGGTGAAGAAGGGAAAGTTACTTGGAATACCCTCAGTATATTTGTGAGGTGAAGAAGGGAAAGTTACTTGGAATACCCTCGGTATATCTGTGAGGTGAAGAAGGGAAAGTTACTTGGAATACCCTCGGTATATCTGTGAGGTGAAGAAGGGAAAGTTACTTGGAATACCCTCGGTATATCTGTGAGGTGAAGAAGGGAAAGTTACTTGGAATACCCTCGGTATATCTGTGAGGTGAAGAAAAGAGAGTTTCTTGGAAAACATACTGTATGTAGGGTGAGAGTAATCAGATATACTTTCTTGTAGAAATCTTGTGAGGGGAAGAGATAGCAATCTCTTTAGGAACGCTAGGAATATATTTGAGAGAAGGAGAGGGAAATATTTTTAGAACACTAGGCTTATATGTGGAGGGAACAGAGGGGATTTTCTTAGAAAACACCATGGACACATTGTAAAGGAGTGTAAGATTTAGAATATAAGTCAAAACTAAGATCCAAGACTATGAAGATCATTAGAATGAGAACATTTCTTCCCCTCTTTGATCCATTATGCTGTGGAAAACTGTTTTCATTAGAATAACCTTCGAAGTGTGGGCCTTAACAAATTTACGTGTAGGTAGAGGTAGAGATAAAAAAAAAATCCTGAAATTTTCCCGCAGTTGCGGCTTGCGGTGGAGGGGTTAAATTGTAGAGGTGGCACCTATACTTCAAAATATAGTGGGGGGAGGGGGATGAGGGTGGGTGAGGGCAAGGGGAATGGGGGGGAAACCAATGTTGGGCCAACCTTAAAATTATTTTAATTACCTTATCGATGATAAAAAATTGAAGTATGATTTATGAACATAACAGGTCGACAAAGGTTCGCATTCATTTGTTTCTTTTCTATTTGTTTTAGCACCACGTCTTACTACCCGTTCAGTTTGTACGCCTATGTACTAATTACGCTAATGTGTTAGGGATGAGGAGGGTTGATTTTAGAGGAATTGAATCCGTAAAAGTGGAAAACTATTAGGAAAAACCGCCCTCAGTGCAACCGACTGGTATCGAACACCGATTTCCCTGTCATCAGCAGTATAGTCTATTGCGAAAGTAGAGAGTGTTAGACCGTGTGACCACCGAAGCTCATTTGATGTTTCTGGTGTTAACGACCTAAGTAGAAACTAGTTTTGAGTATAAACGTTGACATTTGGGACATACATATCTAGATTACATTATAATTCAATTCAATAAGTTGACATTATTTTACAGAAATAATGATTGCAAATTTTCCATCTCACATCTATAGGTAAAGGGCGAAACCCTTTCGGAAAATACATCTCAATACACCCGACAACTATTCGAATCTTTCCCTCCTTGACACCAACAAACCAGACCGACTCTTTTGTCCGCGTGTTCACCAGTGTCTCTGATTTCTTACCCAACCAAATATATCAGAAAACGCCTCTACGCGTTGGTAATTTGTTCTCTCCTCAAGTCCTAAGAAATAAAGGGCCTGAAGCTGAAGTTTTATCTACACCCCTGCTTGCCCTTCACTTCTCAGGGCTTGATAGGAGGAGATTAATACACAACGGTGCCGCGGTGATTAGCCCTGTCTCCACGTAATCTATGTGGCGGTGGCTAGGAAGCGACATTGAATGATTGGTCTACCACTTAGGCTGCCTTGGATTAAACTACTTCTAGCAGAGTCTAACAAGGGAGTTACATCTCTCTACAGGCACAGGAAAAACAAGGGAACTATGTCGTCTGATCTCAGCTTTTAACATGTTTCAGCTTAATTAACAGCGTTTCATTAAATTACATATGCCAGATTAGCATAGATTATTGTTTTAATCAGTGTTTAGAGTCACCTCGACATGAGGCTATGTGTTGAAGATTATTTTTCTAAAAATTTTCTCTTCCACGTGGTTCACGCAAATGCAGGTATATTTCTTATACATTCTACCCTTACCTCTCCATATTCCATTAGAATAATTAAAAAATATATATAACCTGGGCGTGTATTAAGACGTGATGCTAAAACAAAAGTGAAAATTAAGAATTAATAGCCAGAGCTATTATTTATGGTATTAGTGGGAATTACTCCATCTAGATATCATATTCTGAAAATTAAAAAATCACACCTGGACACGGGAATCGAACCCGGGACCTCTGACTTAGTGCGCCAATGCTCTAACCACTGAGCTATCCAGGATTCGTCCCGTGCCCAGGGCCATTCTTCACTCATATTTTAAGGCAGAGCCTATGATGGACGTGCGGAAATCGTCGGCTACAAGTATGTGATTATATTAATATCACGAGCCATCGGATAACGCAATCATCTGTGACTCAGAATATGATATCTAGATGGAGTAATTCCCACTAATAAGCATAAATATTAGCTCTGGCTATTAATTCTTAATATGTGCGATCCCATACAATTTAATAATTGTGCAAATGGCAGCATAACAGCCAACTACCGAGTCGCAGATGGCTGTGTTATCCGATGGCTCGTGATATTAATATAATCACATACTTGTAGCCGACGATTTCCGCTAAGTCCATAATAGACTCAGCCTTAAAATATGAGTGAAGAATGACCCAGGGCACGAGACGAATCCTGGATAGCTCAGTGGTTAGAGCATTGGCGTACTAAGCCAGAGGTCCCGGGTTCGATTCCCGTGTCCAGGTGTCATTTTTCAATTTTCAGAATATGATATCTAGGTGGAGTAATCCCCACTAATAAGCATAAATAATAGCTCTGGCTATTAATTCTTAATATGTGCGATCCCGTACAATTTAATAATTGTGCAAATTGGCAGCGTAATGCCACTACCGAGTCGCAGATGGCGGCGTTATCCGATGGCTTGTGATATTAATATAATCACATATTTGTAGCCGACGATTTCTGCTAAGTCCATCATAGACTCTGCCTTAAAATATGAGTGAAGAATGACCCAGGGCACGAGACGAATCCTGGATAGCTCAGTGGTTAGAGCATTGGCGTACTAAGCCAGAGGTCCCGGGTTCGATTCCCGTGTCCAGGTGTCATTTTTCAATTTTCAAAATATTATATCTAAAAGTGGAAATGTTAGAAAACTAAATCTGTTATTTAATTTTACTAAGCAAAGCATATAGTAAACAGTTAACAAAACATATTATTTATATAATAATAGTAGTATTTATATAATAATAGTAGTATTTATTAAAATCCTATATTTGCTTGCGTGCGTAAATATAGCTAAATACCGTTATCATTTAAATTTTACTCATCTAGCGCTCAGATATTTGTTTTATTTTTAACAATTTTTTTACACTTTTTCCCTCTATTTTAATTATTCATCTGCTTGAATAAACCTCAGTATAGTATATTTTTTTACAAAACCTTTCACTCCCTATTCTATACTAGTTTCAAAATTATTATATTATAATATTAAATAGTGAATAATGGGGTGAAAAGTTCTAAAATAAATACCACATCATGGTCTAACTGAGCACTTGAACAAAAGTATACTTTACATATATATTGTAAAACTTGTACAATGTATATGTGGCTAAATACTGTAGACGAATGTGTGAAAAACAGAAACATGAAGAGTTTTAATAATAAAAGATCATGTATGGATGTTGTTGAAGCGTAGGAAGTGTTCAAGGATAGGAAAGTGTGGAGAAAGTTAGTGAGGATGGATTAAGTACAAAGTTGTTTTTGTGGTTTTTGAGCTATATGCAGAGTTTCTTGCCTACCCCGTAAGGGAAGGGCGTGATTAGGTATCGATGTATGTATACACATATATATATATATATATATATTGGTTTAATTATATTAACTCATGCCTTATATAAATGTCATAGCCAACCATATATATATTTATATATATTAGTATAATATATATATATATATTTATAATATCAGCGTAAATAGTGGCACACAGGAGAAAATGGCTGTCAACTCTGCTCCGTGCAACCACCCATACGGGCCCAGATATATTAATAATTTAATATTTTTAATAAAAGCATTTAGAATACATCCCCTTTTCCCTGGGATTCATTAATCACTGATCATATATTTATAAAGGATTGTTTTATCTCTACTTTTAGCCTCATTTTGGAGGAAAACTGAAATTCTGTTCACCTACAACACAATGCAGATCAATTTGTCCTTGCCCTTTTATGACTCAGGGAATAATCTGCATAGTGCAGCAAGCTCAGTGGGCATAAAGAAAAAATTAATGATAATAGTAATTAATAAGTAGCTTGATGACATCCTTGTGCATTCAGTTTAAGCAAATAAACATGTTCAATCAAACCATATTTTATAGTAAAAACATTGATATTAAAAAGCCCCACACAATGTAGAAACTAAAAATTGATTTATGGGCCTTGCTACTAATCTTAATTTGGAAAATGAGTCTTGCCGAAGTAAAGGCATAGTTCCACCAAACTTTATTTATTTAATTTTACCAAACTAAGACATATTAAAAAACAATTTATTTTAATGTAAAAGTAGGCCTAAGTATTTCACTAAAAATATCTAGATATGTTATAAGTATTAACTTTAAGACAAACATGTCACTTGACGTTAAATATATCCATTTGCCTCTGCACAGAACTTATTAACCGTACATGTAGACTCACACGTTCACCAAAAGACATGAGTAAAATGTTAACCGGGTTAGCTGACGAGCTCAAAACCAATCACAAGATCTCCGCACGATCAACTCCACCTGATTGAAATGTTTTCAGCTTTGTCCGCTTTGCATCAAAACAGATTTTCTCATGAGAATCAATCAGCGAAAAACAGTTGTGTTGCCTTAATGCTATTCGCCATCATCATTGACCACAATGTTTGACTTGAAGAGAATATCCAAAAATATCTGCTATGTCACAAACAAACAAAAGTTGTTTTCAATCAGGTGATATAAAGCATCATAGGTTAACACATATTTTTGTGATAGTATGAATTTACTATGCCCCTCAAGAGGATTCTTCTATTCTTTTTTGGCAAACGTGTGAATCCACATTAACCGAAACGAATCCGCTGCGTTCATGGGTTTAAAATGTTTCTGAAAAAACCAAACAGAAAATGTCTGTGAGTGAAAATCATTGTACTTATAATAATGATACATACTAGTAGATGCATGTAGAGTTACCATTCATTGCTGCGGCGGAACATGGATACTGCCTCCCTGAGAAAAGTGTTTCCATCCAATGGTAGTTGTGACGCGGGACTAAGGCACAAAACAAGGCATTTCTCAGGTAGTCATATTTTTTTTGATCCGATCAGTAGAATGGCACTTCTACAAGCTAAAAAAAATTAATAATAATAAAAAACTAAAACAAAGTCGTCTCTTGTCATGCCTGCCTTACATTTTTTCTTCCGGTTTCAGCTGCAAGCCTGACTTTTTTGAAAAAAAAAATTAAAAAATTAAGGGCATGTGGTTTATAAATCAGATTTATTCTAAATAATGTACTATTAAACCAGTCATAGGATAGTTTGATTGCTAGAAGAACCTAAAATGTAAAATTCAGATTATCCATAAATGCAATTTCTAGGCTTAAGTTCCTGAAAATTTAGAAATAGGACTCGCATAGATAACAACTGAAGCACATTTGTAGGTGTAATGATTGTATATATCTACAATTCTAATTAGAAAACAAAAATTGAATTTAGTAATATATTAATGGTCTTTGGTAAAACATAAAATTAATTTAATATGATCCAAAAGCAAAGGTAAAATCAACAAAATACCAGCGCAATCACTTGCTCTTTTAATTTACAAATATGGAAGATAATGAACCAAGTTTCAAATATCGTTTATGTGTTTATTCTTGGTAATAAAACTACATTAAAAAGTTATATCAGCTATACTTGTACTGAAAGTTAAAATGGAAATACGAACAGAAACAAGGCATGCTATGATGTTATAAAAATGGCTGGAAATGAAGTTAAATAACTGAAATATGTTGCTTAAACTCTATGTTGAACATATTTTATCGAAGGAATTTCCTAAATATACGCTTATCGTTGACGTAAACTAATAGGTTAGTATAGTATATTAACCAACAAATTGTTCATAACTATTAAAATGATTTCAAAACCTCTAATATAGTCAGATAAATGAGTTGAACTAAAACTAATTTTTGGTGCTTTAAATTAAATTATAACAAATAGGGTAGGTAAACCAATATGGTTAGTGGGAATATTTGTTAAGCTATATTTATACTTTTATTAATTTTCCTAAATAATACTAGATTGAAACACGAAAAGGGTGTGCGAGCTATACTTTGCTTACATTGAAGTCACGATTACAACACAAGCCATTTTTGGGCCATTTTTGGTTGTTGAATTTGCTACCCGATTTTAATTTGTTCCGATTTTTCAAGAACAATTTGAAAATAAAGTAGGAAAAATTATCTCCTCCCATGCTTTCAAACAAACTAAATTTTAAAAATAATACCAAAAATAGGTCAGTTCAAATTTAATGAATATTTTGTTTTTATCTGTTGTAAAACTTTGGTTTTACTTAAAATAAAATATTTGGTTAACTATGTAGCTTCATTTTGTAATACCAAATATGTTAAATATTAAACTATAAAACATATATACTAATGTGATTCAGTGATCATTAAGAATTGTGGAAATATTTCAAAGAAATGATTGCAATTCTCTTTACCTAAGAAAAACTTTATAGCAAATATGCAAACTTTTAAAGATGGACATTATTTATTGGATTAATTCTTCTTCTATTGATATAGAAATAGGCTTTTCTTATCCCGACTGGTATAATATACATTATGGCATTACAGGTATTTGTTCTCGATTCTTGAAATATATGATTGTATTGATTACAATACTCTAAAGAGATATTTGCATGACAAGACCAAACTTTGCCTTGCACTGATTGACACTGGGCGAGTGTGTGTATGTGGAGGGATTAGACAATAAGTTCCTCCCACAGCTGGGCAGGTATGGTGCAAGGAGGCGTAATTACCCTAATCACCCTTTCTTTCATTCTCCACAACCAGCACCTATAGTGTGATATCTGGAAGAAAAGGGTCAGATCACTAACGATGCTGCAACCCACCGGCTATTAGGTGCACTACCAAGTTTAGGGTGCAGTGATTTCATGAGATCTCAAGTGGGACAGAACGAGTAGATACTAGCAAGTGAATTGTTGGTTAGTTCACAGCAGACACCCTTACATGGTATGTTATAAAAACACGAACCTAGGAGTTATTTTACTAACTCCCGCCAATAAAGTGGACAAAAATTAAATGATACATATGTCGGAAGAGATGACTGAGCGGTTATTGTACCTTTCCCTGAGACTGAAGGTCAAGGTTCGAGCCTTACTGACCATGGAGGATTGCTTCATCCACGTTGTGGTTTCTCAACCCCCCCTTTAAGGCGACTATTGGTGTCTTCCTTTAAATCGACCTCCACTTTTGTGCGGGGTTGGCCATATCACAAAGAAATTAATCTTTTTACTTCTCTAAGAAGAGATTTATTTAAAACATTTCTAGTTCAACTTATTAAAATAATATAAATAATTATTTTCTATTCTCAAATTTAAATTATATGAACATTCTTACTGATCTTTCTTTATTAAAATACACAGATCTATAATTTTTTTAATTTGGCAAATTAATAATTTTCAAGATGGTCTTTTGTTCAGGAACTTAACATAAAAGTGCTTGGAACCACACTTATAGTGAACTTTGAATAACATTTACTTAACTATCACATGAAGACATACACAGTCTCACCCCGTCAAATTTAAAAATTTTACAGAGGTTAATTCTGAAATAATAAACCTGGGCAGAGATTTAAGTTCTCCGAATATACGCGCCAATCGCTCTACCTATTCAGTTATTTAAGTTTTTGCTCCGGTAGGGGGGTCCATTTAAATCTTCCATTGCAATCAAACTGCCAAATGGTACCTCCACCTGTACCAAGAGAACCAAAGCTGACATATGGAGCATATCATTGTAAATTGGCAATATTTACTTTCTGTGCTATATTTTGCGTTTGCACGACATACCATATAAATATTGAATTTTAAAATAACGAAAGTGAAGGGATATAAGTAAGAAGCAGTTTGGCTGGGGGCGGGGGGTCAAGAAAGGAAGTGAGGGTGCCTACAGTCCTAGCTAGTACTATAGGTAAGCTCGAAGGGAGAGGACAGATGGTTTCTAAATCAACACTATAGGTAGACCCAAGGGGTTAGGGAGGTAAGACGGACTGCTCTCTAAGTTGACATTATAGGTGCATATGGGCGGGGTCAGAGGACTAAGAACATCTGCCCTCTCAGCTCACACTATAGCCAGTCATGGGTGGTAGAAAATAAGGAAGAAAACTCAGTTCATATTATAGTCCTGAGAAGAAAAGGAAGAATAAGTGAGGACGCTTCTCTTTCAATACCAACTATAAACTGGTACAGGAGGGAAAACAGAGGAGAGGACGCTTGTCTTCCAAGACCAACTATAAACTGGTACAGGAGGGGGAATAGAGAAGAGGACGCTTGTGTCTCAGAACCAACTAGACTTGTACAGGAGGGGGGGAGTATTGGAGTACACCTACTCTCCCAGCTCACACTATAGGCAGGCCTAAGATACCCAGTGAACAGACAAGTGGATGCAAGGGTGGATGGTACTTACGTCCAGTGAGTGGGTGCATTAGAGTTGGGTGTGTGGTGGCTGCATTAGCTGCTTGTTGCTTAGGCTTGCTAACCTTGGTGTTACTTTTGGCAAACTCCAGGCGGATTGTCTGGGGCATGTCTGGATCAAATCGGACGCCCTGCTGCAAAAAAATTGGCCCGTGGAGGGGGAAAAAAAAAAAAAAATNGGCGTCCTTAGTAAATATTAAAAATATATTTACATGTTAGTAAAAAAAAGCATTGTGCAGGGTTGTGTATGAAAAAATAGATTTTAGAAGAAATATGTATTGTAACTAATCAATCTTTTTTTTTAATGAAATTTTGGTAATTTTTAGAATAATTTTTATTATGGAAAAAATAATTTGCTCATGTATATTAATTTATTACCTACATTTTTAAATAAATGTTTTAAAATTTCTTATAAAATTAATCACAGTTTTCTACTCACAATCACTTACCCATAAGTCATTAAACTGTAACGATATGTCGTGCAGTAAATTGACATATTATTTTGGATAAACGTATATTTGAATCAGAAACAAATATTTAAAATTAATTTTGTATTTGTTTTTTTAGTTATTATGTTCAATAAGATTTAATTCGGTGTTTGTGAATGTTGCAGTTCAAGTGCATGTGAATAAGTGCTTTAAAAACGTGGATAGTGGTGACCATACTATCACTTACTTCAAATAAGTGCACACAATCCCACAACCCTACCATATGTACACTAACAAATAGGCGGATATTTACATATATTAATATCATATGAGCATTAACTAAGCTAAACACCTTAAATAATTCATTACTTTTAAGATTTAGTTGTAAATCTTTGTAATATCCTGAGTAAAGTAATCGACGATTCGCAGACACACCATAAAAAAAATATAGCACCAAGCCTTAATACCTGTTCGGTTTGTACACTTAATTACTAATTACACTAATGGGTTAAGAATCGAGAAGGTTGAATATAGAGGAAGTGAACCCGATTTTGCGTGGAGGAGAAAGGAAAACCATTTAGGGAAAACACACCCAGTTCACCCGACCAAGATTCGAACCTCTATTTCCCCGTCTTAGGCAGTCGAGCTCAACACGAAACTAGCGCGTTTGCTAACTACGCCACCGAGATGGGTAAATTATTAATTAATTAATGGGATATGTTTCACATGTTTGGTACTAAGGAAAGGTTATGTAATTTTTTTCCCAAGGCAAGCAACACTTGAAAGGGCTGTAATAGTACATTTTACCCTTCCATTCAGTATCAAACTTGACCTTTAAATTTAATAGCATTCACCATTAAATTTTGTATTTGGTTGGTCAAATTATTATCTAAGGAATGGGAACAGTTGGTTCATAAGGCTTTCTTGTCCCAGAAACAACCCACGAGCCATCCCTGGCTTGTACAACGGAAACTGTGTTCATGTTTGACTGTTGAATATTTAAAATAATTTTTAAGGTTTGATTTTTTTCATCCCAGTTTTTCAATACCTGTTCAGGTTATAGGCCTAGTTACTCTAATTGGGTAGGAATGAGGAAGGAAACATTTTAGAAGTGATTTACCCACATTTGCCTGGAAGGAGGGTGGGAAAACATGAAGGAAAGAACCCCCCTTAGTAGACTCGACAGGTATTCGAAATTCCTTCTCCCCGTCATCAGCAGGCCAGTCTAACACGAGATTGACGACGCCTTAGACCATTCAACCATTGAAGTAGGTTTTAGTTATTTGATGTTTTTAAAATACTTACAAGAATTAAGATGATCAATATTCTTTAAATTTTAAATTCATAAGTTTTAATATTAGGTTTAGTTTAATAACTTTATTTATGGCGTAGGGATGGGGAAAACTCTTAACGGAACTGCACCCAAATTAGTTTGGGGAGAGGATGGGAAATCCTCCAAAATTGTTAAGGTCTATGTATAAAACCACCCTAAATGCATTTGGACAAGTTTAGAACCTTGACCTCTCAGTCAGAGCTACTGAGTCTTACGACTCTGACGCTTTCCACCGCGTGACCATTGGTATGATTAAGATTTACTAGCAAATATAAGTATATATTAATATATTAATATATTTATCAAGGGAGCTATATGGGAGAGTATTGAGAAGACTTGCAGACATTTAGAAATCTCGGATTATTTATGAAGTGGTTCGATATTTTGTAAATATTGTCTTTACCAAAATGTTGATGAAGGCTCTAACTAGTTAAAATTTTATGTTTAAAATGTTTTCTTTTAATGTGTGATAGCTTACCCTATAAAACAATCCCACATTACTTTAAAATGTTCTGTTGTAACTCTATCAAAACATGATTTTATTTATATAATAAAGCTAGATCAAGGTGTCTAGCCTTTTGTTTAGGTCTGAAAAGTACAAAATTTTCACGTAAATGTTGAATTAATATTTTTTTTAAATTTCAACTTAGAATTCATTTTTTTTAAATGGTCAGAAACCTGCTGATAATTTTAACTTACATTTTGTTGAAAACAATATTTAAATATATCAAATAAATTCTTATCCGACATCTTAATTCAGTCGGTAGCGTGTCTATCTACTAAGTTAAGGGTCCCGGGGTTCGATTCCCGTCATGGTCGAAAGATTTATCATTGGTAAAATGTGGGTTTACACTTCCACAGTGATGAATTAACGGCTGTGGACTGGATATTGTGTCTGTCCTAGCCTTAATTTATATTATAAGGTATTTGAAACTACGATAGGCCTAGCAAGCTGTTAGTCTAAAATAAATGGCTTGGTAAACTGACCTAGGCCAAAGGCTGAAACAGTAATGGACGTAAAAAAAAGTCATATTTAATAATGTGGTATTTCTAAACTCTACAGCTCGTCTCGGTGATCTGCCATATAACACCCATTACGTATAAGACACAAGAAATTTTTAAAAAAACTCACTTGGATCTGTCTTAATAAATAATAATGTTCAATCTGTGTTTTAATCTACACTCATTGATAATATAATGACCGTCAACCCTTTGTGTACCTTAAAATATGTATTTATATTTTCCAAACAATATATTTGATAATTAAGGGATATTTTGAATACCATTCAACACTGAAAACGTATGATTAATTTTTACCCTGGCTTCCATTGAAAGGCCAACTTAATTAACATGTGTATTGTGGAGTTTTTTTGTAATCATTTGTCCCTTTTGCTATTTATAAACAAAGCCGACGCCATTTCCATGGAATTCCTTTGCACTGTTGCACTTTATTACTGTTCATCAACAGTATTCATGATTACGTGCACAATAGCGAAGCTGAATATTGCCACGACTAAAATTACAATCAAAAAAATAAAAGCTCTTTATGCAATTAATTTATTTGGTTGCTATCAAATAACATTTAATAAGTACCACAGAGGTAGCCATAATATATCATGAATTAAATAATGTTAAAAGTAGACCTATGATATGTATTTTATTTTTATCAGATTGAGCAGCTAGGTAATTTTAAAATTGAAATGTTATGAATCATTGATTAGTAGTGAAATAGTTGTAGTTAGCTTAATTTTCAAATATGTATTGACTAATAGTTGATTTTTTTTACTGGACTAATAGTAGTATGAGGCAAAACTCTCGCATTTGACTGGACTGGTGACGACGGGAAGATTGGGGTTCGAATCCTGATAGAATATACTGAAGTTTTTTTCTTAAAGAGTTTACCATTTTCCCTACGCAAATTTATGGCTTCACTTCATATAAATTCAACCTTCCTCATATCCCAACACATTAACGTAATTATTGCATAAGCGCAGCCCCAAAGGGTAATGAGAGATGGTGACAAAATAAAACACCACTAGACTTATAAATATGGAACAATATAATAGTTTTTACCTAGTTTTTTATATCTACAGCAATTACAATAAAGATTCCTTATAAAGCCAAACTAGTTTGTTGATTTATAGATTATTTTAGCTGCTAAATTTATAAGAATTAAATAGCCAAAGCTATTATTTATGCTTTTAGTGGGAATTACTCCATCTAAATATCATATTCTGAAAATTTAAAAATGAGACCTGGACATGGGAATTGAAGTCAAAGGTCCCGGGTTCGATTCCCGTGTCCAGGTGTCATTTTTTAATTTTCAGAATATGATGCTAAATTTATATTTATGCAAATCTTAAACGAAATAAAATAATAAAAATATTGTTAAGAGTTAAATACTTAATGCTTTGATTCAGTAAAATCATTTATATGAAAGCTTAATTGAATTATTTATTTTGGTAAAAAAAAAAGATTGTGTTTAGTTAATGCCCATAGCCCTTTTTGTTCACTAGTAGATTTTTCTATTTACTAAAAGATTGCCTTCATTTAGTTATGATGTCATTTCCAAAAAATCTTCTTTTATTTCTGATACAGTTAATTTTCCTTTTTAATTTGAACTTTTGTCACTATGTTGGTATTTTATATTGACTGAATACTGCATAAAATCTGAGTGTAAGAACTTCATATGTGACTTATTAGTAGTCAAGTGTTAACACTATCGTTTATTTACTAAATTATGAATTATAGTTGAATTAAAGAACCCCATATGTTACGTTAGTAACCAGGTGTTCAACTATTATTTATTGACTGGCTATTGAATTAATGTTGAGTTTAAGAACCCCGTGATATTATAAGATAGGTGTTCAACTATTATTTATTGACTGGCTATTGAATTAATGTTGAGTTTAAGAACCCCGTGATATTATAAGATAGGTGTTCAACTATTATTTATTGACTGGCTATTGAATTAATGTTGAGTTTAAGAACCCCGTGATATTATAAGATAGGTGTTCAACTATTATTTGTTGACTAAATATTGAAGTAGAGCTGAGTGTTAGAACTCCGTATGTTATATTATAAGATAGGTGTTAAACTAGGACGCACCTGCAAGTCCTGCTTGGCGGCCTCCGCACCTGCCCTTGTGTTGAAAGTGACAAACCCAACTGGCTGAAAAATAAAACAAGAATATGAAAATTATATTTAATAGTTTTGTACATATCAAAATTTACATTTATTTATATACGTTCTGCTCTGGTTTTCGTTTATTCATTTAAAGTTGAAATTATATTTTTTTACACGTGAGAGAAATAAATAAAATATAGGCTTGTTAAAATATATAATCCAATATCATAGTTTTATTCGTTTTTAATACATATATTTGGGTTTTTAAATCTAACTTAAAATGCCGTGGCTTTAAATTTTGATAGTGAAAAAGCAGAGAGGAAATTTCAAGATTTAAAAATTACAAAAAAAAATAATCCAGAAAAACATATTTTAACATGTCTACACCCACACCAGTGGGCAATGGTCTAAATGTTAAGTTCACTTAGCCTAGTTTTCTGGTGACAGTAGGCTCAAGGTTCAAAACCAGGCTGGGTGTACTGAGGGTGGTTTTAATAATAGTTCTCCCACTCTATTTACATGTAAAAGTGGAAAAAATTGTCTAGAGAGGATTTAGAACTCCAGTTCTTCGTCTTAAAGCACCCCAATATGAAGGTCTAAGGTTTAAATCCCTGTGCGATCTTAAATTTCAAACTTTTCACTGAAGGATTTTAGAATTATTCGTAATATATTTTTAAATTGTTGTTTTCTACGCGTCCCACTACCCGTTTAGGCCATAAGAGTTTATTAATAGAGTTAGGGTGTCGAGGGTAGAATTTAGAGGAAATGGGCTCACATTTGAGTTGAGGACAAACCTGGAAACTATTTATGAAAATCATTCTCAGTATACTAAGACGAGATATGAACCACAACATCTTTATCACCAGCAAACCAGACTACCTTGATTTTAACCTTTTAGATAATATAAATCTGTACAGGGTGTATTTTAATTGGTGTCAAATATACTTGGGGGCATATTGCCATCGACTAAACATAACGAAAAGTTAGTAAACATGGGCCTAAAAACGTTTATATTTAGAGTTATTGAGGTGAGGATGCAGGGAGCGAAATAAAAGATAAAGGTTTTTGCAATTTTTATAGAAAAATATTTTTGGTCAAAATAAATTAAATATAGATTCTATGCAAACATAGAGTTTAATTTTCTTCACAAGATGATATCAACAGTTGTTGAATATCTGTTAAGGGTGTCCTGAAATTTCATGAAAACTGTTTCTCTTCATTTAAAAGGTTTGTCATATAATGCCGCTACGATCATGACAGATATTCACAATTACTGTCGAGGTCAACATGTGAAGAAAATTAAACTCTTAATGTTTCTACTGGAGTAATTAATATTTGATTTATTTTGGTAAAAAAAAATGTTTTGTTATAAAAACTTAAAAAACATTGAACTTTGCTTTCCCTACATCGACACCTTAAAGGTTTTCCTCAATGATGGATTGGTCGTGAGGGGATCCAATGAATGGCTTTCTCGATCACTATATTTCAATCCAATTGGTTCTTATCTCTAGCTATATTTAAAGTACATTGCTTAAGCAACTCCGGTGTTAGACGTTAAATCTCAGGCTCAGATTGTGAATTGAAGCAGGCAGGACACCATTTTGAACAATTTTTGTAACAAAATGTGTTGTCTTATTGTGATTTTATTTGTTTCTATTAAACATTGTCTTATTTAATTACCTTACTTCCTCTGTTGGATAACTTATTAATTGAACAATGAAATTCCTCTTGCCTCAGAAATTAAGGGTTTCTTAGACCCTTGTTTATATAAACTTTTCTTAATGTTTGGTGGATGGTAATAATCCCCTAGAATATTCGACGCCAATTAAAATACATCCTGTATTTTAGGTTAACATTGATTATATTATATTATTAATATAACTTTATAGGTATTGATAATATCTATATAACAAATGAATTGACGTATGAATACATTAAACAAAATCTAGTGTGTCTTGAAAGCTCTGATGCAGGTATAACAGCTTAACAAGCGAGCATACCAAAATCTCAATGATCCCTTCAGGAAAAGAGATTCACTCTAGCGTATCGGAATTAATTAGATGTTGTAGCTAGTCTACTACTTAATTTATTCGAAAATTAATATATCTTTGGTATAGATTTATGGGATTTCTTTGGCTATGATCCATATTTAATCAATTTATTTTGGTTGGTTATCTCACAGTTTGGTTTCCCGTCCTCTTTATAGTCGAATGATATTAACAATTCTCTAAAATTCATCTTTTTTACTAAGTTTGATTAAGTCATAAATTACATATACATAATCCAACAAGCACTAAATCTTAACTTGTAATAGTTTAAGTACTTATTTATAGCTTTGTTTCTTTAAATTAACACTGCAATTCAGTGATTGAATTTATTTCAACCTTCTTTTGTGTTTAATCTAAATTATGCATATATTTATTTATTTTAATTATAAAATACATCCGAAGATTATTTTGTCGGCCAGGTTTCATTATTTTGGAATTCAAACAATAAACAATTGATGATGTTTTCTTGTCAAGGTTCTACATTCTCCTTGTAGGTTTCATTACTACTACGTGGCTTTGAGTCTAGTTTTTGACAAGCTCATAATTACTTAAAAATGCACTAAATTTACGTATTAGCTATAACTAAGATGAAGATTACAAACTATTATATTACTAATAGTAATAATACATAAAATAGTCAACAATGACAGCAATGAATTTTTTTCTAACCTCTAATAGTTGATACACGTTTAATAATTATTAAGAATAAAATATTTTCCCAGTTACGTCTGGAAGAGTAAATAATTTAATATTTCGTAACAGTGGTTTAATTACTAGTGGCTTTAAATCCAATATATCTAGGAGGTCTCAGACACGAATAAAACAGGTATGCTACTCATTTAGTCTACATAGTACTCACAGGAACAGGTTAATACAAATTAATGTTGGCGGTTTGTACCTGATTACTCACCGAAGCTGTTTTGCCGTTCTTACTGGTCACTTTTAAGAGGGAGCCTTCATATCCCTAAAACAAATAGAAAAAACATTTAATTAATAACATTATGTAAGAATATCTATATCACTTAATTAACACAATACTTTTATGTGAAAAAAAATAGACAAGTACAGGTAATTAAGAAAGTAACTTAAGAGGATACATGTGTATT
Source organism: Timema genevievae (assembly GCA_902155825.1). Lineage (NCBI taxonomy): Eukaryota > Metazoa > Arthropoda > Insecta > Phasmatodea > Timematidae > Timema > Timema genevievae. The sequence continues at coordinate 180,399 of CABFWO010000019.1, forward strand.
ATTTAAAAAGCTGATGTTATTTCCCAGTAACACAAGATGTGTGTGTGTGTGTGTGTGTGTGTGTGAAAAATGAATAATGCAGGTAATTATGAAAGTAGCTTGACGTATATGCGTATATTCTATAAAAGATAAAGGTTATTTTTTCCCAGGATCATGAGATTTGTTATTTTAAAAAGGTAAGAATACATCTGGTTTGGAGTATGCGTGTACCTCCGAGAGTCTAAATTGGTAATGTTCCCCACGAGCACAATACTCCACATGATTAATTTCACACGATATTAATTCTAACTGGTACGAAATGGTTGAGTTATTATTGAAACGAAGTATAAATTATATGGAATTCTGTTCGATCTTTGAATCTATTATAGAAGCTCATTTTATATGCCAAGAAATTTCATCGCATTAACATTCTTGGAGCTGAATCTGAATAAGTATATTAGTGCTCTATCGTTAAGAGCTAAGGCTATAGTTAATACTTAGTTTTAGCACAGCGCCTTACTACCCATTCGGGTTACACATTTATGTACTAATAGTTACGCTGATGGTTTTATGGATTATAAAGGTTATATGTTTAGGACGTGTACCCACATTTGCGTGGACAAAGATTTGACAACCATTTGGGAAAAATCACTCTTAGTACACCCAACTGAGATTCGAACCTCGATCTCCCTGACATCGGATATTACGTTAGTAGCGCGTTATACCATGCGGCCACCGAAGCTGGTTAGTTAATAGCTAATGGCTAATTTTAATATATGTCTAAAAATGAAAACGTCAAGTAGATTTGTATCTAAAGGGTTATTTCAATTCCACTATAACTGTGTTTAAGAGGCATATATGAGTCATATATATTTGTGTTAAGGAGTCGTTAGTCAAGCAACTATACCATATATACGGTGGGAAAGTATTGCAAACATTGACTGAAAGTAACTGACGTAAACCTACTCGGAAATAATATTCATTCTTTGCTTATTTATAATCTATTATCAATAAAATGTGTTATCAAACGATTTAAATATTATTTCCCAAAGGATTACTGTATTATTGGTGTTTTCATATCTTGTTGAAAAAACAAAATACATTAATAAAACTATTATGGTTTTTGTTTCGCAGTTGTGGCAACAAGAGATATTATATATAGTACATCAAATAATAAATTAGAAAGTATTATATTAATACTTGCATCTTTTTATAAATGGACACCAAAATAAATATATTTACTATAACTTAAAGAAAGAGCCATACAAAATAATAGTTTGAGAATTAAAAAAAAAAAAATTCTAAACGGCGTATGAATACAATCTAAGACAGTTCGAATGACGTCATAGACCACCCTTGTATTGGATGGTTCGCTATCTTAATATTATGAAGAGAACGCAGCCTTTTAGAGGCTCTAGTTTTAAAAGCATTTTGGGTTAATCAGACACACCGTTTTCACAAAAAAAAAAAAAACCCAAAATAATCCATCCAACCAGACATTTTCAGAAGTTTTTTTTGTTTTAGTAATTTAAAATAGGTTAAACTAAAAAAATAATTTAATTTTTTTTCTTTGAGAACATTTTGATTGCTAAGAGTAACCACTCAACAATTGGTCTTGCAGATCATGTGGTTTGGCGAATGGATGCGTTTCCAAGCTATCACTTACCTAAACTCCCTCTGTAGATATACTTTAGATAGATAAATAAAAGTTTTTACACTAAAAACAGTTCAAGAAGACCGACATTTTTGTGTATGGAACATGCTTTCTACTTCCCCCCGAGTTGAATAAGACGCCAAATCGGTATAAATTTATGGACAAGAGAATAAAGATTGAAAAAGGAGGGCTTGTGAAATATGTAGGAGGAATGATATGGAAAGCAGAAAATGAAGGAAGTTCAACAAAAGCTACCTTCTCTTGTTTGGGCGATGAGTTACCGCAATCCAACTATTTGGATGCTCACGACCTTAAGGGCTGGTAGGAAAGGGGAACCAACGAATTTGATGAAACCAGCTTACTTCTAAAGGGGTAGGTTACGGTAAGGGTGGGTGTAGATAGGGGTACTACCAGGAGAGGATGGCAGCCACAAGTATAACAATATAATAACATGTGGTAGTTGCTAGCACAAAACTTTACCTCACCGCAGTTATACTTTATATAACCTTTGAAGGGAGCATGGGTTGCCATGGAAACGGGTGGTAAACTCGGCGCCTTCTCTTCCTTAGAGAGGAACAAGGCCCTATCTCCAGATTAATCTGCATAATCTCATCATTTTTCTCATTTCATGGTGAGCTTTAAAACAACAGTATTAACGTTTATTAATAGCATGTGTTGATTACATGTTCCACCTCTTACTACCCATCCAGGCTCTTCGCATATTTATACCAATAGGGTAGGGCTGACGAAAGTAGATTTTAGAGGAAATGTACCAACATTTGCGTGGTGGAAGAGCAAGAAAAACGGTGCCCATGAGCCAAACGAGATGAGACTCAAGTTTACTGGTGTGAGCATGCATCAATAGCCTAGGTTTGACACAAAGGTTATCAACAATTTATAAATCCACATCTGTGGCTGCAAGATATATAGTGTGTCACCCTCGCAATAAACTGGATTTCCAGAGATGAGGAGGTTGGGGTTCGAAGGGTGGATTGGTTATTCTTAAATGTTTCTTCCCTTTTCCACCATACAAAATAGATACATTTACTTTTAAACACTACCTTCTTAAATCCTACACCATCATTGTAAATAAAGTGAAAATTCCAGATGGTTAGTGAGAAACGGTGAACAGATAAAAGCAATCAACTTCTTAATTGACTCGCTTCGATGGTCGCATAGTCTCCTCCAAGATTTTTGTTCTCAAATTGTGGCCAGTGGTGAAGTTCCAGGTGGCCCGCGGACGGGACCTTAGGGAAAAATTAAATAGTATGTGAAATAGCTAAATAGTACCAACATTACAGGCTAAGTCCTCTAAGCCAATAATACTTTGTAGCATAAATAGGCCTAGTATTACATGTGGAATGTGTATAAGAATGTGTCTAAGTAAGACATCACTTTCACAATACGCTGGATTATCGATTACCGGGGGATCGGGTTTCGAATAACAGTCGGGGGTATTGAGGGTGGCTTTTTCCGAACAATTTCTAAGCGTATACTCTGGTGCATTTCCTCTTAAATTAAACCCTCTTCATCTCTAATCCAATAGCGAATAACCCGAACTAGTAGTAAGATACGGTGTACAAAAAATGTCTTTATTTAAGGAAAAGTAATAAGGAAATATTTTTTTTAGAGGAATTGAATCGCTCCTAAATGTATTTGGGTTACGGAAGAAACAATAGGACAAACATAATGTGGGAAAAAAGCCCTCAGCCATCCGGCCAGAACTTGAACAACGATATTGTAAAGAACGTGACGGGGTTGCAATGCAAGTATAACACCGCTTAAGTCTGTTAAAAAACAATATTTTGTTTTGATTTAGAAATAGTATCTATTCAAACCGTTTGTTGACTATTTTAACCCCGATATTTTCATTATCTTAAGTCTAGTTTATTGCGAGAGCTATATCTTAGAACCAGGCATGTCTAACCTTCCTCCGATTGAGGCCCATCAAATGTATTGCAGCTTATAAAACCAAATGAACAAATATTATAATAAATTCATGAACGAGTAATTATTAATTTTTTTTACAAATGTATACATATACTAATTTGTTTAACACAAAGTCTATTAACGGCTTGCAAGAGGTAGGAATAGGGACAGTTGTTTAGATGAAGTGCACCATCATTATCGTGGAAAGCAGATGGTAGAATCACAGCGATATTTCACACGTGGAAAACACAACCCCATGACAGTCAGCGATTATTTGAAATTAAACCTCTCCTTCACCAATGTATCGCAAAGCTTGACATCTTAGGCCTTGTAAACACTGGTGCGAGTAAAAGTGTCCTGAATTTTAGTATAGACTGGGAACATCAGGTGTGGAGGTGGACATAGTGTAGGTTGGTCGGATTCCAATATCCTCCACAACTCCGATCAACCTATGAAAATTCTGGGTATGTATTTATTTAATTGTGAAACATATCTTAGTCTCGATCAGGCCATTGATTCGATTATCATCGAATGCGCATATTCTTTTTAAGGGTGGGGCAGAGTTATATATTATTAAATTGACACATACATCTAAGGTATTAGTATTTAAAGTATACTTTATTGCAGATGTTGGAGAGGTTGAGGTTTGAATCTCAGCTAGGTATACTAGAGGGTGTTTTAAACATTAATTTATCACTGAGTTAATTTCACCATCTTTTCACGAAATTCAGAGTGGATTTTCTAAAAACAACCTTTCTTATCTCTACTCCTTAGATGAAGCTGTTAATATAATCATGGTTGTATTGCCAGTAGTGGGGATATTGAGGTTAGAATCCTGTTCGGGTGTATTTAGGCTTATTTTAAATAAATAGTTCCCACCCTCCCTCCACGCAAAAAGGGTACATTTCCTCTAAAAAACTATCTTCCTGATCCCTATCCCATTAGCATGATTAATGTATGCTTATAAACCAAATGGACACTATGACTTGGTGAAAAAATGAATCAATCATCGTGTTAAACGTAATAGTTAAAAGAAAACATTATTGTCCAATTCGCAGCGACAGTGAACAACTGGCGTACAGGCTGTGGTTTACCATTCTCTCACCAGAGTATCTTCATCGAAACACAATCTTTCGTTATATTAGACTCTCGGCTAAAGCTGTCTCAAACGTCCCGCTAGTAAAAAATGTATTAGTTTTACACAAGGAAGGACTTGTGCCCTTCTTGTTCCGTACCAAGGGGTCGCGTAAGCGATGTCACAACTAGGAACAAGTAAGGAACGCGATGGATAAGAAGGGGGATAAAGGGGAGGGGGCGGGGAGGAGCAGATAAAAACAAGATGAAGAGAATTTAGGGGAGAAGGGGGTACCCCCCCCCCCTAGGCAAGGAAAGAAGAACTACAATATTTAATCATGCTTCCAAGTATTCGTGGAAACCTCAAATAAACTGTTAGCTTCCAATTCGCTTACAACGCAGGGCTGAAAGGCTTCATGAATGGGACAATGCGCTTGGTTTAGGCCCAACTCGATGACTCAATATGACACCATTATTATTAATATTACTATTATTATTAATAATATTATTTACACTATGTCCTACACGCTGGTTATATACGCATTTAATTACCATGGTGGAGTAGGAAAAAAGTAGATTGCTGAACGGAAATATATTCTCACCATCATGGAAAGAAAATGAGAAACAAATAGTTATAAAGCAATGTATGAATGATTTGATTTATAGCACCGCGTCTTACTACCCATTCGGGTTATACGCTTAAGTACTAACTACACTAATGGATTAGGAATTGGGAAGGTTGAATTTAGAGGAAGTGAACCCGCATTTGCGTGGAGGGAGAGTGGAAAACCATTTTAGGAAAATCCACCTCCAGTTCACCCGACCGAGATTCGAACCTCGATCTCCCCGTCCTCGGTGGTCTGACTCAACACGACTGGCGCGTTAGCCAACTACGCCACCGAGGCGGGTAACAATGTATGAAACAACTTTCATTGTTTTTATACGATATTTAAACCTTAATCTTTACGTCACCTCAAATCATTTATATCTACATCCAGCCCCGTAGTTTAGTGGTCAGGGCACCCGGATACGAGCCTAAGGGTCCGGGGTTCGGTTCCCGGCTAGTACCTTGGGTATTTTTCCCGAAAAGGGAATCGCCCCAATGATCACCATGGTTTGGTTAGTTAAGCTTAAGTTAAGTTTAAGCGTTTCAACTGGTTCCACACCCTCATACTATCACCGTCATCTAATCTCATCGAGACATGGAAAGAGCCTCCACGGAAAGGATGTACGATTAGTACATATGGGTGTCCCCTTGTGCAACGGTACATTAGTACTGGATAATCTTTCCACAAACGAGAGTTGTATCCCAGTCACGCAATATTATATTTTAATTATATCTACGAAACTGATGGCTTAGACTACATGATCACTAATTCGGATAGATTGGATAATATAATGTAATTTAGACCTACGTTCAAACAGATAATGAATGCACTTTCTGCAACTTGGCAGATGGCTGCGTTATCCGATGGCTCGTGATATTAATATAATCACATATTTGTAGCCGACGATTTCCGCACGTCCATCATAGACTCTGCCTTAAAATATGAGTGAAGAATGATCCTGGGCACGGGACGAATCCTGGATAGCTCAGTGGTCAGAACATTGGCGTACTAAACCAAAGGTCCCGGGTTCGATTCCCATGCCCAGGTGTCATTTTTCAATTTTCAGAATATAATCAACTGTTGAGATGGCAATTTGTAGAAAATTAAACTAAGTGTATAGACTGAAGAAAATTATATTTTGTTATACAAAACAATTACAAATACGGACCTTAACTCAAGGTTACGTCCATTCCATCTTAAAGGTTAAAGTCTATGATAAAAGCAAAGTCAATTTTGATAAAAATAATTGATAAGATTTTTTTGATAATCCCAAGGTAATTTTTGGTTACATGCTTTTTTTTAAAAAAAAAGAATAGGAACTACATTTAATTATTATATATAAGTTTTAACCAAGGACAGTCCTGATGATGAAATACTATTCAATTAAGTGAAAAACTACAGCCAGGACAGTGTAATTTAGCCAGATACTTTCATATTTTAGCTCTAATGCTCTACCTTTCAGCTATTTTGTTTCGTCTGATGTTCATGATCCCTATTCGCCGGCGTTGAAAACATTCAGAAATATAGCATTATTTAAGAAGTTATTTGTTAATCCAAAATATAATTCACGCTTAGATTGAGGTAAAAGATATCAGCATGTCCTTACAGAATTATAAAACTTATTTTTAAATCTTAAGATTAAAAAAAACACAGGAAAAGGTGAATTTAGCTCATTTTAGATGGCATTTCAGATGAAATGGTGCAGTTATAAGATAAAAGTAATTGGTTATAGATATAGGTATATAGCCATTTTAAACATGGTCACAGTTGAATATTTTAAGATAGAAATTAAGGATTTTTTAGTGGTTTTAAACATCCATAGCTGCCATTCCTATAAGAAACTGTGCCATGTGAGTTTATCTCCCTTTTAAAACACGCGCCTTTAAATACTTCACAATCAAAATCATGACTCACTTTTAACAGCGACCACATGTAAACTCAATATTTAACAAGTGAAGTGTGGCCCAAATTATTGACTAGACGATACAAAATGGCTCATTTCAAGTATTGCTGCTTAAAGCCAAAGTTCCAATGTTCATTTCCCATGTTTAAACTTTTATTTTTCCTTTAGTTACATTTATTTGTAACTTAATACATTATTTGTATAATGTCAGATTATATCAAGAAACTAAGTCTGAATGCAACTACAGTATTCTAGTTCTGGAAAGTAACCTATTTAAAAAAAATAAAGAAGGGTCTTACCTCATAAGCCCTGAACAGAAGATAGAGTTCTCTGGGTTTTGCATCCATGGGTAGTCCGCTAACAAACAATGTCCGAACCTGAAACAAAAACACGGTACATTAGGTATTTCCTGTACTGTCAGGGACGTATCACTACAACAGCAACAACAGCAGCAACAACAACAACAGCTCGCACAAATATTTTCACCGGCGGCATCAGTCTCGTCTGGTTTGGTTTACCTGTGACGGGGAGAAAAGGACCGACACATGTGATCACATGGATTAGTGCCCCCTACAATCTGTTCGGGTTATACACATATATGATAATTATTATAATGTGTTAGGGATGAGGAAGGTAGCATTTAAAGGTTATCTACCCGCATTTGCGTGGAAGGAGAGTGGTAAGCCATTTAGGTGAAACCATCCTCTGTAGACCCGACCGAGATTCTAACCCCAGTCTCCCCATTTTTATTAGGCCAGTTTAACACAATAGTATGTAATGATCCTGTTTTGTTGTATAGCTTTTTGGAGTAATTAAATTCAGTTTGTGTTTGTGTTGCTAAACTTCCGTACACGTGCAAAGACTACGGGCTAGGAACATTCAGTTTGCTTGTTTCTAGCCCTAGTAATTATTAAAGAAAAAACCTCGCAGTGTGAGTGCGAGAAAGAGAGCAATATTTTTCATTTGTAAACTGTATTTATTTTGATTTCTTTTTAAAAATTAGTTTTGCTTATGCTCGCAAGAGTTCAGCAGCTCTCGGGATCAAAATTAATGTTATAGCCAGGAAACTGGTGGGGGGTATTAGTTATTTCTGGATTTGTTAACGAGGTGTTCTAAGAGAACGAGCACGATGAAGAAACGCGGCAAATTCTTGAATGTATCATCTTAATTTGTGAAAATAAAAGTTATAAAATGTGTTAATATAAAAAATATTTAATTACCAATATCACGTAGCGGTTCGCAATGTCGTATCGCGACAAGTAATGCCTTCTTAGATTATTCGGCCACTGAAGCGCGTCGTACTTAATTCAGCACAAGTAGACTATTACTTTATTAGGAACGACGCATTATCATGTGATAGCAAGAAAAACCATACACTGGAAATTTTTTTGGTAGCAGCGCAGGTCATAGTTTTTTTAGCAATGTTTTAAGTACAAACACATCCGCAGAATATATATGTTGTCTTAAATTAGAAAATTAAAGAGTGATTTCCTCGTCTTTCACACAAAACAAATATATTTGTTTTTTAACCATAAGGTTTGAAGGAAGTCATTTTAATTACATGTATTGTATAGCATTCATAGCTAGAGCAATAAACCGCACTATTTAAAAATAAACTTTTAAATTATAATTTTTAAATATATAAATCATCTTCTGAAAGGATCTTTTAGAGACATCAAATATTCCTAAGAAAAAATTATAATAACAATGACTATGTGAATGCGCAGTATATATTTCGTAGTAGCTACCTCACTCGCTAGATCATGATGGTTGCCGTGTTTGAACCCCAACTACGTGTACTGTGATTTATTTCTGTGATATTATCACTCTTAAAAAAAACATTCTAGTGTAAGTTTAGAGAAAAACATAGGAATAACCTAATATTCGAACAAAATAATATAAACCTTTAAATCTTTTTGAAACTTGTTAAATTATAGATGAAGAGACCAGCAATATAGTGGAATAAATTCACTTGCTCCCTGAAACCTCGTAACATACGTAAGGACGCTCAAAGAAAAGTAGTTTCTTTTTTTGAAAGGACGTACTGTATTATCCTACCTCTGCGATATTTCTCTTGGGAATGGAATTTCTGGAGTTTAAAAATATACTATTTAAACAAACCTCAACCATAACAAAATGTGATGTTGTGTCCCAACTAAACAAATGATACACATTAAAAACACGCAAATAATGTCATAGAAAAACTAGAGATAAATATAAATATATTACATAAAATAGAATGCAGTAAAAATATTGTTAGTGCTTATGTGATAAGAGTTATATTGAGTCTACAGTTACATTAATACACACACACACACTCATATGCCAGAATGTATCATACAAGTATCATATTCCTCAATCTTGTGACTGAGCTCCCACAAAGTATTAATTTGCAGGTTTTACCTTGAAACCATTCAATTATAATTTATAAATATCGTTGGTTAGGTATTCTTTGAACGAGAAGCTAAAACAGTGATATAATTTGAGTTGTGATTGGATTTATGAAGAGGAATAAATAAAGTTGAGTTTTCTTGTGAACGAGGGGTGAGAGTTGAGTGAGCATACGAGAAGAGAGTTATTGTAAAGGGTTGGGAGACTGGACTGCTGATGATGGGAAGATCGAGGTTCAAATCCCGGTAAGATCTACTAAGGGTGGCTTATCTTAAATAGTTTCCCATTCTCCCTCGACCAAAATGCGGGTAGCTTACCTTTAAAATGCTTCCTTCCTCATCCCTACCCTATTAGAGTAATTATCATCTAGGTGTCTAACCTGGACTAATGGTAAGACGCGGGGATTAAAAAAAACCCAACTAAGAACGCCCTCCCTTTCCCAGCCCTCGTCATTGGCAGTCTAGTCTTTTTCTGTTGTTGTTGACCCGCCTCGGTGGCGTAGTTGGCTAACGCGCTAGTCGTGTTGAGCTCAACCGCCGAGGACCGGGAGATCAAGGTTCGAATCTCGTTCGGGTGAACTGGGGGTGGTTTTTCCTAAATGGTTTCCCACTCTCCCTCCACGAAAATGCGGGTTCACTTCCTCTAAATTCAACCTTCCCATTAGTGTAATTAGTACTTAAGCGTATAACCCGAACGGGTAGTAAGATGCGGTGCTGAATATTATTATTTTTCTGTTGTTACGATGTGATATTCAATGAGGATAGTAGTCCAGTCTTTTTGACCCCCATAATAATAAATTGAGATTTTTTAGTATTGAGGATTGACATTAAGACTATTTTCTAGTAAACATTCATGTGTTTCAGCATTTATATTACCCACAGAATCATCAATATGCTAAAGGGAGGGTTATAGATAAAGTTGGATATCATCAGCATATATATGATGTTGAGAATATTGCAAACTACTAAGGAGATATTCCTTAAAGAAATAAAGCAGCGTTATCTCAACAAGGTATCAAAAGAACATTCTAAGTTATTGAGGATATGTCATGTGGGCTTAGAACTCGTTGAAACGTTACATGTTTGTAGAACATTTACATGAAACTAGTGATGAAGCAACGGACCCTAACAGCAAGAGCGGG
>CABFWO010000019.1:191271-215727 GCA_902155825.1 Timema genevievae
GGGGGGGGGGACTTGAAGGGGATCTATCACACATGGTGGGGATACAATTATTGTTCCATCTATATGTAAACGTGTAGCCCTCTCCTCTCTTCCCATTTCCTCTTGGGCACCAGACCAAGAGGAGGAGGAGGAGGAGGAGGTAACATTGAAACCACCATCGGTGATGCTCTTAAGGGTATTAAGGTGGGATGGACGGAGACGCGTGAAAAGGACAGTGTTTTTTACAGTTTTTATGGCAAAACTTTTTTTTTGCTTAAATAAATTAAAAATTGCTCCAATATAGACATAGAATTTAACTTTCTTCACATGTTGATAGATAACGTTACGTGCTGAGCTGATGTGACAATGACAAGTGTGTGACAACGTTACGTACTGAACTGATGCGACACTGACAAGTGTGTGATAACGTTACGTACTGAGCTGATCCGACACTGACAAGTGTGTAATAACGTTACGTACTGAGCTGATCCGACACTGACAAGTGTGTGATAACGTTACGTACTGAGCTGATGCGGCTCTAACAAGTGTGTGATAACGTTACGTACTGAGCTGATGCGACCCTAAAAAGTGTGTGATAACGTTACGTGCTGAGCTGATCCGACAATGACAAGTGTGTGATAACGTTACGTACTGAGCTGATCCGACAATGACAAGTGTGTGATAACGTTACGTACTGAGCTGATGACGGCTCTAACAAGTGTGTGATAACGTTACGTACTGAACTGATGCAACCCTAAAAAGTGTGTGATAACGTTACGTACTGAACTGATGCGACCCTAACAAGTGTGTGATAACGTTACGTACTGAGCTGATGCGGCTCTAACAAGTGTGTGATAACGTTACGTACTGAACTGATGCGACACTGAGAAGTGTGTAATAACGTTACGTACTGAGCTGATGTGACACTGACAAGTGTGTGATAACGTTACGTACTGAGCTGATGCGACACTGACAAGTGTGTGATAACGTTACGTACTGAGCTGATCCGACAATGACAAGTGTGTGATAACGTTACGTACTGAGCTGATGCGACAATGACAAGTGTGTGATAACGTTACGTACTGAGCTGATCCGACAATGACAAGTGTGTGATAACGTTACGTACTGAGCTGATGCGGCTCTAACAAGTGTGTGATAACGTTACGTACTGAACTGATGCAACCCTAACAAGTGTGTGATAACGTTACGTACTGAGCTGATGCGGCTCTAACAAGTGTGTGATAACGTTACGTACTGAGCTGATGCAACCCTAACAAGTGTGTGATAACGTTACGTACTGAGCTGATGCGGTACAAAAAAAACAGACAGGTATGAACCCACCTTGAGTTAATTCAATTTTAAGGGGATGTTCCGTTATTTAGAACCGCGGTCTTTGTCGGAAAGAGGGTGAGATTGTTTTGAAAGCGATATACAACAAAGGCCTTAGTTCTAATAACCATCCAAATCCCCTTGTAAAGTAAGTATATAACTCGTCACATTAAGCTAGAAGCTTCAACAACAGTGGGATTGAGAAGAGGGGAGAGAGAGATATCTAGTCAACACCAGGGGATTCCCTCAATCTCATACTCTATACCAACCCTGTCCTCCTAAACCCACTTTCCCACGGCCCAGCTAATAAGAAGGTTGCTTGGCAGATTCTGCTGGCCGAGTTGAGCTAAACAAAAAGAGTTACAGTTTATCGGCTATGGTTTGGAATTATTATCTACTCCGCCCCTTTGACACGGGTAATGTTTTCATTCATATTTCAGGACTGAATTAAGTACAAGTCATATACTACAATATATCATGGTGACTATTTACAGAACTAGTAGGCTAAATATCATGGAAAATTGTGCATTATTTGGTAACAGTTTTCAGCGATGTTTAAGTAACAAAGTATGCGCAGCAGAGATAAAAGTAAGTAGTAAATTGAACAGCTTTTTTCCATGTCTTTCAAACTACAGTATTTTCTTTCTTTAATTGAGGTATTTAACGTGCACTTTCTAAGCTGAATGATTATATTCACAAACGATAATTTCTATGAGCGAGAGCAAAAGGGCCTACCAATTTTGAAAGGAAAGGTACCTCACATAACGTCCAGGTTTCTTTCACATGTCACAATAGACATGGGACCAACGGCTTTAATTTCCCTCCGAAGAAAGTTGTGCCACGGACTTTTATCACTCAAGAAAAATTATTTGACCCCGGCTGGGTTTGAACCCACGAACATCGGGACCTGAGCCGAGCACTCTACCCCAAGACCACTAAGATCAACTAAACAAAAGTAAAACGAAATAATTATATATATATTTTTAAATGTTCTAAGAAAGAGGTTATAATTAAATGTATTGTATGGATACACTTATAGCTAAAAAAAATATTCCCTATTATTTCCAAATAGGAACTAAACTTTTAATTTAAACATGAAATATGTTATTTGCTAAAACATTAATGCTAGCTGAATGGTATTGTCCACATCCAAGGTGTAGCAATCATGTTTTAGCAAATAATATATGTGCTTCGAAGTCATGTAAGTTTGACTGTTCAAGTTTACATTTCATATTAATTTAACCTTTTCAATTTTACAGTATTACAATTTAAATCTAATTTATTATACTCAACCTATACATTTTATCAAATCTAATCTTCCTCTTATTTTTGTCATTTAGATTCCTGAAGATGGTATTAATATATTAGGTATATTAATATAATATAATATTAATATATGTCGAGTTAATAATTCATCTGCTGCTTTTTACCAGCGTTTAACTCCGAGGAGCATGGGACTAGTTATAAATATAATACTTTAAATTCCATCATTTTAGTTAAAATATCTAAGAAAACATATTCTTAATAACAATTACTGATTCATGATTTGCTAATCTTTCATTTTCTGCTAATTTCGAATCTGTAATTATATTTTAAGTAAAAAAACGTTATTCCACGCTTCATATTCCAATTTGATTAAATTTGGTCAAAGAGAAAATCTTTTTCAACTTATTTTTCGTCAGAATTTGGTCTGATTCTTTTTATAATTGCCATTAAGTTTGAACTATTCTATCCATATTATTTTCATCGACACAATATTAACATACTCATATTTTTTAAGTCTTATTATTCATCATTTGTTAAAGCATTGGTATAGTAAGCCAAATGTCCCGGGTTCAATTCCAGTGTCCCAGTGTAATTTTTCAATTTTATGAAATCTCTTAGAAGTTATAACATTAACAATTATGACTGTTCAAGGTTATTTTTGCCATACTCTAATATATTTGAAAGTACTTGATATATCTACGAGTTAAGAATATTCAAATATCGATTTTTTAGTAATTAGTAGTCTTCTTACGCGATCGATTGAAAATTCTTTCGTGACCGACCAGTTGTCGAACACTGTGTGTAGAGGTTGTTGCGTTATACAAACTATATTAAAACTAATTTTGTGTTCGTATTAATTGCTAGTAACAAATATAGTTAAAAAACTACGTTGAGATAGTGGCGTTGGCAAAAGATGTCACAGTCCTTGTAAACCTCAAGAGTTATAGTGTATTATTTATATTCTGAAAAATATAGGTCAAACAAAACCCACATTGGGGTACACGTGAGCTAGCACGTAAATAACCTATATAATGGGTACCAAGAGTCGGCTAAAAAAATGAAGAAACAAAACTTTCACATGTATAGTGTTTAATCTCTATATATATAAAAGCGAAAGCCCTGAATGACTCACTGAATCACTCATTCACTCACTCATCACTAATTCTCACACTTCCCACGAAGTTAGAGGGCTGCAATTTGGCATAGGTGTTCCTTATAAGATAATTAGGAAAAGTAAAGATGTCTCATTCCGATGTCCTCTTATTAAGGGGGTGAAGTCGCGCTTGCCAAGGTTTATATTGCTGATCGGTCATCAAGAAGTGTAGTTTATTTATCTTTATTTTGTGCCAGTGCGGACTATCCGATTTTTTAATTAAATTAAGTGGTTATGGAAGAGGAAGCTAAGAAAAGAGGAAATGTACCCGAATTTGAGCTAAGGAAGAGTGAGAAACAATCTAGAGGGGAAAAAAAATCCCTCAGTAAAACCATCGTTGATCTGAACCCTGACCTCCCCGTCAACTGAAATCCAGTGTATTGCGAGAATAGCCTCTTAAATCATGAGATTACTGATTCGGGAAGGTGTTTATTAACTTCAGCTACACAAGAAAAACAATATTTGTCTTTTTTATTCCTACTTAAACTATAGGAGTGGAATAACCGTGTCAACAGAACTCGCATCCGAGTCCAGTTGAACCGAGTTCACTCGTTCGAGTTCACTCGCAGCATTCCCAAAGCCTCAGAGGAAAAACGTTCCAACTCGCACACAGAGGTAGTACCATAACACCCTGAACCATGATGAAATATTCAAGACAATTCCTTGAGTTACGTAAATGTTTTTAAGTTCTCTTTGTCTTACTTACATACTCTTTGGCCTCGGGAACTCGAACGTTCATTGCCGCACTTACAAAATTACTCCACTTACTGAGCTAGTTATATCCAGTTCACCTCATTACACCCTATCACTTTCAGGTGCATTATAATATTATACTCCCATCTCCGTCTAGGTCCTCCCAATAGTCCTTCCCATTGGGTTTGCCATTTAATACCCCGAACACAGTTTCGATTCTCTATTTGTCTTGCTACCCATCTGAAATATCCACATATCGAATCGAATGGAGTAAGAATAAGGATGTTAGAATTTACACAAAATGTAACCTTTTTTTGAAGGGAGGATATAGGAAGATTTTTAGGGAAATAACACCTCCGTACATCTGACCGGAATTTGATCCCTGAACTTCGCGTATTCAAATATATAAAAAAATTAAAGAACGTGAAAACAAATAAAAATTTCATATACCTACTTAGGTTCGATAATGTATATTTGACATTTAATTTCGGCTTAGATTTTAAGAATTTTGTCCTCACTTTAAGAAGTAAGTTATACTTGTTTAATTTATTAGACATAATCGAGGTTTTATATTTGTCAAGTAACAATTAGTTAGGTATACAATAATAAACTTAAAATTAATTTTAAAACCGTAGTGGATACATTTTTACAATAACCTAAAATTTTATTATATTTATGCAAATTAATATTTTGCCTTATGTAAAACCACTTTCAATACACCCGGCTGGGATTCAAATACCTGATCTACCCATCTGAGGTAAGCAAAATTAGATGAGCTTGATATTTAATTCGCGTGCGCACCCGTGTCTTAATTTGTGTGCCCACCCGAATTGGCAAATAATAATAGTAGGACATAATAAGTACTTTAAACAAACATAAAATTGCAAGACCAAGATAATTAAAAACAGGTTAAAAAGGAGTAATACAATTCTATTGTGTATAATAAAATAAATTAATCATTTATAGTGTTCCATCTTTGATTAAAACGACTATACTCACAGAGAGCTTGAACAAAAATCTCATAAGTATGTTCCTCTCCCCCCTCCCAAACCTATATTTTATCTCAACGTGTAATTAATTGCCTATCAACATGATTCAGTCGACAGATAGATAAACGCTGTATGGAATGGAATGTAATAAACATGTCATATTTGTAGAGAATTTTAATCTTGATTGATTTGTGGTTTGTTTGATCTGGTCTAAAATGGATTTGTGGCTCGATTTGGGTGCATTGCACACAAAACAAAAGCAGGTGAAACAAATGTGCTAGTTTCA
Organism: Timema genevievae; assembly: GCA_902155825.1. Classification (NCBI taxonomy): domain Eukaryota; kingdom Metazoa; phylum Arthropoda; class Insecta; order Phasmatodea; family Timematidae; genus Timema; species Timema genevievae. Next base: position 196,967 of record CABFWO010000019.1, read on the forward strand.
ATAAAATGGGCTTTTCACACTTCTAAATTAAAAAAAATAGTTTAACCTATTCATCTATTTAAAAGAGCTGTGAGTATACTTTTTAAAACTGTCAACGTGGGCAAGTTTTTAGGATGGCTGATCACCGATATAAAGGATATTTTGCTGTAAATCTTTAGGAGAAAAACATAAAAAGAGATTTTATTAAAAAAAATTGTAATTAGAGTAAACTATCCTTAGATAAGTTTTACTCATAAAAACAAACACATAATTTTATTAATCACAATAATCACTCTTTATATTTAAATTTTAAACCAAATTGTCCAAATATATTTAGCAAAACATACATTTTCAAATATAAATTATTTCTAAACTACCACAAAATTAATAGTTATTTGTGAAAACAAAAAGGTATTTCCATTCATCATTAAAAACAATTCCTATATTCCCATTTTGATTTCAATATTCAAGGTCAATTTCCAATACATTTGAATTTTATATTATTTGTTTGAACTAAATTGCCCCTAAAGTAATTTACTAAAAATAAATAAAGATATATTATTATTTATATGTAAAATATTCCCCCGATATTACTTTTGAACCGAATCACTAGCTCCACTTTTTAAAATAATCAAATAAAAAAATCATAAATAAGCTACCCATAGCCAAATTTCCCCCCAAAACAAGTAGACAGCTTTATTTGTCATGTAAATCTCATAAACACTTATCAGATATACATTTTAAGCCAAATCGCCATAGCCGTTTTCAAAATAATTTGAATTTTCAAAAATAGCTCCTCAGTAAACGACCCTTTATCAAATTTTTACCCAAAACCAAGTATACAGAGTTAATTTTCATTTCAAATACTTCCAAGATACCTATTTGAGACCAAATACATAAGGCCATTTTAAAAATATTTCAAGTTTTTGAAAAATTAGTCATTAGTTTTTATCGCAAAAACAAGTTTTTATCGCAAAAACATGTGTAGCCTACAATGTTATTTTCTATGGCAAACACTACCAAGATATCTATTTGGAACCAAATCGTTAGAGCCATTTGTAAAATATTTCAAGTGCTTGAAAAATCAGTCATTATTAAACAACCCATAAATAAGCTTTTACCCAAAAAACAATAACGCACTGTTATTTGGTGTCAAACACTCCCAAAATACCAAATTGGAGCCAAATGATTAGAGCTATTTAAGTTTTTGAAAAATCAATTATCATTTAACTACCCATAAATGAGGCCTTACCCCCTCTACCCCCAAAGTATACAGTGTTATTTCACTTATTTGTGATGTTAAACACTCCTATGACACCTATTTGAGACCAAATACATAAGGCCATTTTAAAAATATTTCAAGTTTTTGAAAAATTAGTCATTAGTTTTTATCGCAAAAACATGTGTAGCCTACAATGTTATTTTCTATGGCAAACACTACCAAGATATCTATTTGGAACCAAATCGTTAAAGCCATTTGTAAAATATTTCAAGTTTTTGAAAAATCATTCTTTTTAAGTGCTGGGATGAAAGAAAAGTTTTGTGGTCCTTCCCTATAAAATATAACCATCAAATTAGAACATTTTGGAACCGTGGCCACAAAGACAGAATTGTAAAATCAACTTTTTTGGGTTCGTGTTCACATAAAACGTAAAAATTGCTCATATTCTCGAGATAGATTTTTTTGCCGATCACAATACTCCCTCTTGATATGACTCAGATCATCTGTACCCTCATCCTTCTCAAAATCGACTGGCGACCGCGGCTGTAGTATGTGGCTAGTGTTACCACGGTCTGTTGCGACCGTAGACGCGTGACTCCAGCGTCAGTCGCAGCTTGGACAATGCACCTTAAATTGCTTTCTCATGGCAGGGAATGTTCAGAAAATGTCACTGTCCAATATTTCACTCAGTTTGCTTTCTTATGGCAATAATTTAATGTATTAAGAAATGATTAATGACGGATTAAAAAAATATCAACGCATGTCTTTGGTTTAAATTCTACGATCTTTCACTTTCAGGTGATCCAAAATAACTTTAAACCATATTGGTAATCAAGTGGTATAAGACGCTGGTTTTGCAAAAGGATGGACTGTATTTGACAAGAAAGTTTATGTTCTTATCTCACCTAGATGCAGTGGGGGATGGTGTTCTAGGTGCGATTTAACACAGTGGACCTTCCATCCTCTATTCAGGATTGTTCGAGTGCATTTCCTCTAACTACCCTCCCAGAAAATTAATCATCAAACCTTCAAATACCCCTATTGGAGAAAAAACCACTTCTCTTAGTAAATGTTATTTATTTTATTTTGTATAAGAAATATATAGATAGCTAATAAAAATTTCCGGCGTGGTGGACACGTGGAATAAATGTTAGGTTCATCGAGTTTGGTTTGACAGTGATCTAATCTCGATTAAATATTCTTAAATTAAATTCTATTAAACGATTTCCCACTCTTACTCCATGCAAATTTGGGTACATTCGACCTACTAACTACCTTTCTCATACTTATCCCATTAAAGTAATTTTAATTAATATATCCCGAATGTTTAGTAGCCCGTGGTGGGAAAAATACATGCATTGAAAAAAGTCTAGCTTTAGCTTAAAACGGCTCCTGATTTATTTATTTTTGCAAATTTTGTCTTCTTTTCTTTGAATTAGAATAGTCAAGAAATAAACCAAACTAACAAATTTATAAAATTATTATTATTATTATTAGCACCGCGTCTTACTACCTGTTCGTGTTATACACACTTACGCTAATGTGTAATGGTAGGGTGATTGTGAGATGAAATGGAGGACCTACAATTTAACGTGGAATCCGAACCACGGTGGAGGCCTGGCATTCCTCACATTCACAAGTTGTGATTAATACACGTCTTGTCAGAGGTGAAGGAAGGGTTTGGCAATCAGATGAATCTGTGCCGGGACCGAGGATTGATCCCCGGACCCTCAGCACAGAAGTCTGACACCTTACCCCTAGACCACCAGGTCACCAAATTTATAAAATGATGAAGACAATAAATACATGGTGGGACCAAAACCATTAGAAGATTAGTTACTTTAAAATTAACACTTTAATTGAAAATGAATGTAGACTAGTGGTCCGAGCTCCTGGCTACTTGTTCAGATGTCCGGGTTCAATCTCCGGCACTCCCAGATTTTTCTGTGAAACAGTAGATCCGGAACGGAGTCAGACTCAAGCCTCACGAGGACAAATAAGGAGCTACTTGAATGGAGTCGCAACTCCGGTCTAGAAAACTGTGATTAAATGCCATGGGGCTCATTGTGCTGACCGAATGACCCTTTCAATCCTCCAAAGTTGGCATTATTTCGCTAATAGATGGCGGCTTCTCAGTCAGTAGAGCTCGATTGTGGTCTGATCCCATGGAGGGAAAAACAAGTTATTCTGTAAACAATTGTTTCAAGAACTCTTTCCCAGTCCCATATTAAAAAGTTTATTTTATTTTGTTTAGAGCTAAGGAAAATGGTGATAGCCTTAACGCAGTTGTTTTTAGATACTTTTGAAAACTATCTATGCCTATATATATTATTCTGATTGGTGAATCCTTCCCAGAGGGCCATGGGGCTACAGGTATTACCCCCGCGACTCCAGTCTAGAGAGCCAAAGCAATTGTATATTACCCGCCTCGGTGGCGTAGTTGGCTAACGTGACAGTCGTGTTGAGCCAGACCACCAAGGACGGGCAGATCGAGGTTCGAATCTCAGTCGGGTGAACTGGGGGTGGTTTTTCCGAAATGGTTTTCCACTCTCCCTCCACGCAAATGCGGGTTCACTACCTCTAAATTCAACCTTCCTAATCCATTAGTGTAATTAGTACTTAAGCGTATAACCCGAGCGGGTAGTAAGACGCGGTGCTAAAAAAAATTGTATATGGGGGGTCGAGTGTATTTATTATTATTATTTAGCACCGCGTCTAACTACCCGTTCGGGTTATACGCATAAGTACTAATTACGCTAATGGATTAGGAATTGGAAAGGTTGAATTTAGAGGTAGTGAACCCGGATTTGCGTGGAAGGAGAGTGGAAAACCATTTAGGAAAAACCACCTCAGTTCACCCGACCGAGAATCGAACCTCGGTCTCCCCGTCCTCGGCAGTCAAGCTAAACACGACTAGCGCGTTAGCCAACTACGCCACCGAGGCGGGTGTGGTCGAGTATAGAAGTCATAGATATAGTATAAATACAGCTTACTGGCATCTGAACTTTAACTTAAATAAAACAGCAGCGCCAGTTTACATGAAATATGAATGCTGAATATGTTTAAATTCGCACATCAGGCCATTGGGTTCACAAAATGATAATGTATTTCAATATTGGAGATGGAGTTGGTTGGTTTCTGCCCCAAGGGTCCGGATGTCGAGGGATTGACTGACGGGGGCCGGGCATGGACTGTAGAAGCGTGCTAGAACGTACGTACATTAAACTTTGCGAAGATGTCCCAGCCAAGCTTTGACCCAAACACCCAAGTTGCTCCTTCCTGGCTTCATACATATTTAATCTAGAGAAGATACCTCCCTACTTTGGGGGCCAGGTAGGAAGGCGAGGAATTAATATTTGATCAGTAAAACGCTATGGGCGTTTGAAATGGCACGATAAACTATAGAATACACTTTGGACACAAAGAATAAAATGAAGGAAAAAAAAAAAAAAAAAAAAAAAAAAAAAAAAAAAAAAAAAAAAAAAAAAAAAAAAAAAAAAAAGGGAGTAGATGCGTGCCGTGACAATTCTTGGAAACATAAAATATCAAATAAAATATTCATAAAACATAAAAACCTTACAGAAACGTCATCTTTGAAGTAATAACATGCGAATGACCTTTGTTAAATACTTAAGTACAACCCTAATCGCTGAACACCACGGGAACTAAATTCCCGGTTCATCTAGTTTGATTTGCTGTTGATGGGAGGGTCAGGGTTTGAATCAATGTTAGGTGTACTGAGAATGTTTTTTTTTCTTAAGCGACTTCACGCAAATATGGGTACATATCCTCTGAATTATACCTGCCTTATCCCTAAATAATTAAAGTAAAAACGTATGTAGCATGGATGGCTGATAATCTGTGGTGGCTTTTATTTTTATTAGATACTAGCAGAAGTACCCGGCGTTACCCGTACAATGGATTGCGTGGTTACCCCAGGAAACACTTTTCTTTGCTACAAACAGATAGAAAAATTAACTCTTAATTTGATCTCTTCAGACCTAGTTTTAAATTAATTTAAAATAAATCAAATCCAAATTTTAAAATGAAGGCTTTGAGGTACACATGCTATTGCACAGGGGCTACTAATATCCATCTGCGTGTGGTAAGCAACGCTCATAATAGACACGACACACAAACTCTTCACTTTATTAATATAAAAGAAGATGGACCTAATCTTAAATTTATCTAATTCAATTCTAAAATCCGAATCTTAAATATTTTTCGAATCTCTTAGCCAAATTAGAATCCTCAAATCTTTAAAAAATATACAATTTTAGTTAAAGTGAAAATATTTAAAATTTATTATAAAATAAAAATTGTTTAAGATTTGATACCGCTGACAAACGCCAATTTGATGGATTAAATAGCTAACCTATCATATTTATTAAATACTGTTATAGCTTTATCTAAATATCATATTCTTAAAATTAAAAACAGACACCTAGACACGGGAATGGAGCCTAGGACCTTTAGTTTTAGTACCCCAATGCTCTAACCACTGTCCCGTGTCCAGGTTTCATTTTTAAATTTAAAGAATAACATACCAATTTGTTTGTTTGTCATGTAAACAGTATTACGTCATAAACAACAAAGTAGACACATTTTAAATACAATTTTGTGCTTTTTTGTAATTTTGCTACCCTCCAAACTAGACAAGCTTATATAATTATTTTACCAATTGCCTAAAATGTGTACATCAAATCAGTTCTTTATAATATATTCGAAATACTTCTTTAAGATATTTGCGAATCTCGAATTTCTCGAATACCATAGAATTCGAGGAATCGAGGATTCGAGCATCCGATCTTTATTTTATATATATATATATATATACTTATGCATATAAGTAATACGCTGAATAACGTTTGCATACAACAGTTTGGTAGCAATATGTATATCATTATAATTAACTTTAATATTTTTTTGTGCTAACTTGCAACGAAGAACACGTGGGCTAAGGTGTCAAAATCGTTTGGTGTGGTTTGCCGATAAAGGGAAATCCTAGATTCAAATCTCGTGTAGGTTTATTGAAGCGTTTTCTTTTTCCAAAATGGTTTTCCACTACGCAAACGAAGATGCATTTACTCTAAATTCAACTTTAGTCATCTCTGTTCTATTAATTGTGAACACGGGGGTATCCCAAATGGGTAATAAGAAGTGTTGTACGAACAAAACATGTTTCGGAAGCCATGTTTGGTATATTTGGTTAAACCTGTGTTACTTGAGTTGTAGATTTGTGAAACGTAAACAGATTTCAATGAACCTTGTATCGTATAGTTGGCAGGATACCATTCCTCCCGAGTTGCTTCTAGCTGTGGTATCTGATAAATTTGTTCGATCAACGTTTTTAACACGTCCATCACAGACTTAGCCTTAAAAACTATGAGTGAAGAACTACATTAGGACGATACGAATCCTGGATTGCTCAGTGATAGAGCATTTTGCACGCAAAGTCTGAGGTCTTGGGTTAAATTCTCGTCTCCAGGTTTCCTTTTTTCAACTTATTTATATTAACTGTAAACAAAAGGCGAATTATCCTGACCACGTGTCCAGCTTAGTTTAGTTTTAGTAAGACTGTTACTATTAATTCGCAGACATGTTATTTGATTGCAATTAAAGCAAACTATATTTCAAGGAATGAAGTGAGGATTTCCCTTTCGATGCAATCAGAAACGACCAAGCCTTTTAAAGTAAACATTTATTCCTGTTTTGGGGCAGTCTCCCTGAGCCTCGGCTGGAATAAGGAGATGAGTTGAAGAGGGTGAATTATGGTTCGAAGTTCACTCCCTCTTGTCGTCGTATAATGGACGCCCTTGAGACTGAATAGGAGGAGAGCCCTCTGCCAAAATTGGATTTACCCTCTGGCCCTCCCCACCTCTCTCTCGCTCTCTTCCACAAGAGTCGGAGGGAGGGGGACAAGAGCTGGGATTGAGTTGGATTGGAAGGTTGGTAGCTCTGAAGTACTGTCAAATAGTTGGAACATTTTTTTTTTGAAGAAATAGAGAGAAAAAAACAAATATTAAATGAAATACCCGCGTAATATGACGAAACTTCTCTTGGATCAAGCGAAAGGTGTAGGATAACATAAGTTTGTCATCTCTTCTCCTTTTGTTAAATTTCCGAAGAAGTGCAGAAAGGAAAGGGGGGGGGGGGTAGTGGAACTAGTTATGTTGGCAAACTTGATGATAGCGTGTCACATTCATTGATGAACGGGAAAATAACTGTTAGCTTGAAAGTTAGAGTTATGCCATACAGACACTGACGAATATTAAACTGAAATAAATATAGCATCTATAAAAGAATAATAAGTGAGTAGGTTACCACGAAATACAATACCTGCACTCACTTGGGGAGTTTTTTCTTTGTTGTTCTAGAAAAATTTAATAATTCCAACTACATTAGTAACTAATTGAGAACATTATTTTTATATTCATTGAATAAAAATTAATTTACAATTTGAAACAATCTAGCATATTATATCAATGATTAATGTATCTATAAATACATGCAATTAAAATCTATTTCTTCTCAACCTTTTTTTGTTCAGAAATAAATATATCGTTTTATTTTTAGTTTTTCTTTTTAGCACCACTCTTACTATCTGTTCAGTTTGTACGCCTGTTTACTAATGAGCAAGGAACGAAGAACACTATATTACGAATAAATGTTAACTATTGCTACTTGTTTTGATAGTAGCTATCAATTTAGTTGGGTGCTCACACAGTCGACATTTACGTGTCAAAAACAAAGGTGGCTTGTTTAAGTTCTAGAGTAGTGTTAGTGAAGATTTACTGTCCAGCGATTGCTCTACATTGAAGCTACACTCAAAGTAGGACTTCATTCCTTTGTTAAATGACTGCGAACTTCTTTTAATAAGCAATTTTCTCAACTTAAACTAATACTAAAACTACACTATCACTACACTATAAATAAAAATTACACAACCTCGTTCTTGCACACCACCCTTAATAACTTAAAGTTGCTTGTCTGTCACCTTGGGTGGATAAAAATTTGAGTAAAATTAACCATTTAATTTTTAGGAGCTCCAAATAGCCAATATGAATCCTTTGAAGCATCCCTTCTCTTCCTTACTATCGAAAGAAACGTTGTTGAGATCCAGACAGCGGTTGTTTCCCGCCGACGTCAGCTTCCTCCAAGAGGATACCATCCTAATTAACTTACCGAGACGCCAGCAGATTGATAAGTACGTGCTTCTTCTTTCCGCTACTCAGTCATCCCTCGGACGTCAAGGGCGTCACGACGCCTCTGATAATTATGTCAACAACGTGAAACAAGGGAGGAAACCGCTCCCTTCCTCTTTGCAATATATATATATATATATATATGAGGGTGCCTTGATTTTGATTATGTTTTTCTATTACCAGATGTTACCACCCATAATGATATGCACAATTATTTACGCTAATGACGTAGGTACAAGGAGGATATAGGCGTAGAGTAGAATTTACCCTAAGCTATACCTTAAATTCTTATACACGTAAATTCTGGCGTATCAGTAGCCCCATGACTTCTTTGGTGCTGACTGACAGCTCACAGCTGACTTCTGACAGTCAACATTTAGGTATATACCTAAATTTTGACTGTCAGAAGTGAAAGCTGCTAAACACATGTATTTTGCAGATCATATGGTTCGGCGTAGGGATACATAATGTAGTCTGGTAACTTTTCCAAGCCGTCAGCTGTCAGCACCAAAGAAGCCATGGGGCTACTGTATATATGTATATATGACTAAATGTCAATGTCAATCACAGATTCTGCGTTAAAATACGAGTGAAGACTGACCCTGGGCACAGGACGAATCCTGGATAGCTCAGTGGTAAAAAGCATTGGTGTACTAGGCCAAATGTCCCTTGTTCGATTCACGTTTCCAAGAATCATTTTTCATTTTAAATAATACGATAGTTAAATGCGGCTAAGTCCACACTGAAGCATATGGGATTCGAAATATTGAATATTTCTAAGGAAAGTGAGCTTTCAAGATATAGATATTAGTGTTCGTTAAAGTAAAATTTAAAATAATTCTAGAAGGAAGTGAACTTCTTCAAATTGGTGTCTTCACTCAATTTAAATTGAATATTTCAAATTCATCACGTAAGTATCACAGATTTGTCTTAATTTTGGTTTGAATATAGAATATGGCTATCTATGACAGTTTGATTGATTCTCACAATATATATTCAAGGGATATACAACAATTTGAAAGATTCTAACAAATAAAATAATTGTTCATATTTAATATCATCTAAAGCTTGTAAAAATACATATTTTTAATTTAATTTACGAAACGTTATTAAATACATGTGATGTTTTTAAGAGTTTAAATGATTTATGATACAAGTTTACCTTAATATCAAATATAAATAATGCAATAATACTTTTATGTAAAATATTATTACATAGGCCTACTTGTTTTAGGAAGTATGGGAATTTTTCCGAGTGCTCTATTTGAACTTGGTTTAACATAACTAATTTAAATTATGAATGTATGCAATTGAAATTCGATAACGTACTTTTATGTAAATAAACCAATGCCTGTGACATTTATATTGCAATTAAATGTAATATTCGCTCAAAGAATTCATGATCATACATTTCTGACACTTTCCACTCAACAATCCTACATACAATTACGTAAGACGTAAACTCAGATTTATAATGGACATGAGGTGTGTCGTCGTGAGTTCAAACCTGCAAGACAGTTTCCTTTCATAGCGAAAATATCTAGTTGTAGCTTCTTTCATATAAAGATTTTTTAAATTTTTGTTTCACCCTGTCTAAGGGTGTGTGCATGCCGAGGGGCGCGCACATCACTCATCACTCCTATCTTCACACATCACTCATCACTCCTATATTCCTACATCGCTCATGGAACACCCTGTACATACAGAAAAGATTGCTCATCGCACTTCCTACTCGGCTAGATAAAAAAGGTCTGCACGGAGCATTCGTTCTGTATTAGTTCTTAAATTGATTCTATTTTTTTATTTAAAAATTTTCGATTAAAAGGTTTATAATTTAACTTTTAAAATATTTATAAAAAAATCAATAAAAATACTTTGACAGCAATAGTGATGACAGTGATGACATGTCAACAGTGACAAAATTACGAAGACTTGGAGAATCTCACCATTTATTCGAAATACTATTTATTAGTTTATCTTTAATGTCACTCATATTCTTCCTAAAATACACTCAGTCTGTAGAAAATCCGTACAATACAAAAGTCGAAGTTAAAGTAAAATTTACAAAAGATGAAATAAAATGTGCACTGAATAGCACTGACCTTGAACCAACCAATGAGAGCACCACGCACATCGCACAACCTTTCTCAAAAACAAACCAGTTTGCTTCTTGTGTCTGGTCGGAGTAAAGTGCGGAGAGTGGGGTGTTCGGCATGCACGCTCTCGTTTCTTGACATGGGTTTGTTTCTACAACTTGTGTGATGTGTGGAGATGGAGTTATGTGTGGAGATAGGAGTGATGTGCGGAAATAGGAATGATGTGTGGAGATAGGAGTGATGTGCAGAGATAGGAGTGATTTTCGGAGATAGGAGTGATGAGTGGAGATAGGAATGATGTGTGGAGATAGTAGTGATGTGCATAGATAGGAGTGATGTGCAGAGATAGGAGTGATGTGTGGAGATAGTAGTGATGTGCAGAGATAGTAGTGATGTGCAGAGATAGGAGTGATGTGCAGAGATAGGAGTGATGTGCAGAGATAGGAGTGATGTGCAGAGATAGGAGTGATGTGCAGAGATAGGAGTGATGTGCAGAGATAGGAGTGATGTGCAGAGATAGGAGTGATGTGCAGAGATAGGAGTGATGTGCAGAGATAGGAGTGATGTGCAGAGATAGGAGTGATGTGCAGAGATAGGAGTGATGTGCAGAGATAGGAGTGATGTGCAGAGATAGGAGTGATGTGCAGAGATAGGAGTGATGTGCAGAGATAGGAGTGATGTGCAGAGATAGGAGTGATGTGCAGAGATAGGAGTGATGTGCAGAGATAGGAGTGATGTGCAGAGATAGGAGTGATGTGCAGAGATAGGAGTGATGTGCAGAGATAGGAGTGATGTGCAGAGATAGGAGTGATGTGCAGAGATAGGAGTGATGTGCGGAGATAGGAGTGATGTGTGGAGATAGGAGTGACGTGTGGAGATAGAAGTGATGTGCGGAGATAGGAGTGATGTGTGGAGATAGGAGTGATGTGCAGAGATAGGAGTGATGTGTGGAGATAGTAGTGATGTGCAGAGATAGGAGTGATGAGTGGAGATAGTAGTGATGTGCAGAGATAGTAGTGATGTGCAGAGATAGGAGTGATGAGTGGAGATAGGAGTGATGTGCGGAGATAGGAGTGATGTGTGGAGATAGGAGTGATGTGTGGAGATAGGAGTGATGTGCAGAGATAGGAGTGATGTGCATAGATAGGAGTGATGTGCAGAAATAGGAGTGATGTGTGGAGATAGTAGTGATGTGCAGAGATAGGAGTGATGTGCGGAGATAGGAGTGATGTGTGGAGATAGGAGTGATGTGCAGAGATAGGAGTGATGTGCATAGATAGGAGTGATGTGCAGAGATAGGAGTGATGTGTGGAGATAGTAGTGATGTGCAGAGATAGGAGTGATGTGTGGAGATAGTAGTGATGTGCAGAGATAGGAGTGATGTGCAGAGATAGTAGTGATGTGCAGAGATAGGAGTGATGTGCAGAGATAGGAGTGATGTGCATAGATAGGAGTGATGTGCAGAGATAGGAGTGATGTGCAGAGATAGGAGTGATGTGCAGAGATAGGAGTGATGTGTGGAGATAGGAGTGACGTGTGGAGATAGAAGTGATGTGCGGAGATAGGAGTGATGTGTGGAGATAGGAGTGATGTGCGGAGATAGGAGTGATGTGTGGAGATAGGAGTGATGAGTGGAGATAGGAGTGATGAGTGGAGATAGGAGTGATGAGTGGTGTGTGCGCTCCTCGGCATGCACACACCCTTACTACTCTTCCGGGCTATTCGTATTCTAATCAAGTTAGGAAAGTATGGATGAAGAAGGAATAATCTGGTGGCAATTTACCCACACTGTTGTGGGGAGAATTTGGACAACCACTAAGGGAAAACCCCTTTCAGCTCTATTTTTAAAGATGATGATTTACATTAGTGATCACACGGACTAAAGCGTAAGACTCGCAATAGTGGTAATTTCCTATCAAAGAAGAAGACGAGGTTCGTATTTTGCCAGGGTGTAATTAGTGTTTCCTCCAACATTTCTCTCCGTTAATGCGTTGGCGCTTTATCTAAATTAATTTACTCATCCAAACACCTTTAATCAATCCGTTGATAAAAAAGGTTACTAAACATGATAATTAAAAGCAAAACATAGTCACAGATCTAAATTTGGATCCAAGGTGATATCAATTGAAGTCGAAGCTTAGTAACATATTTCACTTAGAAAAAGCTACATTCACATATTGACTCTTTCATCTTCAATACAATTTGTTATTTGTATTATCATTAATTTATTTAACCTTATATTTACCATTTGAAATAAAGTTTTTACAGAAAATTTAAGTTTCTTTTGAATGTAACATTACTTTATCTTTCCTTATTTTCAATCTAAAATTCTTCTTACCACAAATTAATTATGAATATTACTAAAAATTATAAAAATCTACACTCGTGTAAACTTTGCCAACATCTATAAGGGCGAGCTTTGTTCGAAATCAATGTTGCCAACATATTTTAGGGCAACCTTAGTTAGAAATCTGTCTTGCCAACATTTATAAGGGTAAGCTTTATTAAAAACCAGTGTTGCCAACTAATATAACGGTAAGCTTTGTTTGAAAGCAATGCTGTCAACATATATAACGTCAAGCTTATCTCTAAATCAATGTTGCCCACATTTATAAGATCACGCTTTATTCAAAATCCATGTTGGCGATATTTATAAGGTCAAACTTTGTTTTAAGCCAATGTAGCCAACATTTATAAGCCGTAGCTTTGTTTTAGATCAATATTTCCAACATCCATCAGAGAGTAATATCCCGTCTACCACGCAGGTAATGGACAGGCTCGGTAGACGTGACCCGACTTAACAGACTTGGCCCATGGGTGATTGTTGTTTTGTTTACCATAACTAATTGACATTATGAGCGAATGCATCCAAATTCAATACCGCACTTAGACGTTATCGAACCCGTACGTGATCTACTCAAATTGTAATTACTCATGCAAATGTTTGCGAAATACATGAAGATGCACCGATATAAAATTCAAATAAACTATTTATTCATAACTAACTATACACTAACATAAATTTAGCTTTATATTGTAACCTTTGCTTGAATTTTAAGTTAGCAATCTTAACTTGCACGGTTCTACTCTGGTGCAGTTTATACGATAGTGTCATAGTGTCATAAGTCAAGGTAAGACTGTTACCGTTCAGGTTAAACAGATTGTACATAAGTGATGTTCGTTATTTCATGATCTATTATTTATGTGCCATCTTTATATGTCATCAGAGTTAACCAAGGATTTTTTTCTTCTAAGTGTAAACCCTAGGAGTGGTTCCCACCAAATATAACTCAAACCCCACACACACCAATTTTACTATATATTATTATATTATATTATATTCAATATAGGTAGTATTAAATGTCATCATCCTTTGCCCAGTTTTACTCTAATTTTATTAGTGTGTATATATACACATATATCTATATGTAGGCTATGTACATATACATATATAATATGCATATATCTATATGTAGGCTATGTACATATACATATATAATATGCATATATATGTATAATATATACATATTATATATATATGTATATAGGCTACATATATATACATGTTATATATATGTATTTATAATGAATACATAAATATGTATATATTATTATATGTAACAACACATATATATGTATATATTATTTATATATATAGAAAGAGAGATACATATGTGTGTGTATGAGGATAGGTACGTCGGGTCTGCCCTCTGATCTCTATACCACTGGAGTTCAGCTACAGTTATTTAATGAGTTGAAAAAAAAAATCATTGACTTTTGTAACATAAAAAATGTTTTACAGACTTTTTTTTCCTTATAAACGTTACAGTATTGATGTTGAACGTCGAAGTTTGGCATCCATCCCTACCGTCGCTGCTAAGAAACTAAAGGTTTAATTACTAAACTCGTGGGCTATACATGTGCGCATGAACCATGGAGAGGGGAAAGGAGGGGAATAGGGGGAATACATGTTCTTCAATAATAATAGGTACATTACTAAGTGAGCAGCAGCACTCGGTATTAATTAGTTCCCGTATCAACTACAACCCTCTCCTCCCCCCCCACTCCTTTTTCCATCCCTCACTTCTTTCAAGAGGATCAGTGAAGACAAAGTGTTTGAGAAGGAAGGGAAGGAATAGAGAAAAGGTCTACACCCACTAACAGAGGTCATGAGAAGAGATTTAATGTCAGGATTTAGCAGGACGTTCTTAAGGTTGGGTGCTAGTGAGAGCGAATTTAGTGCGCTAATTTTGCAGTTTTTATAGCATATACATTTTTTTGAACAAAATAAATCAAATTTTTCTTCTATAGAAACATATAGTTTAGTTTTCTGCACGTGCTAATCTCAACAGTTTTTGAATATCTTGTCATGAGCATGGTGGCATTTGGTGACAAACTTTTTAAATGTAGAGGAAAAGTTGTCATTAAATTCCAGAACACCCTTGACAGATATTCAAGGACTGTTTAGATTAGCATGTGCAGAAAACTAAACTATATGTTTCTATAAAAGAAAAATTTAATTTATTTTGGCCAACAAATGTTTATGTTATAAAAACTTCAAAAATACTTCCCTAAGCTCACGCTCTAGCGTGCTAGAGCTAGAACTAGCACCCCATATTAAGTTGATGTAAGATTTTATCAGAGGCATTTTACGAATCTTAAATATAATTGGGTTGGGATGAGGGGTTATAATTTAAGAAGAAATGTACCCACATTTACGCGAAGAGAAAGATAAAGAGAGAGAGTGGAAAATCATTTTGTTAAAAGTATCCTCACTACATCCACTCCGGATTCGATCTCAGACCTCCCCACTACCATCAAATCATACTATATAAGTCTACAATTCAGTCCACGTATCCAACGATGCGGGTATTTTCCTGTGCTCCTCCATCTCAGTACTGGTTCATGATATTCGGGTAGTTACACTAAAGGTGTAGGGATGAGGCACATACAGGATGCTCGGAAAATAAACGCTCAAACTGCACATATAATTTGTTTGAACCAAAAATAATACAGAATCCCTATTCACTTACATCTGGAAAACTATGCTAATACCATTAAATGGTGTTCAAAGTTTCGGCGTTCAGCACCGGGAGAGCAAAGCTGTTCAAGCATGCGTGTACAACAGGTTGCATGGGAGCTAGGCGCATGGCACTGCACACCTAGACATCTTGGAGCACGGCAGCAGAACATACCACAATTAATAGTAAACAACACACCAGTCCATCTAAAACTGTGAACACGTTCTGAGGGTCATCATTATCGGTCCTACATCACAGAAAGTGCTTGCCATTATTACACGTGCAGTGCCGCACGCCTAGGTCCTTATGCAACTTGTTGTACACGCATGCGTGCACAGCTTTGCTCTCCCGGCGCTGTACGCCGACACTTTGAACACAATTAAATGGTACTAGCAAAGTTTTCCGTATGAAAGTGCATAGGGCATTTGAATTAATTTTGGTTCAAACAAGCTATCTGTGCAGTTTGGGTTATTATTTTCCAAACACCCTGTATAAATTAAAGAAAGTGTACCTATATAAATTGGGTGGGGCAAGAGGGGGGGTGAGAGTATTTGGGAAAAGTCACCTTCAGGACACCCTTCCGGAATTCGAATCTCAACCTCACCCCCACCGGAGAATAATACTATATGGAACATGACGTTTAGTCTACTTACTCGTCAATGAGGGTTTTCTACGATCATTTTAGGCTTTTCAACTATAAAAGTAGGGTTCTATGAAATATTCAAAATCACACTTGACTCCAAATTTTTTTCCCATCTCTTCATAGTTCTTCACTACCAATATAAATCAAGTATTGGTTGTATTACCTGCAAAAAAAACAACTTAAATTACATCATTAAGATGTACAAACCTACATCATATTTCTCTGTTCGTAAGTGCCAAATTTAAAATATAGTTGGTAAATACCTGGCATAAAATGATGACTATTGTGATGGTTTAGTAAAATCCTTGGGCTAAATACGTCAAGCAAGACTTTACAACCAGTGCTGTACTTTTCCGGTAACCCACTTGACCGTTTTAGATGTAGCAAAAGGTGAAAGGTCAATTCCACACGTAAGGATTGATGGATGGAGAGAAAGTGGGAGGAGATTTTGTGGTGTTTTTTTTGGCCATTTCTAAGTAATAGTTAAGGTTATACGGTAAGGTGAGTAAGTTAGAGTTTCCGAGGAAGCGTAACCGCATTTGAGTGGAGGGATATTTGGAAAATCATTTATGAAATAAACACCTTCTGTGGTATATATCATATCGAGATTCTAACAACAATTTCCCTATCACCAGTCATTCAGTCCAAAATGAATGACTCGTTAGACAATATTACTTGTGGGTATACAGGATGAAAGGTATACTATAGACAATAGTAATACTCTAAGAAGTGTTTGGTAGACTATTATTGACAAGTTGTTTTCACACATCTTAGAAAGTTATGTGAGACTTCTCTTCTCTGCCAATTCTTCCTTTATAAAAAAATAAAAACTGTAGGATATAAACCTGAACTATGATAAACTAAGTCTATCAACTTTTCTTATAAAAAGAGGAATACTACTTATCTAATATATAGGATATACAATCCAAACAAATAAACATAGTTGAAACCAAATTGTTACAAAACAATATTTTATTTGGGGAGTATCTAGTTTAAAATTTACATTTTACTCTTGTAATTCACTTATGACATATGTAGATCTATTGTTTCTAAAATAACTTTTTATAAAAACACATTTTCTATTGGGTTATAATATCGTTTATAAAATCGGACTCATGGTACAGTGGTCAGTGCACTTGACTAAGAACCTAGGGGTCCCCGGATTCGATTCCCGGCTAGTACCATGGAATAATTCCAATGGTCACCAGGGTTTGATTAGTTAGGCTAACTTATATTGGTTCCACACATTCTTATTAACTATCATTATATCATCTCATTGTGGGTTAGACTTGTAGACAACCTCCAAGTTAAACCCTGGGCAACATTCTGTGCCACCAGAGCTGCTAAAAGTCCATACACAAGGCGACCGAACTATATAATATACTATAACTCTCACTGTTAAAGTTGCCATAAGCTTAAAAAATCGTTTATAAGTCGTCTTATTAATTAATTATGTACTTATAAAAGTCAATTAAATTACTATAATAATATATACTAATAATCGTATGAAGCTAATAACATGATTTAGATCCGAACTACAACATTACTCAGGTGACCTGATGGTCTAGGGGTAAGGTGTCAGACTTCTATGCTGAGGGTCCGAGGTTCAATCCTCGGTCCCGGCACAGATTTATCTGATTGCCAAACCCTTCCTTCACCTCTGACAAGATGTGTATTAATCACAACTTGTGAATGTGTGGAATGCCAGGACTACCACCGTGGTTCGGATTCCACGTTAAACTGTAGGTTCTCCATTTCATCTCACAATCACCCTACCATTACACATTAGCGTAAGTGCGTATAACCCGAACTAGTAGTAAGACGCGGTGCTAATAATAATTATTATTTAATTATCCTTGCTTTCTCCATTAAAAATATCATTTTTAAATATGTATTACATGAGTTTATAGTTTATGCATGTATCGATTACAAAAATTCAAATTTAAATAATGTATTTATTATAAATTAGATTGTATATTACTGGAATTCAAATAAAACATAACATTATAATATTCAAAATTGATTCGATTTGGACACGTAGTGAAAAATGTCTGAGTGCACACCTTTAATTTCAACAATGTTAATTTGATTTTCCAATAAATACAAAATTACTTTTATTAAGGTTTATGGAATAAATCAAGAGGTGGCAGATATTTAATAGAAGTTAACTTTTGGTCTATTTAATGGTTGACTGCCTTTTGGACGCTCCAACAATTTCATCAATATATTTCCATATCGAATAAAATAGACACTGGGATATTTTGTTGAAAGCATGTGCTGGGAGAGAAATGGCAGCATTGCGTGTGTGAGGGTATTGAGGCGTGATCACGTGTTTTTTATTATTATTATATGGCTAGGTGTGCCAGGGCTGATTGAGGAAAGGTGAATCAAAAAGTATTCAGGTCAAGAGGTCAAGCTCATTTCCTTAGGGAAAAGAACAACAGTTATTTTTTTGTTGCCCAAAGTAATGAAACTTTCAAACATTTTTGGCATACCTTTTATTATTTATATTTAATGTGCACTTTCTGAACCAATTATTACATACGCACACGCACACACACACACACACACACACACACACACACACACACACAC